>CM053501.1:45912417-46512417 GCA_028627145.1 Eidolon dupreanum | reverse complement strand
TATTTTTTTCCCTTGCAGTTAATTTAAAGAAATCAGTTCATTTGTGCTTCAGAAAGTCCCTCTGTGTAATTTTTGCATACCACCTCTTTACTGTTGAGCATACTACCCTGTCTTCTGTACGGCAGACTCATGTCTAACTCATTATTTATGCTGAGTTCTTCCATAAATATGCAGGTCAAGACTCTTTACCTCTAAAAGACATATTAACTATGTGTATTATTGCAAAAAAATACACATGGCTTGAGTGGTACTACCAAAAAGATGGCTAATCTCTTCTAAAAATAATAAGAATAAACTCTCTTTAATGGAAGATGTTCGGTACATTTCTAGATTCTTTCTCTCTGAAACAATGCATTTGTAAGAGAGAATAAGCGCAAGAATCAGAATGAAAGCACACTGTTTGTTCATATAGTTGCCAGTTGGTGTTTTATTAAACTTTAATCACCATTTTCCTCCCCATTGAATCAATCTGTTTCTGTAAAATTTTGGGATAAGCCATAGAACAGCTGAACATAATTTCTTTAGACTTAATAATTAGTGTTTCCTTATAAGTGATGAGTGATGACTACATTTTACTAACAGAACCTTCCCTAGAATGGCTTGTAGTTTAGATGGATCGCTCATAGCTGACAATAAAAGGAGAGACAGCAGATAGAATCTCATTTCCTCAGGAACAGATAGTCTGCACCTGGCTTAAATTCAACAAGTAACATTGTATTTTTAATTTGCATTTATTTTTGGAGCAATGAATTTTTATTTATTTTTTAAATTATTTTACATTAGTTTCAGATATATAGTACAATGGTTAGACATTTATATAATTTATGAAGTGATCCCCCTCAATTACTCTGGCACCCATGCGGCACTATGCACAACCATTACAATATCATTGACTATATACCTTATACTATACTGTAAATCCCCGTGAATGTTTTGTAACTATTAATTTGTACTTCTTCATCCCTTCACCTTTTTCACCATTAGCAATTCATCATTAGCAATCACAAGTTTGTTTTCAGTGAGTACATTTTGTTTAGTTTGTTCATTTTTTCCCCTTAGATTCTGCATATAAATGAAATCATATGGTATTTATCTTTTTCTGTCTTACTTATTTCACTCAGCATAATACCCTCTAGGTTGATCCGTGTCTTTGCAAATAGTAAGATTTCAGGTTTTTTAATGGCTGAGTAATATTTTATTGTATATATATGCATAACTTCTTTATCCAATCATCTATTATGGGCACTTTGATTGCTTCCATATCTTGGCTATTGTGAATATGGTTGCTGTGAACATAAGGGTGCCTATATCTTTACAAACTAGTGTTTTGATTTTCTTTGGATATATACCCAGATGTACAATTGTTGAGTCAAAAGGTAGCTGTATTTCTTATTTTTTATGAGGAGTCTCCAAACTTTTCCACAGTGGCTGTACAAATTTGCAGTCCCATCAACAGTGCACAAGGGTTCCCTATTCTCCACATCTTCACCAACGTTTGTTGTTTTTTTTTTTGATTTATTGATAATAGCCAATTTGGTCAGTGTGAGGTGATTTCTCATTGTGGTTTTAATTTGCACTTCCTTGATGATTAGTGACCTTGAGCATCTTTTCATAAGTCTATTAACCATCTATATGTCCTCTTTGGAGAAATGCCTATTCAGGTCTTCTGCCCATTTTTTAATTGGATTTTTTGTTGTTGATGTTATTAAGTTGTATAAGTTTTTTATAAATTTTGGATATTAACTCTCTTTTCAGAAGCATCATAGGCAAATATCTTCTCCCATTCAGTAGGCTGGCTTTTCATTTTGTTGAAGGTTTCCTTTCTTGTGCAAAATCTTTTTAGTTTGATCTAGTCCCATTTGTTTATTCTTTTGTTCCCTTTGTCGGAGATTTATCAGAAAAAAAAATTACTAATAACAATATCGGAGAGCTTACTACCTATGTTTTATTCTAAAAGTTTTATAGTTTCAGGTCTTACATTTAAGTCTTTAATCCATTTTGAGTTTATTCTTGCATATAGTATAAAAAGGTGGTCCAGTTTCATTTTTTTTGCATGTATCTGTCCAGTTTTCCTAATACCATTTGTCTTTACCCCCTTATAAATTCCTGCCTCTTTTGTCATAGATTAAATGACTGTATAGGTGTGGAGTTATTTTTGGTTTCTTTCTTTCATTCCATTGATCTGTGTCTGCTTTTATGCCAGTATCATGCTGTTTTGATGACTATACCCTTGTAGTATAGTGTGATATTAGGCAGTGTAATACCTCCAACTTTATTCTTCTTTCTCAAAACTATCGTGGCTAGTCAGTCTTTTCTGGTTCCACATAAATTTTAAGTAACATTATTCCTTTGTTGTCTGCTTAGATATATAACTATATCTATATTTTAAATTATGTCTTGACCCAGTTTTGAGTCCCTGGCTAGTGGCTAGTTAGTTCCTCTTTTTAAGCAGCTAAGTCCACACCCCTAAACACTTCCCTTGTGCTCTTACACTCAGGGAGCCATTATTCACCAGCCCAACTGTCCCAAGACCAGGTATTAGACAAGCGGGGACAGCCTCTATGCCCAGCATCCTACAAAATTATTCAAATTAGCCATGTAACACGGAGTCCAAGAAACCTTGCTAACCAGCCAACCCTTATCATATATAAGCCATCTTCTAAAGCTCTAGCTTGCTGTTAACCTGTCCCTAGTTCCAATTCTCAGTGTGGCCCTGCCTGTCAGCCTTCTCTGGTCCAAAGCTGTAAGTAAAAAAAAAAAAAAAAAAATCAGTCTTTCATCTATTGAAGTATCAGTATGTTTTGTCCTGTCATCCGTAGAATCCTTAAATTTTGTAAAATATTCAGTCAATTCTCACTTCTCCAATCTGATGTTTTCATATTTATAAAAAAAGTTTTAGTTTATATTATAAACTCAAATGTTTGATGAAAAGTTTAAAAAGCACAAGAAGAAATAAATATATCAAGAAGAAATATAAACTACTTAACAGATAAAAATGTCCTAACACTGCTTTTGTCAGGCCATTATTGTGAAGAAACTAATTCAATGGTATATTTATAGAAGCAGGACATATTTTAAGCTTACTGTAAAAAAGTTTTTAAGATACTATTTATATAAATTGGAGACATGCAAAAATATATGCTTTTATAAATGAAGTTAAATGTAAATATATATATATTTCCTCATATGGAAATAATCTAAATTAAATAGTAAAGATAAATGAGTTATATATTTCCACATATATGAATACATTAAAAAATTTCTCAGTTATATTAATAAGTATAATATATAAGCAATAAGTTATTCTTAATTAGTTTCCATAAGTTTTTAAAACTGGGTCAAAAGGAATATACATTTGATAACAACCAATATTTCCTCTAAAATATCGATTACATGTATGCTAACTGGATCTAAAAATGCATTTATTTCAGTTTTAATAACATTAAATAATGATTGTTACTTTCTTAAAATAAAATATTGCATCTTATGTAGTTTTACATTGGTAGCCCCTGGTAATAAATTTGAGCATATTTTTATATGTTTATCAGATAATTGCACTTATAATCATATCAACTCCTTACCCAGAACTTTCAAAGCCCTGTTTTCTCCAGTCCCAATCTTTATAATCAATTCAAACTCATGCCACTTTCCTTCTCACTCATCCTACAACTCTCTAGCAATATTCTAGCAGTTTCTAGATTGTATAGTGCACTCTTTCACGAGAGCACAATGTTACTTATTGTACTCTATGACTATTTCTCCATTCCCACACCAGCCCTAATTCTTTGAATGCTATTCCTTTCAATTCTTTCAATTTCCTTCCACCGTATTATCCTCTAATACAACACCCCGTTGATTTCCTTCACAGCAGATTTTATGATACAGGCTATTATTGCTTAATGTTTACTCTCTATATATGTGGCTAGTCTCTGTTTGATACAATACTTTACGGATATTTCCACTTGCACAGGCAGCCACCTGATTTATTTCCCTCCATCTGTCTAGGAGAGGTCAAAACAAATAGAACTTTCCGGAATCATCTCTACATTACTTCTTGATATGCCCTTACGTATATTCTTCTCTTTGACAATGCTGAACTAACTTCAGTTTTCTCTAAAATATCATGAAATTTCATGTGTTCATGCATTCACACATTTTCTTCGCCTGGAAATTCTTCACTACAGTGCTGCTAATCCTTCACCAATTAAGTTCACTTTCTGTCTTCTCTGTCTGCATCCTCTACTTGCAGAACAGCCAGTAAATAGCACATACTGTTAGATCACAAGATAGTGAACTCCTTGAAAACAGGGACTCCATGGTTATTATACAAAGACTAACAGGGTCTGTTGCATAGCAGTTGATCGATAATTGTGTACGTAACGAATCTGGAGCATTCTGTATCTTGATGGCATTAATTTTGCATAAGGTTAGAGAAACTTCTTGACAAAAACGACAAGGCTAAATGAGCCACTAAACAACAAGCCTAAATGAGCTACTAATATTAAGAATTGATCATGAGTCACTAGATGCTGCAGTAGACTAGAGGAACATTTTAGAGCAGTTGTGCATGCTGAGACAAATTTAATAATTAGACTACTATGTAATTAAAATAGCACTGCATACCTATAAGCAGGAAAGTAAGAAAAAATCTGAGCAGACATTGGTAGACAAGGCAGTTCTTTTAGGTATACATTTGGCCGAGGAATTTAATCAGTTGCTTAGTAAGGATTCGAAGTAATTACAAAAACCCTAAGAAAAAATATTAGATTTCATATCTTTTCTCTGAATTTATATTTTAGTAAACCAACACTATTTTTCACTCCATAGCATGAATTTAATAATTCTCAGGTAATTCAGTTTTTACTTGTTGATTTTCAAATTAAACAAATGTATCTTTATTTAAAACGGTTGTCACAGTCAAGACATTGGTACTTTCTCTAGTCCTTTTCAGTCTAGGAAAATAAAAGGGAGAAAAAGAGGGATAGAGAATTCCTCAATACTTAAGTGATCATTAGCATATAACACATAAGTTATGTGTAAGTGAACTTAATAGTGACTACTTTCTCATATAATTTAGAACTAGATTTTTAAAGCTAACTAAAATACTGAGTTTAGAGAAATTTTAATTTATAATATTTTATTAGAGGAAACACTTGGTTTTAACTGCGAAATTTCCTGATTTGCCTTTTGATTTTTGAGTATTCTTCTAAACATCAAATATGAGCATCAGATATTCACCATATAGTTCTTTTTAATTCCTCACCCCTCTCACCAAATATATTAACTATCAGGGTTGTACTGTTTTGATAGCATACAAGAACTGCTGTCTAGACTTCTTCGCTTAATTTGTTATTGTTTGAACTCACATATATACAAAATATTTTACCAATAATTAAAAATTATTTAGTTGTACAAAATTCTTTAATTTTGATAAAAATTTTATGTGGCTTAAATAATATATTTGTAGTAATGACATATATGACACTATTGGTAATGTATACTCACATATGAATGAGATATGTTTGTCATGAAGAAAATGTTGAGGCTAGAAAGTCTCATTAATTAGTTTTAGTTTATATCATAAATAATGTCTTTATAACTTGATATGTAGGTTATTAAAAAGTCATATATAGGAAATAATATGAAACTCTAGAATAATCATGAATAATATTACTCAGTCATTTAAACAAATGAGTCTACGGCCATGCTACCCTGAACAAGCCTGATTTCATCTGATCTCGGAAGCTAAGAGGGTCGAGCCTGGTTAGGAGTAAAAAATAAAAAAAAATAAGGAGTTGTAAGCTGTCAAGGTCCTTGCAATCTGTGAGGTCAACCAATAGTTGCCTCGCCTAAAAAATAAAAAATTTAAAAATTAAAATAAATGAAATCCAACAATTTGCAATGACATGGATGGACCTAGAGGTTATTATGCTAAGTGAAATAAGTGAGACAGAGAAAGATAAATATTATATGATTTCACTTATATGTAGAATCTAAAGAACAAGAAGAACAATCTAATCAAAAACAGACTCACAAATATAGAGGACAATTTGGTGACAGCCAGAGGGAAAGGGCTTGGGAGAATGGGGTGAAGGATTAAAGAAGTACAAATTGGTGGCTGGTTGCGGGGATGGGGAGCATGGCATAGAGAATACAGTCAGCATTAATGTAATGGCTAGTTAGAGAACCAGAGGAGAGAAAAAACAATTAGGGGGATCATTTTCTAAACTATATAAATTCCTAACCGATGTACTGTATGCTTGAAATTAATAAAATTTAAAATTTTCCTCATGATAAATTAGTCTTATGATGGTACATGAAGCACTAAAAGCATCCTGTCTAAATCCCTTCATTAAAGTCATATTAGTTACTTATGAAAACAAAATGGAAAGATACTCTAACAAATTGAACAAAATGTAATGGAAAACTTTAATGTATTTTCTTTCTCTACTTTTTAACTAAATATGCTTGCACTTTAAGTCTGTTTCAAAAAGTTGACATCTATTACATTTTCTAAATGAAATGCTTTTCAATTTTTAAGAAACCTAGTATTCAATGAAACAGCTCACAGGACTCCTACTGGAAATGCTGCAAGTTAAACAGATAAAAATTCATCATACAGAACTATTGGTGTAGTTGGCTAGCCTAACAAAGCTGGTATTCAGCTCCATAATGAGTCTTATGCTCACTCCCATTAATAGTACACTCTTCTCAAATGAACTGAGTTGCAGTGGTGGGATAGCTGTTTGGATCTCGATGCCTGACTTCTAATAGTAAAATGTACTTAAATATCTCTTCCCAATTTTACATTGATATATATATATATCTATATTTTTAAATATTTATACATATTTATGTTTATTAATATGTATATACATGAAATATACAAAAAACAAGGTTTATTGCAGCACTGTATACAATAGCAAAGTCTGGAAACCAATCTTTGTTTAATATGGGGTAATGTTAAATAAATTATAACATATCCATATGATGGACTACCATGAGAATTTATTTATTATTTATTATTATTTATGCCTGTAGCACCTGGTCTTCCTAGGAGGTCTCCCATGTAAGTACCAACCAGGCCCAACCCTGCTTAGCTTTCGAGATGAGATGGGATCGGGCTTGTTCAGGGTGGCATGGCTGTACAAATTGGACCATGGACCATGGCTCCACTGGAGTGTGAACCCAGGACCTTCTGCATGTAAAGCAGATGTGCTGACCACTACACTATGGAACCATGTCCACCAATCAGAATTTTAAAAAAAAAAAAAAACATGTTTGGGTAAATTCAGAAAGTACTTCTAGATATATTAGTAGATGAAAAAATAAGGTACTGAACAGTATTGTATTTGTATTAAAATGCACACAATTGTTAGCAATTATTACTTATGAAAGAGGGATTTATCAAGTGACATATTTTATTTCAAGCTCATTTTCTGTGATTTTCTAATATTTTTAAATATTTATTCAAAATGTTTTTATATTTTTATACACAATAAAAAATGAGAGTTTGACATTTATGTTAAAACTAGGGAAAGAATCCCAAGTATTTTTATTTTCATTTCTTTAACAAACACCACATATTGCTGTTACTATAGGCACAGTCAAAGAGATTTACTCATTTAATGCTCATAAACTATGAAGTAGGTATTGCCACTGCCACTGAAGAGAATAGGTTGGTACAGAGAGTTTAATCTTGTTAGGGGCAGATTCAGATTTCAAATTCAGGTAGTCTGGACCTGGAGTCCAAAATTTAATCACTTGAATGGCTGCTTAGAATGTCATACTGGGAATCCATGCACTACATAGATCTAGATAAGAATATGGATATAATACAGATACAAATATAGATACAGATGTAGATATAGATATATAGATTTCCAACAAGAAGCTTGGATTTAACTTACTTCAAATTTAGTCTCTATTTTTTTTCTAAACATAAAGCAGGATGAAGACTAATGATCTGATCCAAAAGTACTTTCCTCAGAAAAGTACGAAATCCCACACACACAGAAAAACATTAACATTAAAATAACAATTATATCAATAATGACAAATGACAAGCCATCAAACTGCCTCACAAATAGCAAGTACATCATACCAAAGTGTCAAGGTGGTTTCAAACTCGATGAAAAATGTAAATTTCTAAAACTGGATATACCTGCTTTTAAATTTTCTGCGAAAATTCAAAGAGAGAGAGATTTTTCTTTTGTAATTTTACAACTCTCAGCAGCACTGAAGCTTAATTCTTCTCACCCTCCTTTCAGTTAATTCTAACCTAGAATCTCTATACAGTTGTTGAAATTCCTTCTGCTTCTGTGCTGAATTCTAGGACTTTTGGCCTGACTTTCCACAGTTAACATCTTTATGTTACATGAAAAGATTTGGATCCAATGAATTAAGCATTAGTACTGTGAAAATAGAGACAACCAATGAATATATTCATTCGTTATGGTAAACATTTTGACTACTAATTAGATGGACTTAAGAAGTTGATGACATACACTAGTGCTGCTAGTTTTTAGTTTGAAGATTACACTGCTCTTTCCCCCTTCCCTCCCATCTACTAATGTAAGAAGATTCACTTTAAATATTAACTATTGCCACTGTATGGTTAGGCCCCTATGTAAAACTGCAATCTAATGCTCTGAAAATGAACTATTATTGACATATGAAGCAAATCCCAAACCCACTGACATTAAACTGTCTGGTCATTTCACTTTCAAAACCTAGGTAGATATCATCATATAATTGGACTTGTATAATAACTGGAAAATTATAAGCAATTATTTCAGGAGTCTTTATGTTAATGTTCAAGTTAAATATAGAAAAAAGATAAAAGGTCTTATATAATTAAATTAGCCATTTCATTCCCTAAATGAAAGCAGTTTCTTCTAAGTATTTTTTAACCATTCAAATTTTTAAATTTCTTCATCTGTTTATAAGATAATTATGCAAGATTGTACAGCTAAAAAACTCATCTTAACAAGGAACAGAAAACTGCTTTTATTTTTGCAATTTCAGAAAACAGTTCATAAAGCTGTACATTATGTGATCAACAAAAAGTAAATGACAGTAGTCATAGCTCTGTTCCATTTCTCATTAAAATGTTTCTTTTTAAATGATGTAAGAAAAGAAACTTTAAGTAATGTGGAAATTGCAGTTTATGATTTCTTCATGCTTAAATTTCAGTGATTATAGTGAGCTGTATTTAGTTAGAATCCTGTGCTGGGTGATTTTCAGGACATATTCCACATACATTTCTCATACTCCTAAGGTCTTTCCCATCACTCTTTCCCCCACATTAGTGGTAAACTTAATTATTTTTTTTATTTTTTTCATTTTTTTTTTTTTTTACTGAATGTAAGACTAATGAAATTATAAATAACAGGAATTCAGACACATTAAAAATGTAGGTTATAATTATTTTCAGGTATTTTAATAGGTACTTTTCGATTACATGTAATCATTTTACAAATGAAAAGACCATCAAAAGTCTAGCCTCTTCTGACACCAAATATTTGACTCCCTTTATTTCCTTCACTTTCCCCTCATCCCCTCTGGTAATCACCATACTGTTGTCCATGAGTTACTTTGTTAGTTTTCTGTATTGCTTTCTGTTTTATATCTCACATATGAGTGATAGCAAAAAGTTCTTGTCCTTTCCAATCTGACTTATTTCACTTAGCATGATATTCTTACGACCCACACATGTTGTAGCAAATAGTAAGATGTCATCCTTTTTTATGGCTAAGCAGTATTCCATTGTATATATGTAGCACATCTCCTTTATTCAATTATCCATCAAAAGACAATTGGGGCAAGGAAAGTTAAAGCAAAAATAAATGAAAGGGACTATATCAATTTAAAAAAGTTTTTCTAGAGCAAAAGAAACCCTCATTAAAAAGGTGACCAACCGAATGGGAGAATAAATTTGCAAACAATACCTCAGCTAAGGGGCTAATATCCAAAATATATAAAGAACTCATATAACTCAACAACAAAAAAACAAACATCCAATTTAAAAAGGGGCAAAGGACCTGAACACTTTCTCCAAGAAGACACAAAAATGAGCAACAGATATATGAAAAGATGGTCAACTTCACTAGCTATAGTGAAATGCAAATCAAAACCACAATGAGATACCATGTCACTCCTGCTAGAATGGCTATTATCAAGAAGACAATTGTCAGACAGGATAGGGAGAACTAAAGAAACTCTTGCACACTGCTAGTGGGAACATAAACTGGTATAGCCACTATGGAGGTTCCTCAAAATATAAATAGAGCTACCATATGACCCAGAAGTCCCTCTAATGGGTTTCTACCTGAAAGATTCAAAAGCATTTATTTGTAAAGCTATACAAATTCCTATCTTGACTGCACCATTATTCACAGTGGTCAAGACATGGAAACAACCTAAGTGTCCTTCAATGGATTAGTCTTTATTTTTAAGGTGCCTGAATTCCTATCATTTGAAATTTCAATAATTACTATTGTTTGCAGTCAAAAAGAACAAACTTAAATAGCATTGTTTATTAGGTATTTGAGGGAAAGAGAGAGAAAAAATGTTAGGAATATAGGAAATGTATGTGATACGTCCTGAAAAATTATGTTTTACTCGAACACAAATTATTTTTAAGTAAAAGAGAAAGGCAAATTGTCTTTCATGCAGATTTCATTAATGAATTCATTATGTTTACACAATTCTGTCACTAAAGTATTTCAACTAAAATGTATTATACATTGTCAAAGGATCATGGATTATTCTTATTAAACAATTAAAGTTTCCAAGGAGGCTGGTTATAAATGGCAAATTCTCATATCCAGGGAAGTGGACTTTACTTGAAGGTAAAGTATGCTTCTGAATGATTTTTTCTTTTAAAGTGAAAAACCTCTAACTACCACATTTAAATGTTAACTCACTCTCAGAATAATGATCATGTGTGTATCTTCGATGTGAAAAATAAAAGGTATATTTTTTCACAAATAGTTTAAAAGGCAGGAATAGGTAGATAATTTTAGCTATTTAATGAACATAAATATTGAAATAAATGTCATAATAACTATATTGTTTTGTTTGCCAATTTTAGCTCATCATCTAGCATAATATACATATAAAATGACAATGGAGCCTTCAGTTTTTGGCGATCTGCCATCGAATTTTTGTTGTTGTACAAAAAAAAGTAAGAGAAATATTCACAGGCCAAAAATTATATGCAAATATGAAAGAAACTCACTAAGTGTAGTTGGTGGCTGTCCAGGGAACATGTATTAAATCCCAGCTACTTAGATTTTCCTTTCTAACAGGACACAGGGAAGAGGAAGCAATACTGGGGCCCAATCAAAATGGGAAGTCAGAACCAAGAGAATGCATAAAGCTGGATCCTTCCAAAACATTGATTCCAGCAACACATAAACTGGGAGAAAACTCATCAAAAGGGATGGGATCAGCAGAGAGACTCCTCAGAATCTATAATCAGAAGCTGGACTTCAAATGGGCACCTGGCTAGAATTCACAGGACTTGTGTGGTCTTAAAACCCTCCCTCCACCACTGAAAGCCAATGACTTAATCAAATCAATCTTCCTCATGTATTTATGGAAACAAATGCAAATTATCTATGTAAGAATCGCTTGCAATCCAGGCCTCAGTATATTCCTGTAAAATGAAGAAAAACATGAATGTCTATCCTCTCTTCCTGTCCCCTCTTTCTGAACAGACACAGACATAAACTTATATGGAAATAAACCACCATAAATAAGAATCAGTAGGGAATAAACTTTCACAATCAAAACAATTCAACAGATACAATTTGCTTTTACATCCCCCAGATAGGATACATCATAAAATTCGTGTTTCCACACATTTTCAAGTCCTTTTATTTTGTCCAGTAGCCAGTACTGTTATCCTCCAGAGTTCACACCTGTTATCAATAGTTCCTATTTTGGATTGCATTTTCTCCTGGTGTGAACTCTCACTGATATTATCTGTGTGTCTCCTCTGTGAGAACCTTGTCGAGTCTCCTCTATTATGCTCAATACTAAACTAATTCTTTGGAAGGGTTTAAGTAAATTTAGAAACTCGGTGGTTTATTTCTCCATTCACTACAAGTATTTTAAAGTTTTTGATAGTCTCTATACTCTAGTTTTGCTGTAGTCATAGAAAATAGGTAATGCTATATGTTCTCCTTTCCTTGTTGATATTTATAGTTCATGAGAGATGTGGTCACCATTTTTCTATGAAACCAAGAAGTGATAATATGACTTTTTGAAGGGTCTAGGCCAATTATAATTAAATGTTCCACATTTTCATGTTGAACAATTTACTTTGTCTTCTATCCTTTATATCTTCTGTAATCTAGAAATTAGATCTGGGTTTTTTTTTTTAATCATTCTTGAATCTGTGTATTTCATTTTCCATTAAAAAAGGGGGTGAAAAATATAAAGTTGTCTTACTTTTAAAAAAGCCAATTTCACCCAAGTGGTTAAGGTGATAACAAACCAGATATCTTCATTGTAATATTTTTTTCCTTTGGCATTAGCAATTCGTAAGAGAAAAAAAATTTAGTCAGGACACAAAATGCAATTTTGATCATCTGAAAAGTTTGTGAATATATAAAGCATAAATCTCTCAAACCCTGTCATTATTATACATATATATTACACATCATCATTACTATGACTAAGTAAAAAAATTTCAAATTTCAGCAAAATCTTACAATTTTTCCATTAAACATATTCACCAATAATGCAAATGCAATAAAATGCTTAAAATATTAGACAGTTGAAAAATCACTTAGATCATCTTACCTATATTTTCATATTTAAATAAACAGGTATTGATTAGTGTCCCAATATAATTTTTTCTGAGAACTTGTTATGTACTTTTTTTCACCCATCTTCTACCTCTTTCCCCTTTGGCAAGCATCAGCTTGTTCTCTATGAGTCTGTTTCTGTTTTATTTTTATTCATTTTTGTTTTTTAGATTCCGCACATAAGTAAAATCATGGTATTTGTCTTCCTCTGATTTACTTCACTTAGCATAATGCCTTTTAGGTCCATCCATGCTGTCGCAAACAGAGAGATTTCATTCTATATTATTTTTTTATTATTATTGCACTGCCAAAATAAACATGCAGAATATTTGGGAGGGAAAGCCAAAAAAATATTACCCCCAAAATACAGTTTGTTAGAGAAAATATAATCGATAAATTTATGAAAAAGGAATAATGCTTACTCATGATGAGAAAGGTAAATTAAGACCCACATATAAGAGAGCTTATAAACTAGAGATTATATTTGACAGTATTTGATAAAAATTGTTCTAAGAATTTAAATAATTTTTAAAAGGAAAAGCATAATATTCAATGATCATAAAACAACATCAATATTTTTTGACATTTTGCCTATTCTTTAAAACAGACTCAGGAAAATTCACAAAGGGAACAAAGCTGGTTAGAAAATATATACTTATTAGTGTTTGCTCACACACTCTCTTCCTCTTTCCCTCTCCCTTGCTTTCTCTCATTGTTCTTCAAAGCCACTGGGAGCCATAAGTAAATGAATTGGAACTGAAGGAAAAGAGTTCTACTGGCAGATGAGGCATAAGGAAGGTCATAGATATCTTTTTGAAACTATAACTTATAAAAAGTTAGATTTGCATGAAGGCACAAGTCTTACTCAGATGATCTCAAAGGACCTCTTCAAGGTTTTTAATTTTATTACAATTGTCACTCCACAATGGAAGAACATAGGGTTTAGAGTAAGAAACTAGAATTTGTGTTTCAACTTCACCTCTGACTGCTATGATATTTAAGCGAGCAAATCAATTAGTCTTTATGTGTTGTCATTTCTCAGTGACACAGTTGACATGCTCATAATACTTCCCAGATTTTGGTGAAGATATATACATATATATTTGAAATTACAAAAATATCAGATAGCTGTACTAATTTGAATGAAGGTATAAATATTCACAATTGAAATTACTATAATTATAATTTGTATCTATACAATATAGCTTTATGTTTGCTACATATAACATATCCATACAATATAACTTTATATTTGCTACATTTTCCCCTTGTTTAAAATGTTTCCTTGATAATCTTTTTTACAGATTAGAATATGTTGAGATGAATCTGTAGGAGCTCCATAGAGTATAGATTAAAAACTTGTGTTTTACCTATATGAACTATGTAGAATTTTCTTCACACTAAATTAAGTGAACAATTGAGCAATCTCCTTAGGTAACAGAGTTAATTAACCAGAGAAGTCATGTCTTTTAATGTGCCATCCACAATAGATTTTGAGAGTTTATTCTGTTACATGGGAATTTTGATGATGAATGTATTATGTCTAAATGGCATTACTTTCCTCATCTTAATTAAGTTGCTACTTTAATTTTCAATTGTAATGCATAAAAAATGTAACCTTAAGTTAGGCAAAAAGGAAAAAAATAAATTTGCGTTAAAGAGAAGAAAAGTAATGTTTTAATAAGAATATTCTACTAGTTGCAAAGACAGCTATGTTAATATTAACAAATCTTCATGTTCTATTTCTAAACTCATGTTATACAGACCTCTTAATGTTTATAAGTAATCATTGCATTCTCTTATATTTATTGCAGTAAATGATAACGTGATCATGAATGGGAATTTAGAACCACCTAAGAACAAAATATTTAGTGATAATAATAATCCTTAATTTTCACATAATAAAAACTGATCTTTTAAACCATAATTTTGACTTTCTCAATTATACTGAATATCAAATGGTAAAAATTAAACCACCATCATATTGTCTCCATTTTAGTATCTGATATGTTTCTATAAAAGTGCCATGGTTTGCCTAATGGGAAAATAAATCTAGTGTGATCATAATAAAAAAATATTAGTTCTATGATATGGTAACAAGGAATAAAACTTTACACACACATGCATGTACATGTGCGTGTGTACACAAGCACACACACACACACACACACACACACACACACACACACACACACACACCACCCCCACCCCCCGACATATGAAATGGATTTCTAGATCAGGAAAAGAGACACTGTAGTTATCGTGAGAACTATAAAGCAAATAGTGAGCATCTTACCAAATATGAGGAGGGAGATATTCTTTGATAACATAATTGATAAAAGCTATTCAATGTGAACTCATAAAAAAGTAAAAAAAAAAAAAAAATCCAAGACAGAAATAAGGAGTCTAAAAAGGGAGGCTGATTCAAAGAAGTTTAAGCCAAGAACAAAATGTAGCATTGCAAAGGTGATCCAAAAGAGTGTGTACGATAAATGTGATTATACGAGAGGCCCTTCTCACAGGTAATATATTTTTTCATGAGTTATTAAGGAGAAAATGAAGTTCCATAGACATTAAAGTTTGTAGTGTACAAATATGGCCAAATGGAGTGAAGAGTGCAGTAAAATGCATCGAATTCCCATTTTCAGAGAACTGATTTAGTCGATTTCAGCTAATCCTTTTACTACTCTTCTTAAAGTTATATAAAGATACAAAGAATTTATCTATATCATTTAAGAGAACTATAACTGACCTTTGTGAACATCTAGATTAGTCAGAATTCCAGTGTCTAAAATGTTCTTCTAAATTTGTGTCAGATAGCTATGTAGAAGAAGCAGAACTCAATTCAGAAAGTTATATTGAAAACTGACATTTTTCATTTGTTGGGTATCAAATAGTATCATAATATCATATGCTAACTACTTTGTGTCATTTGCTTCATTTAATTCTTACAAATATACTATATCATAGCTTATAATATTCATTTTACAGATAAAATGATTTAGATTTGGATAAATAAAATGAGTTGTCCATCGTTCCCAGTTCTAAAATGGTGGGACTAGGAGTCAACTGATGCAATTTGTTGCTATACCCGGAAGTACTAAACGCTATTCTGTAATGCTGTTTCATGACTTCTGTCTTCTATTTCTAGGATTTGTGATAAAGGAAGTACAGCCAAGGAGACATAGTGATATTGGAGTGGGCATCTCACAAAAGTATGCATCTCAGGACAGGAGTCAGAATAAGAATACACATTCTACTGGTACTTATGGAGGTGCGAAAAGGCCTTCCTCAAAGTCTCTACAATTGGTAGGTGCAATGCTAAGTGGGTGTCACGCTGTACCCAAGACTTTCTTCAGACAGGCATGGAATCTTCTCTTTCTAGCCACATTTTTATGTCACGAGTATACAGAAATACTGTTGATCTCCCCTGCACTTCTTTCCTTCTATCTCTACCAATATTTAAAGAAAATTCTCCTGTAAAAGGACGCATAGTCTTAAGATGTAGTTCCAAAAAGTTCAGTTTTAGGACTTCCCAAATTATTATTATTTTCAATGATTTTCTCTGAATTAAAAATCTACACTAACTTATTTTTCTAGATGCTTCCTTAACTCCCAAAGTAGTTATTTCTTCTGCTAAGCTCAGTGAAAATGAAAACAATAAGTATTAACTTTTCAAAATGTTATATACTTTTATAAAGCCTAATTTATGTTTGGGTGTACTTTATGATACAAAAAAATCCTACAGAGATTTTTACAACATGGGTATTATTTCCTTTAATATTTGTAATAATATTGTACTAGAATAAAATAGATTGAATATTTTAAGTCATTCATTCTTATTATTTAATTTCACAGTTACCATTTATGGAAAACCACTAATTTTAATAAACCATACACATCTTAAATCATGTTGTTTTGTGGAAAACAACCAGATGAAATGATAGGAGTGGACCAAGTGACTGTAATATATTCCTTTCCAAATCATTTTTTAAAAAATCTTCTAGATGTACAGTTTTTCTAATATACTGTTATTAAGAACAGTATATCGCTTACGGAACTGAATATTATTTTGAATGAACATTCTAGTCATATGGCATTAATCTATTTATTTCTCTTCATATTAACAAACCAAATTTGTAAAATATAGTATTAACTTAATTGTGTGAATTAACTGAAATAATATATAAAAAGGCAGAGTCCCTGCAACATGACAGTATTCAATATGACAATTTTTTGTGTGTATGATTACAGTTAGTTTGCTCTGGATGAAAGGGAACTCTCAAAATCACAAACTAATCCACTTTGCTTAGAAAACTTTTCTAAAGACTTTCTATTGCTATTATTGTTCACTGACTTAAAATTATTTTTGTAATTACTATAAGGAGAACAATTTGCCATCTGCCACGTCTAGATATGGAAACTAATTGCTCAATGAATGTGGCGGAAGTCCACTAGACTATTGAGGATGCCTTGGAGTCAGTGTGTGATAGACTCTTCGCCATATCTGTGACTGATTACACTTGTCTGTGGTCACATGCTGCTTTACCTGATAGCTGCAAAATGCACAGTATTTTTTTTGCTTTGCAATTCATGAAATAATTGTGAAGCTAAATATTTCTGTAAAAACAATGTTTCTGAAGAAAGTTCAAAGCTTCAATGAAATTAGGAAGAAAGTGTTAAATCTGTACCAGAATTGTCCATCTGCATGCCAAATGAGACTGTCAATATCTTAAAAAGAATTCGATACCTAGAGGTGGAACTAATCCATTATCCACAATTTGTGCCTCCGTGCCTTCTCCAATAACTGGTGTACTGACAACACATTGTGTTATATTTCTATTTGTTAATATTTTTGAAATTAAAGTAGTGCTGAGGAATGCAAACATGAAAGATTTTCATCTTATATGAGAGAAGCAGAGTCTCTGAGTGGTGTCACTCTAATTGAAATGTCTCTCTTCAATTGTAGGAGATACTCTTTTTTTTTTATATTGGCAATTGCATACAGTAAAATTCACTTAGATATTAATCTGATCCCAAAATGTAGAGTATCATAAATACTAGAGGGTGATCTTTTTAGGTATTTACTAAAATGTGATTATATCACATTTTTGGAGTACCCTTTATTTTTGCTTATAGTTGCAAGAATAGAGATCATCTACCCACAGCCCATGTTTTAGATCATTAATTATGTAATGATCACTGACAAATAGAAAACTAAAGAGAACTATGATAACAAGATTGGAGTTATCACCATACTTGATATTTTGAACTCCTATGACCTACCTTTCATATGTTATTGCAATTGACTTAATTCTACCTGTTATTTAATTCCACAAAAACTTATTTTTCTTGAAGCTTTCCATAAGACCCAGTTAAAATATTCTTTTCAGTGACTACTGGCACTTTGGGCCTCTCTGAGATTAACTACTGACTTTTGATTTGTTTTATGTTTACATATTTTATCTTCATTATAAGATTTTCTTTATATATAGATAAAAATAGTTAATGGTCTATTACTTAAATATATATAAATATGTATGTTTATATATAATTTTATATATACATATATTTTATATGTATAATTTATCTTTTTATTAAAATGAATTGAACTGGAGTGGAACAACTGGGATCTTTAAGTATCTTGGTTTTGTACACTTTTTCCAATAACTCCAGTGATTTCTCTATACATCCCTAATTTATTTGTTTAAATTTTTGTTAGAAAATTAGAAGCAATTCTCAATATGTTATTAACAAAATAGCCAGGATAAGCTGCCTAGCCAGTGTTGCCAAATAACCACTTATTTTGATTTAAGTCCATCTCCATGCTCCGATTTCTAAATTCAAACCCTGAAGTTCTGGGAATAATATAACAACATTTGCCACAATTTACAGTTTCCTTTACTCAGAGAAATAGAAACAGCAATACAATCATATATTATTTTTGCACCAAACACTAACTAAAATTTTCAGAGCTTAAAAAACTAAGGTACTCTTTGTATTCATATTTCCAAAAAATAAGATCTGGGTAGTAAATAAATCTGTGAATGAACACTTTACTTGAACTAAGACATTATTCTTGAAATACATAAATATAACTGTAAAAATGCTAAGGGACCATGGGAAGTCATTATCTAGACTTGAGGGTAACACATAAACAAAGTATAACTCCAGAAACCAAGATAAAGCTTTAGAAACTACAGTTATGGTACTTTAAATGGTATTTCCAATGAACAAAATATTCTGAAAGTAAGAAATAGCTTCAGGATAAAAATCAAATCCAGGGTATTTCCAAGGAAATGTGGCCTCAGGTCAAAGTTTAGATCAAGTGTGTGTGGTAAGATTATTTGATAAGATGTTGGAAAGTATGTAAGTAATTAAGGTGGCATCTCTAATACTATATCATGAAACTCCAATTTATAAGGTATAAAAAAAGTCTCAATTGTTAGGTTCTGGTTACATACTAATGAATAAGTAATTTTTTAAAAGGGAGAAAGTCATCTAAAATATCAAATTTGATATCTACGAATTCCTTAAAACTCATATTTTAAATACCAGAAAATTATTACTAATAAGTATGTGGACATAGTATTTTTTTAACTTCCATAAATCCTCTTATTTTAAAAAAGACAGTAAAAGAAAAAACCTATGGATATTTTCAACTAAATTAGATAATAAGAACCCCAATGAAGTGAGAATATGGGCAGATGGGAATAGTTCTTTATATCTGAAACCTGTCAACTAAAGAACCAAGTTATCTACTCTCATATTCACCCGACACATATTGGTGAAACAGGTTTAAGGAACATGGAATCAAATGGGAGTTGCTGTCACACAGAATTTTTGAATCTGTCTGGGTACATTTCATAAGTTCCTTGATTAGGATCATTCCTGCTCTTAGGAACTGATTTTCCTTTGATTTAACCCTCCGTCAGCTTTCTCGTTGATAAATGGATTCTATTTGTAGCTGAGTAGTTTTCTGAATTTGCTTCTTGACATTTGAAGGTTGAGAGTGCTGGAGATTCATTTTTTAAAATTTATTTATTTAAATTAGTTTCAAGTATATAGTACATTGATTAGACATCTATGATGTTCATAAAATGATCCCCCCAATTGCTCCTTCCCTCCCCTGGCCCTCCACCTAGCCATCATATTAATGCTAATTGCATTCCCTCTACTGTGCTCCCCATCCCTGTGACCAACTATCAACTACTAATTTGTACTTCTTTAACCCTTCACCCCATTCACCCCATTCTCCCAGTCCCCCGTCACCAAACTATCCACTATATTTGTGTGGAGACTCATTTTTTAACTGTTTCTGTTTCAGTCTAAGCCAATGGTGCTTTTGCTGATCCAATTCTTTTAAAATTTTTGCTATGGCTCTATGAATATTATTGGTGTTCTTACCATTAAATTAAAGTCACAGCCACTAACTTCAACACAGACTCTTCTTAGAGAGATATTTGGGTCTGTCTGAGATTTGCAGGCTGTGTTTGAAATTGCCATTGTACAACAGCCAAATGATTCTTAGAAGCTATTTGCCTAGCAAAAAAGTCTAGAAATCATGCTCTTAAGATCCCCAATAGTCATTTTTGTCTAGCTGAGCTAATGTATGTCACCTTAAATCTTTCCAATGTCTAAAAGAATTTTAGAGCAATATCCTTAATCTAGTTTCCTAGACTACATTTTACTAGAAGTTCTCTGAATTTGATCTTCACTCTAATGCCAATTTTTTACTTTGAGAACATTTTAGATGGAAAGACATCCAGGCTACCTTATATCTCCTATAAATTCTGCTCAAAAATAGAACAGTTCCTTCTTTAAATCAACTCTCTCTGTATGTTTCTTATCAAAATACAACTAAAATGTCAATTGTCATTTTTTTCTTCCTGGAAATGTCTGTAGCCAGATTCACCAGTTCATTTAACTACATTTTCCATTTCCCAAGATAGAACAGGTGACAGTTTTACTATATTTTCCACTACTCCTTAATACAGGCTTATTCCTATCCATACTCTAATAATGATTTCCTCATTATTTTTCTAGCTTCTGTCATCAGTTACCTCAGGTCTTCCTGGTTACTTACTGTTATCTACTTTCCAAATCAATGCTACACATTTTAGATTTTTGTTTGGCGACATCCCATTCCTTTTAACAATTTCCATTCTATTTATTACTATGTGACAAACCACCAAAAAATTTAACAGCTTAGAAAGAAAAATACTAGTTCTGTGGTTCTGTAGTTTCACTGGGTTCAGCTGCATTTTTCTCACTGGTTCTCACATGAAATGCTAGTCATAGAGGAACTGGTGCATTCTTTTGGTCAAATGAGATATATGTTTTGAAATATGATGAGGTAGTGGTAGAATCAGAATAAAGATCATATTTGGAAAACTCTGCTGAATTGAAATTCAACTTTATTTTTTACCTAGAATATGGTACATTTTCAGTATAGATGGTTAAAAATGACATTGCTTTTAATATTTTATCTTTATAATTTATTTTATGACTATGTTCAATACTATTGTTACTATTACTATTATTTTTATTGTTATCCCAACTTTAATAACCAAAGCCAAGTAATACTAATCAACTTATCTAAATAACATTTAAAAAATGGAAAACCAGGAATCCTAATGTTGGAATTACTCAAAGACCAGTGCTTTTAAAAACTCTGATGTGATAATATTGTCTTGAGTTCCCATGTCATAATAATGGAAATAAATTAAGTGCTAATTCCTAAAAATAAGAGTATAACAACATTTGATAGCAAAATAGTTGCTATAACATCAGAAATCTATGAGTTGTTGGAACATAGAGAAGTGAGTAAATCTGGCTCAAGAGAGTCATTGTGAGGTTGCAAATAAAGGTATTGATAATAGGACAAATCAATATTTAAATATGTGCTCAGGTTCAGTTATAAATTGAACAGTATGAATTCAGGAGAGCCAGGTCCCCAATTTAAAAGGTAAAGCAACTCAGAAATCACAGTTAGTTGATAGTCATATATCTTTTGCAATTCTAGATGTCATCAAAACCACAACAGGAAAGCATCCATATCTAGAAGTCAGTGAACATACCGCAAGTGTAGGCATATTCAATTCTTATTGAGATTCTGAACTCAACAGAAAGTGTGGTTGCTGTTTGCAGGGACAAAGACCTGAACATAAAGCCAATAACAAAGAATATGGAGTCTTACTTGGAACAAGCAAAAAACCAAACCAGAACAAACCAAGATAAATAAAATAATACCAACAGAGCCTAAAAAAAGAAATGATGCAAACAGAATGTACATTTTTTTCCCTTTAGACTATAGGTTTGTCTTAGACTCTAGGAAAAACTTTTCAACTGAAATGCACAGAATCTAATGTTACGTTAAATATATAAACTATGATGTGCTGGGAGAATTTTAATCTTTTTTTCCAGCACTCCTCTGATCACAGAACCCTTATCTCAACAGCTTGAGCAAAAGTTACTAATTCTTCATTTGATTTAAAGATTCAGAATCATTCTCCAGTGGTTTGAGAACATCAATTTAATGTTTAAGTTAATATACCACACACACACAAACTACATAACAAGTACAGTACCTATATACACAAAACTGAGTTTAATTTTCACTTATAGTCAATCATTAAATTTCTATCTCTAGCCCTGGCCTTTTTTATGAGCTCTAGATCTATCCAAAGTCCTACGTGAGATTTTTTCAAAATCAATTTAGATTCCATCCTGTGCAATAACATATTATGCCCCCATTTCCTAAATCTGATATATTATAAAATTTCCCTCAATAAGTAAATGGCACTACAATCCCAACTGCTTTTATCAAAAAGCTAGGAATCTTTTCACTTACATTTGAATTAACCTTTTAAATTTATCCCTAATTTACCGATTTTAATTCTTAATTATTTTCAAATGTGTCCCCTTTCTTCCTTTCTAGCCATCACCTCTTTAGTTCAACTTTTATTAGCCTCCACCTAGGCCATAACTTCCATATGGATTCTGCCCCCCGAAATCAACTTTGCCCCTTCATCCATATGTTTATATATGCAGGGACTTGTAAGAAACCATAGGAACTTTTATATTCACTGTAAGAGTAGTGGGAAGATACTGACATGTTCTAAGCAAAATGGTAACTAATGAGATTAACATATTAGAAATGTCATATATACGTATACATACATATACACCCATATACATAAATATATATATACTACAATTAAAATAATATTTTCAAAAGTTAATTTTTGCTGCAAAGAACAGTTACAATATCCTAAATGTTTTTGAACACATGATTAATGTTTATATCTGTTATTTGACTGAATACTATGAAATAAAAGAAAAAAGTTGCATTTGTTAAGAATTTTTTTTCCCACTTTTGTTCAATGTGCATTAGACTTTGTAGGTTAGCAACAAGTAGTTTTGGAAAGAATATAGAAAGTTGTAGTTTATATATGATAAAGAGAAAAAGCATCACTGACAGTCACAACCTAGCCTAGTACTATCAACTAGGTCTTGGTGTTGCAAGGAGCCAGCCTGGCACTTGGTTATATGTTTATATGGTTATTGTTTATTTCATAATACATCATCATCAGATAAGGCCACTCTATAACCATGATAGATCAAGATAAAAACAAAATAAAAGAAAGAATAAAACCTTAACTATTTGTGACAACATAAATAGACCTGTAATGTATTAGGCTAAGTGAAATAAGTCAGAGAAAGACAAATACTATATGATCTTATGTGTATGTGGAATTGGAAGAACACAATAAACAAACATACAAAATAGAAACAGACTCATAGCTGATGGTTGCTAAATGGGAGGTGTGTTGGAAGGATGGGTGAAAAAGGGGAAGAGTTAAGAAGTACAAATTGATAGTTATGAAATCTGTTATATTTAAAATACAATATAGGGAATATAATTATTAATATTGTAACAACTATGTATAGTGCCAGGTGGGTACTAGACTAATGGGGGGCAGGGGAGTTCATGTGGTAAATTATATAAATGTCTAACCACTCTGCTGTACACTTGACATTAACAAAAAATATTGAGTGTCAACTGTAATTGAAAACAAAAAAAGTTAAAAGACAAAAACAAAATCATTGACTAATCATGCCTGAATGACAATGACAAAAACATGAACATTTTCCTATGCACAAAAAAATAACCAAATAACCCTTCATCCTAGTTAATACGTGACTGCTGCTGCTTTGCCAATTTCAGACTTAGTCTCACTCTAGTCTTTTCTCATTCTAGATATGATTTGGACTTCAAAACAGTATAGATTTCACTAGTCCTTTATGCATGCTGCCACACAGATATATTCATATTCTACTGGTACCGAATTTAATTAGATGGAGGTAAAATAATTAGCTAACTTTTTAATGTACTTTTTAATATGCTTATAGTATGCTAACCATTTATCTCACGGAGGCAGAGAATATAGTTAGGCATAAATTTGAGTTCTCCAAGTCTGAATTAGGGTTATGGGAATATAGTTAAAAAAAATACAGAATCAGAAAGAGTACATGAATAAGATATCCAGAACTTGAATGATATTGTATGTGTGGTTTATAGTCTAATAGCATAAATAACACTGCACCCTCATACTCTAGTGAGCTCGATAAAAGTCAGAGAATGTTATGGATGATGACAATGATGACTGTGATGTTAAGAACAGATCAGAGAGATGTTCGACATAAAAGTTTGCTAAGACCTATTTTAAAAAGATTAAGAGACTCAGAATAGATTTAGAACATTAACTGGATAGCAATCCAGTTCGGACAAGAAACACATTTTTAATATCCTTATATTTACTATACTTGTGCCCTATTACTCATAAAAAGTAGAAGTCAATGTAATTTTGTAAGTATGAGTTCCAACTAGTTTTAAAATATTCCCTATAATGGTGATTTTAGCTATTAAGAAAAAAATCTGTTTTAGAGAGTATTTAATATATAAAAATATTAAAATATATTAGAGCATTAACTTAATTCTCTTATAAATAGAAGTTAGATAACGAAAAAATGCTGAGAAGGCATTCATCTGCATCAAGAAAATATTGATTATACAAGGTTTTTAAAAACAATAATTATCAGATCACATTAAAGAATAAATCCGGAAAAAAAAAAAAAAGAATAAATCTGACAGTGGCTTATCTACATATTATGTAACTTAAGAACGAAGAAAAGTTAAAGATAAAAATATTGAAAAAAATTAAGCAAATAATTGGTACAACTACGTTATGGTTATATCATGATAAAGTTAAATGTACTTGAAAGACAAAGGTCATCTATATGATATGCTTGATAAAATTATGGATATAAAAATAAAAAATTGAGAAAAATAAGAGTGAAGAACTAATAAATTTACTGAAATAGTAGTGGGACATTTTCATACATATCTCTCAGTTATTGACTGGTCAACTAGAGAAGAAACAGAAAGAGAAGATAAGGGAGGAGGTGAGGGAGAGGAAGAAAGGAAAAGAAAAAGAGAAAAAAAACATGATAAAGATTTGAACAGTGAAGTTCATGAGCTTTACATGAAAATTTAGAGCACACATGAAAAATTTTAAAAACTGATTATGTAATTTTTTATATAGCAAGTCTGAATTTCAAAGAACTGGCATCATACAGACCACATTTTCCAAGTACAATAAAATTAAATTAGAAGTTTATGACAAAAATTTATATGAAAGTGTACATTTGGAAACTTAAAAATAACATGAATTGAAGAAACTATAATAAAATTTCAAATGCTCCAGAAGTGAATTATAATGAAAGTATTACATCAAAATTTCTGTAATGAAAGTGATTTGAATGAAATCTATAGCCTTGAATGTTTGTACTATGAAAGAAGAATGAGTAAAAAGCAATATATTTGGTTTCCATCTTAAGAAGTAACAGCAAAATCAATCAAAAGGAAAGAAAGTGAGAAAACAAAGATCAGAAACCAATGAAAAAAATAAAAATCAATGAAACCAAAGTTATTTAAATATAGAATAGATGTATCTTTGACAAAATTGACAAAGAAAAATAAGAGAAGACAAAGACAGTATAAGGACTCAAAAATAGTCTCAACTACAGATTAAGATAAAAAGAGAAAACAAGTAACTTTATACCAAAAATATATGAAAATTTTGTCGAATATAGGTGACTAGTATCAAAAAATAAGTTCCAGAAAAACATTTTCAATACGATAGCTTCTTTATAAATTCAAAACAAAACTAATGTTTATGTGTGTCGATATAAAAACATACTTATATACTTTATATGTGGCTTATGTATCATAAATACATATTAAATATATAACAAAATATATGTATATTGATAAAGCATATTTATATCAATTTAGATGACATTCATAAGCTATACTATACCATATCTATATTTTCATATATAAAACAAATTATATATTTATATGTGTGACATATACATCATATATAACACATCATAACCTATATATATGTGTATTATGTCATATATTATATATTATAAATATATTTTTTTAACAAGGGAGCAATAAACATAAAATTCAGGACAGCAGTTTCAGAAGAGCCAACCAGTAAGAGTTCTGGAGGAGCCAAAAGGCAGAGAACAGTTTTTGGTATGATTTTTAATGACAGATTGGGTGATAGGTAAAATATCTGTGGATATGTACATAATATTCTTAAATATTTTAAAAAGATAGTAAAATAAAAGCATATGCATTAAATATACTTGAAAGTTATTTTCTAAATATTATGACTAATCTACTTCAAAGATCTTAAAGTCAATAGAAATTATTAATGCATCCCATTTGGCAAAGACTTTTCAAATACATTATTTTTGCATGTATGAGATGTTGTTCAGAAATGGACTTTAAGTCCATATAAGATATGAAAAGCTAATGTGAATTATTGAATGAATCTCTGACGATATTGCCCATTAGATTTTCTATAATTTATGAGAGAGTACTAAACAATATTTAATTTCTCAAATGGCTGCAGCACTGGAGCCCTTACATTTTACATTGTTCCTTACTGGTAAAAATCCTTTGAACGTGCTGTGGCTCCTTAAATAAAGTGAGGCTTAGAGTCTGTTCAAGTCTATTATAAGAAATGTAGCCTTATACTTAAGTTTAAAAAAAAAAAAAAGCATATTCAATGTATTACTCACATACACCAACTTATTTGTTGTTACTATTGTTAAAATCAAAGTTGATGCTATAGTTACTTCATCTGAAAGGAAGATGCGTATAATGAGTATATATAAGTCTGCATGAATTTAGCACCAGTGTCCAATAAGGGAAAGAAGAAGGGAAAATGACAGATTTTATATGATTTTAACTTTAGGCATACAGGACATTCTAAAAATTTGGGTTGAGAACTACCTATCTGTAAATATTTACCTGCTATTTCTTTAAATGATATATTATAAATATTACTAATCAATGAACTGTTAATTCAGTAGACACAAATTATATGGAACACACAAAAGGTTTATTCCGTTTGACTAAAATGGCTATTTTTATTTGTAAAGCTGTGGTTATTCATGTTTTATACATAGGAATATAAGTCAAAGTGATTGTTTCCCTGCCTACATCCAATAGCACAATTTTTTGTGCTGACCTATTCTTTTTTAAGTATATTGATCATGATTCTCATCCTTGACTTCAACTAATGAAACTAGTGCAGAAAAATATACTGGGAAGAATTAGACACTCTGGTGACAAATTTTATGAACTGCTTATGTTACAGAAAGTTTAACTTATTGTAAAAAAATATTACAAAATAAATACTAGATAACAAGAAGAAATGATTCAAATACTTGAATCATTCAAGGAAATGATTCAATTATTTGTTGAATATTCCAGATGCCATCTCATTTATTTTCCTATGAGAGACAGTTTTATAGCTGTTATAATCTCATAAGATTGAGGTTCCTCAGATATCTCAGCTACCAAGTGTCAAAATGCAATCAGGGTACATTTTGCCTTCAAAATCTGATTTACACTTTACCATTTTGTAAGCCTAATGACAGAACAAACACATTTGAGCACCAATGGGGTACTCTTCCCCATGATGGGGACCTTCATTATAAGCTCTACCTACACTGGAACAAGGAGCACTGAGGTTGCCGATTTAATTGTCAAGATCTTGTGTAAGGGGATCCTTAAGGTGTAGATTCACATTTGAAGGTGATTTAACGTGTTTCCTCATGCAAATATCATTTTCCTAACACTAATCATGATTCACTTAGTCTCTAAAGTTGAGTATCTATCTACTTCTTTAACTTCACACATATTTCACTTTCATTCATTTTATTCTGGTTTGTAAAAGGGAAGAGGAATCCATCTGCCACAAAGTTCTCCTGTCATAGTGCCTGGTTTCTGTCAGCAAATGTCGAAGAGTGTTGATTTGTTAAAGGCTAAACTGTTGATGTATTTATCCACTTGCTTGCTCCTACCCATTACCTTATGCCATTCTGCTATTTAAAAGGAAATGTGCTGTTTTTTATATTTAATATTTATTGCTGTCTGTTTTCCTATGTCCAGAGGCAAATTTAAAGATGGTGAAATGAAGTGTTTTGTAATTTCTGAGTCAAAAATTCAAAGTTAATTGAGGCTAAGTCATCTTTGACAGCATTAGAGATAAGGAAAATCTGATGTGATCAGTGTTATTTTTTAAGCAAGTCAACTTAATGTTAAATACTTATTAAAATTCTTATTAAAATGCATTTGGATTTTTTTGACTTAAGTCATTTGGGGGAGAATTGTACTAAATAAGGAATATGAGAATAATTAAGGAAAATAATACCATGGAAGCTCTGTATTTTGTTAAATATATATTTCTTTTGGTATCATGTAAATAAGGCAAAAAGTAAAGGGTAATTTATATTTTTTCTGCATGTAATAACTAAAACTATCACAACTAAACTTGTTTTCTACTGAAAGGTAAATATACATTTCTATTTAAATGTATATATTTGTTCAGCAAATATTTTTTGTCCCTTTAGCAAATATGAAGTATTTGCCAGAAGAGACATAGGATGTATAGACTACAAGAGATTTAAAAGTTATTCACATATATAATAAAAAGGTAGTTCAAAATAGAATAAAAAGTCATTTTCTATATTTGTACTGTGGGATAGGAAAGAAATCCTTTTTGGAAATCTGGTCTCAAGGGAAAATGTTATTCTTTGAAAAAAATTTCTTTCTTTTAAACATTAAAAACTGATGATTTATTTTAATCAAAAGGAATGCAAAAAAACTCAGCATTCCATGTGTGCTTCACTTCATGGTATCTGCCTAAGACAACAACTTATTTATTTGAATAATTGTATTTGTGTTCAAATTTCAAAGGAACTTTTTGTCATTTTGTAAACTGTATGAAATTCTAGGCCTTAATGTTCAGTCTCAAAAAGAAATATAAATATGCCTTTCTCTAAATAGGATAAAAGGAAGTATGAATGAAGCTAGTTATAAAGTTTGTTATTTTGAATTGCTGTAAAGGAATGTTTATATTAAGATTAAAGTGAAACATTTTATGATGGGAAGTATAAAGTAGAGAGGAAAGCAGACTAATTGAGAATAATGGAAAGGATATGGAGTGGCTTTGTGGACAAAGGTACATGGAGTCAAGGAGGAAACAGATAAAGTGTTAATTTATTCCTATTGGTTTTCTTCTGAACTGTGTTCTTGTTGACCCCTCAACTCCCCATTCCATCTCTTTATTTTGACAGCTAGGATATTGGGTTCTCATTGTTAATATCTCAAAGAAGTTTGTGTGGCATGTAAACAAATGTTCTTGGTACATGGAGCCATAGACCAAAAGAAGATTCATGCTTTAGAGAGCACCTTAGCTTCAATAGCTTTCAGGAAGTACATGGATTTTAAAAGCCTATTAAAAGATGAACTGCACACCAGTGATAACCACAGAATGCAAAATAAGAGATGAAATGCTGTGATGGTTCTGTTAATCAGAATTTGCAGATATAGCATCTATCCTCCTAAGTGTCTTATGATTTCAACATACAGTTCTAAACTGGGTAATTCACTCACACTGTCACCTAATAATTTATGCCCTCATTCTCCCATTAGTAGGCTGTACATCTGGCCGTAGCACAAGAAGCCAATACAGATGTCCAAGTTGTAAGATTACTGCTAGCCTTGTCTTGTTTACAGATGAAGAAGCATTGATCAGATTCAGTCCTTAGGTCCATAGAGTCACTCATATTAGTATACACATTTGCTGACATTGGTCTTAGCAAGGTAAATATGCACTTTAAAAGTCAAGGGAAAAGTGAGCTAAGAAGTAGATCATTTTAAGTAAGCTTATAAGAAGTCTCTACTTCATCAGAACACAGATATTCTTTGCTATTTTAGTGATTTCCACATTTATACTACCAAGGGCACCTCTAATTAGCATCTCATGTATCTCAATCTTCAGGAAAAAATTTACCAAAACTATATCATTAACTAAACATTATTTTCCAAGTATTATTAATAAAAAGAAAATACTCAATAACCAATGTTTTCAACTTGTGTTGAAAATTACAGCCAAAATGAAGGAAGCATAATATTTAAGTTAGCACATTTAGTCTTTTTTACTGTTATTGCTAATATATATCTGTGCAGTTTTATTGTTTACTTTGTTTTGTTTTTAATACAATTTTCCCACGTCTCAGTGTGGTTTTAAAGTTTATTGACTTTAGACAAAAAAAATACTATAAACTTATAAAAACCTCAGTTTAAACCATAATTTTTCCCTATCTGAATTCTGTGTAATACATTTTAAAATTTATTTTGTGTCTAATTCAGTCAATATTTGCCATTTTCAGTCAGAGGGACAAGTAAATTCTGAGAACATTTGTGTTACCTACAAATACTCTTAGTGCCCATGTTTTAAAACCCTAAGCAATTTGAATACAAATTTAATAAAAATAAACATATTAATTCTCCTGTCTGTTCAAATTTTTCTTCAAGGCCTATTTTGTACATAAAAAAAATGTAACTGAGTTTATAGTAGCAGTTACAATCTATCAGAGATGTGATTATATTTCTTTTCTATCCTTCATTATGAAGATTAAAATATATTATTTTGGATTTTAAGGACTTGATTGTTGTTAATATATCCATTCCACAATATATTTGAGTGCTTATAATGTGCCAGGTACTATATTTCCAGGGATAAAAAATAAGCAACATAACCTTTATCCTTACATATTTAAATGCCAGATTTTCATGATTTTACATTAAATACATTCTGAAATTAAATAATACAAAATAGTTCAAACAACAATGTGATTTTCTTATATTAGAAGACTGCAAGGAATGGATTTCTCCAATAGAAATTAAAATATTTACAGATATTACAGTGGTTCTGAATTGTACTATTTAAGAATTATATTGAGTATCTATCTCTTGGAAAATCTCATACAGAACAGAAAAAATGAGAAGAAATATATAAACGATTAGTTCAATATGTAAAAGTGAATTTTAATTTATTCTTTGATCACTTAGAAAGTGTATTTTCTCTATCATTCTGACTAAATCAATCCATTGAAAAAAATATGTCATTCAATCTTACTGTTTTTTTTCCCACTTTTATTATGATTCTGTAAGACTTTATGAATTCTTGAAGGAGATTTTTTCTTTTTTAATATTTACATAAATTATATAGTCCAGCTACATTTTGCAATCTGTTCTCCTTGATGGAAATCAAACTTACATAACACATTGATCAAATAAATCACTTGTTATACACAAAACTTATTTGCATTAAACATGGGAAAACAAAGTCATTGATAGGTGTAAAAAGGGCCCTAGAAAAGGCCAATTGTGAAGACAATTCATGGAAATTTGTACTTGTCAGACTGAGCTATTCTACCCAAGGATAAATATATAGGAAGCTGTGAAAATTTAAGTTAAGGAATGGTTTTAGATTTGGATTTATACACTGAAATCCTCTTGAAAATGTTCTGGCAATAAGAGCTCTTTTACTATGTGTGTATAAAGGATAAGAAGTAGTATTTTATATTTAAAATCTGTACCACTCATTACCCTTTTTTTCTAGGCTCTCAAAGTACAAAGTTATACCTTTTCACTGTAAGTAAATATTTTAGATAAATATGGGGAATTTTGAAAGAATACTCAGGAAGAAATGTTAGTATACAAATGAAAAAACCAGGTCCTCACAGTAATTTGTTTTACATTTGGTTAAAACAACACTAGAAAACACATTAAGATAAATTAAATATCTTTATGAAATAGCAAATGTCTCTTCACAATGCTTCAAGGGAATTATTTTTTAAAAAAGTGAGAAATGAAAAAAGTCACTCATTTTCAAAATCTCCTTAATTCTAAGGTACATGCAAATTTTAAAGGAAGTATATCCACAGTGTAATATCAGAATTTACATTATTCTTTACAACTTTTTTTATAGTCTAGTGACTGAATCTTTTTGGTAGGAATACATACTCCATTGGGTTATAATAGCTAGGTATATATGTTTTACTTTTTAAGAACCACTCCTAAGGTACAATTATAAGTAATTTATTAACTTCTTGAGAACTACCAAGCTAATTCTATTATCCTGTAGTTGTTAAAATAATCCTAGTCAAGATAAGGACAGAGACTTCTTTACAATGAAAAGAAGAAGAAGAAAAAAAATCTATCTACCTCCATAAGTTGCTACGAAAATAAAGAGAAAATGTTTAAAAGTTCTTTGAAAGTGATTTTAAGTGTAAATTTAGTAAATGTAAGTTACCTTTACTACTGAAATGGATATCGAAGCCAAAAGTAGATAATAAAAATATATACATATATATGATTATATGTATGAGTTATATATATGCATATGAGTTATATGCATGTATGAGTTATACATATGCATATGAGTTACTTTATGTATGTATATATCATATATATGTATATGAGTTACTTTGGGGTGATTAAATTGATTAAAATGTGGAACAAACTTTAATTTTCTTGGAAATTTTTTTTTGAAGTTTGACAAAATTTAGATTATACACTGGAATACAAATTGTATTATGGAATAATAATAGAATAAATTTGCCTCAGGATCCTTCCTGTTGAACCAGGGGTTCTATTTACATATAAAATTTTGAGATATAAACAGTTATTTTAAGGGCCAGTCCTTGAATCAGTGCCTCTCTCCTAAGTTCTCTGTAGTTCTCACCTGTGGTGAAGTTATTATGACATGTACTTTGTATATGAAATGGCTCACACATCATACTGGTTTGTTTCAAACATATGTAAATATTTACATGTGACTATCTTGTCATTTTACACGTGACTACCACATTTAAGTTGCCATCTTCTAAATAGGGTTCCCCCCGCCCCTTTCTGCAAAGCTTTCACCTACTAAGCTTTGAAGCTTTTTGTTGTGGTCTTAAAAAAAAGGCATATGTGTTTCTCTGCCAATTATCTCTCTATTGATTTCCACTTAAGTATCACTGCTCCTTTATTTGCTTACTCTGAGCAAAGTGAAATATTTAGATAGTTTTAATTTACAATTTATTCTTAATGATTCTAATAAGGCAGCCAAAGATTTAAATACCTCAGCTAGAATACTGATTTTGAATTCTGTGAAAGTATATAATTTTGCTCTATATCTTTTAGATTTTTTTTACTCTTCATAAAGTGAGCTATCTGCATCATTTACCTATAAATAAAAGATAAAATCATTTGCTTTCCATGTAAGTTCAGATTATACTTATGACATAGTTTAAATATTGCATCTGAGAAATTTATCAATATAACCTCACTATAGTTTTTACATTGCAATAATAAAAATAGCTTTATTTCCTTAATATTTGTAATCTGTTGGTGCTTAAAAGTGAATTACCTGTATTTCACACTATGTTCTTATTGTAAACTCAATATACCCAAATTATTCCTTTGCTTTTTAAATTTGCAGCACATCTTTTGACAGATCAAATATATTCAGAATTGGAATTCATATGCAAAGTGAAGAATACATTTATACTTAGATAAGAGATGTATTTAATTTACAACTGTGGGGAATATATTGGATATCTGCATATAATGGATGTTCTCTATGCCATCTGTGCTTTGATGATCTTCTCAGAAGTTGATAATTTTACAATCAAGACCATAACTATAATAGTGTACATATACAATAAATCACAAAACATATAGCTATTTTAGTTTATCTAAATTTACTTAACTCTCATCTTAATTATTCTCTGATAAAAGATACCCAATTTTAATAGATTTAGCACTGTTCTCTTTTACAAAGTATTCAATTCTATTTCTACCTGGAAGCAAATTGCAAAGGAAAACTGTGGTTATTATCTGGATGAATTAAGACCAAAAATAATTATTTTGGCCCACTTATATTGAGTATATATGAATTAAGTCAAAAATTATTTTTAACTTAAAATAATTTTGGAATTACCAAAGAGTTGTAAATCAATTAGTTTCCTCTAATGTTGGCGTGTTACTTAAACGTGGTACATTTTTCAAAACTAAGAATTTAACATTGGTATCATCCTATTTGTTAACTACACTACAGACTCTATTCAGATTCCTCTAGCTTTTCCATTATTTATTTATTTTTTTCTGTTCCAGGATTCACTACAGGATATCTTGTGTTTAGCAGAGTATAAATTTGACATAAATTTTAAGGAAAAATAATTTAATTCTCTACATCAATTAATTTGTAGGGATGCTTGCTTTTTCTTTTAATTTTGTTTAAGGTGTTTAATTTTTTTCAGTTTTGTATATTGACTTTTCTATATGGAAAATGTGAGCTAAATTATTTATGTATTTTGACTCATCTTGTTTAGATTCATAATTTTTAAGTCATGTTACAAGAGAAGTATTTCAATGATGGAGTTTATGTGAACTATTTATTTTTAGTTATCGTATCTTATTAGGATAATCTCTTTATTTAAGTCATCATACATTTGCTCAAGCAGGCTAACTGATAAGAATAAATCCTCTCAGCATATCGAATAAAAAATATGACAATATAAGCTCTTGAAACTGACAGGAAATATAAAACACTTTTTTCATGTGGAATAATATAAACCGAAAAGCAACAAATGAAAAGGACAGACAAACAGAGACTCATGGACATGGACAATATACTAGTGGTTACCAGAGGATCAGTGGGACGGGGGAGGAGAGAAGTAGATGGAGATAAAAGGGGTCAAATATGTGGTGACATTAAAGAATTTTAAAAAATAAAATAAAAATGTTCTGTGGCATTACACCTTAGAATTTCATTTAACATCAAAAAATATTGAAACATTGGATATAACTACCCATATGCATAATTAAAATATATAATGTTATCACATTAGCCTACAATGCGTTAATAAATTGCAGTTATTATTGATGTGTTAATTTAATCCATTCTCTTGATATCAACTCTAATATCACACGAAGAAAATTGGACTTGGTACTAGAAAACAAGGCCTAAAACATATTCCTCCATTTACCAGATCTCTGACTTTGTAGTTATATCTTCAGTGCCTCTGAGCCTGAGAATCTGACATCAAAAAGGGACCATAATGAAATTATGAAATTAATCATTTCTCACAAACCTTATGTAATAATAGACAGAGATTAAAACATAAATAGGTTAATACACATATTCATGTATGTGCCAGAGCAGTCACTAGGCATCAATAATATTCACCTCATATGAAGGAACTTATTTCATAGCAAAACTTGTTTTATTTCAAATAAGGCAAAGGACACACTCACATTGGATTTATTGGTATCAACATCATGCAAAGCAGCTGGTCTGACAGAATGTTGGAATGACCTATTGAAGATTCAATACCTGTGCCAGCTAGGAGACACTTGACAAAGTTGGATGCTCTCCTACATAATGCTTTATATGCTTTGAATCAGTGCCCGATATATTATATTCTTTCATCTACAGCCAGAGAACAGGTCCAGATGACACCCAAGTGGTAGAAAGATAAATTATATTTCTCGTTGCTAAATCTAATGTCCTGTGTGTAACACGTTGACTTTTTTTTTTTTTTTTTTTTTGCTTTGAGCTTGGCTGATTCAGAAATGCTTCCTCCAGGAAACATAACGATAGTCATACTGAAGTGAAAATCAGCACTACCACTTTGCTATGCTCAGCGGTAACAATGTAGTTGAAATACATAGGAACTCACAGGAAGGGCCGAGACCCCAAATAACCTTGTTGCACTGATTAAGACTGCAGGTGGAATTAAGGTTACTAATCAGCTGACTTTGAGATCGGAGATTATTTTAGATGATCCAGGTGGGCTCAATGTAATCACAAGCCGCCTTAAAGATGGAAGAACGAAGCTAAAGATATAGTCAAAGAAATTTAAAGATGCTTTGGCTTTGAAGGTGAATGGTCTCTAAAAGCTGGAAAAAGCAAGGAAATGAATTCTTATCAAGAGCCTGTAGAAGGAATGCAGTCCTGCTAAACTCTTGTTTTTTTCCAAGTGAAACCCATTTCAGATTCTGACCTCCAAAATGTAACAAAGTGTATTGTTTTAAGCGACTAAATTTGTGATACTTGTTTACAGCAACAAGAAAAACTAATACATGCATAAAATTGTTGCTTTTCAGCCAAAAAATGGTGGCTATAAGCAGTATTTCATGTGGTTCAATAAATGACAACTGATTTTTTTTTACTCATTAATAGACTCCCCAGTGGTTACTTCTGTTACCATTTTTGCCTTTTTGTATTTAATTTGCCTCTCATTTTTTATGTAAACTAGATTTAATTCTGGGAAACTACATGTTATTAATTCTTAACTTTGGGGAAGAAAAATCAGTCAAAAACTAAACAAACATTTCCAAGGTAAGGTGTATTTTACAGGGGCAGGCTGCTTTTTCTCAAAAATAGTTACCCCACATTATTTTAAGTGATATGGGGTTTTATGGTATTGGGTAGAAGATTAAAACTGGTGCTTAAAATATAAATTCAATAGAAGTGAAATCTTGTTTTTTTTTCCCTGAAAGCCTCCTTCATTTTGTCTACAAGGGAGCTATGATTGGGGATATATGTAGCCTTAAATCTCACAATATCTCATTAGACATCATGATATCAAAGGAATTTTTAAAATGCCTGGAAACTCTTCTAAATTTTCTTAATGCCAAGAGAATCTTCTAAAACCCTCCCAGCCAGACTGGTTTCTGATTTCTTTCAAGGTATCCCCATGATCTCCAAGGGCCATCAATTCTGAAATACATGCTTGGATGCACAGAGCTAAATTTTAATTAGGCTTTGATGTGTTCATGTGCAGTCAATAATTTAGGTTATTTGAACCACCTTCTACTCACACAAAGTCAGAAGGATTTTAGAATAAGTTATATTTCTGTGTTGCTCTTTTAATTATCTTATCTACACTATAGAAAAAAGAAATCTCTAAATATTTTTTAAAGTTACAGGGGCAGCTTTTGTGTTTTTCTAAAATTTAAAAGAGATGAAATTATAAAATGAAAATTTCTAAATAAAATCCTTAAACAAAAGACAAAAGTGTAAGCAAACATTAAGCTCTACTTAAGAAAGTTTGTTTTTTATGAGTACGAGAGCCAGGTTCCACCCAGTTAGAGAAGAAAGTCATATATATGGAAAAGTGGAAAAATAGAAAGATCTCTTGATATTGAATTGAATTCTGAGGTATCACCGTGAACTCATGATTTATTAGGTAGGTAGATATACAAATATACGAATACATACCTATGTTTATATATACATATATATATGTATACGTGGGTCTATGTTTACATGTGGTTTCCCTAGCTGTGTCCAATGGAAAGCTTTAGAAGCAGTAAAACTTTAGTAGCCATAAATATACCTAAGGCTGACACTTGGGTTTTTAGTTCACATTTTCTACTAAAAGGAAACAGGAAAGCTATTTCCCAGGAATGGGACTTAGAGAATAAAAACAAGGATGCACTATCTTGTGTCCAAAAGTAAGGAAATGTCAGCAATATACTACAATGTAAGGAAATGCTCAAAGAATGATATGGATATGTCAGAAGGACACAGGAGACAGCCTGGAGGAGCTTCCACTGACCAAATCTGTGATTTTAGAATTGAAATAATAACTGATAACCTATTGAATATAATAGGAATCCTTGATTCTATAATATTAGTTTACAGGGGTAAGGAAAAACCCTTCTATACAATGGAATGCTAACTAATGAATACAGAATGAGTTTTTTTTTTTTAATCACTATTTTGCAACCATACTGGTAATACTAATTTCAGGCAAATATCATCAATAGATGCTAAATGGGTGAATGTTAGATGAGAAACCGTGTATGTGTGTGTGTGTGTGTGTGTGTGTGTGTGTGTGTACACACACACACACACACACACTATATATATATATGGTCTCAAATTATCTCCCCTCTAATACAAAGGGAAACAATAGTAAACTACAGTTGGAAAAACCTGGCCATATAACCTTAAGCACGTGATCGAAATTAATATCATCACAATGAAACAAGTTAAAATTGTGTCTTCTGACAGTATTTGCTGAGACAAACACAGCATAATTTTTCTGATATTCCAATGAAAAAAGGTATCACATGAATTGAATAATGAGGAAACACTGGAGAAACTCTAGCTGAGAGACATTCTTCAGAATAACTGCCCTGTACTCTAAACAAATGATCAATTGCTTCGTACAACTGATAACTGTATTGTGTTTATGCATAAAGTGTCCTTTTCATAAGAAATATGCACCGAAATATTTAAGGATAAAAAAAGCATGTCTACCACTCACTCACAAATGGGTTGCAATGCTGTACACATACACACACATGCACACACAGGCAGAAAATAATAAAGAAAATATGGTAAAATGTTAACATTTAGGTAAATTGGGTAATAAGTTAAGGGGAGCTCTTTTTACTATCCTTGTAACTTCTGTAACTTTAAACGTATTTCAAAAATTAAAAATCAAAACATATATTGTATAACTAAAAGGAAAAATAAGAAATAAGGCTTTAAGGAAGTTTTCAAATTTCAAATATTTCTTTCCTTTAATAATGCTATTGCTAGAACAAATTTTATCATTATCATGTAAAATTTTACATATTTGTGGTCTAAAGAAGTTATAGAAATGTATAATATGCTCCAAAGCACATGAAAATTTGTTAAAGAATGACCAAAGGATTTTTTTAAGTTTATTGGGGTAACACTGGTTAATACAATTATATAATTTTTGGGGTGTACATTATAATTCGACATCTATATATTCTATTCTGTCATTACCACACAGAGTCCAGTATCCTTCAGCTATCATATGTTTGATCCCCTTTACTCACTTCACCCTCCCCCAACCCCTATATTTGACCACTTTTACCCTGTCTACTTCTTCCCTCCTCCCCCACCCCCTACCCAAGGATCTTAATCTAGGTCAGTGACCTCACAAATAAGAGTTACAAGAAAAATAAAAGAATATTGTTGGATTCATACTTCTTAATTTGGAAACAGAGATGGAAAATCTAATCTTTTAGTATTTTTCCATTTTGTACATTGAATTTAGGAAATATATGTATAATATATAAGAAAACATATCCTGACATTTGAAGTTAGATTTTCTAGCATTTTTTTATGTTTGTCCAATGTTGGGAGCTTTTAAGTTAAGATAATGGTGCTAGGAAGAAATATTTATTTATGTTAAAATGTGTCACACATTGTCTACCTTTGACCAAATCTTACACTATTCTCCTTCTTGCATGCCCATTCTCAACACCAACAGCCTGCTAAGGGTTCTTTGATTCTACCAAGCATGTTATACGTCAGGGTCCTGAAACTTGGTCTTGCCTTTTCTAAAAATCTTACCCTTCCAGACATTTACAAGGCTTTCTCCTGGCTTCATGTTTCATCAGCTCTCTACCCTAATGCTATGTTCTTAGTGAGATGTTCTCTCACCACTCCCTGTCTTTTTTGAATCATTCACTTAACTCAGCCTTTTCTCCCTTTATAGCATATGAAGCATATTCCTATGTTTATGTTTTATCTCAAGGACACACAGTGTGCAGGAGAATTAGAAGCAAACAAACCAGTGTTAAAATTAATTGTGCTGCCTGTTATAGGCAACGATTGAGGCCTGGATCTATCTATGCCTCCCAAGGGGACTGTGTCAAAACCTCCAGTTTGAAGGATGTATTTTACCTTTCTTATATCTAGATGATATTAAAGAAAAAAATTAGAATTTTAGTTAGATTAAACTGCTACCAACTTTTAAAAGATAGACATATGCTAATGTTAACTTCAGGAAAAAAAAACAAAATTTTAATTATGCCTAGAGAGAAAAAACCTCAAGAAGTTAAAACACACACACACACACACACACACACACACACACACACACACACACAAATACTGATTTGATAAGGAACTTAATTTTTTAAACAAATTTTTTCTATAATAACTTTGAAGTAAAATAAAATTTGGAAGATGAAAATGTTTGTGACACATAGTTTAGACTATATATTAGAAGCTAGAATCAAACAATTTCAATGATTTTATAAAATCTAAGTTGTTCCTGGCTGGCTTTACAGTTTGAACTTCTGCCTCATGCTTCTGCCAAATTTTGAATTGATCTTAGAATGTCTAATTTGTTTCTCTTGGATACTTTGAAATCTATTTTAATCAAATGGTAAATTAAAATAAAATTTAAAATGGTTTGGCCCTCGCTTTCTATCACCTTCTCTCAAAGATTCCATTTTTCTGCTCTATGATATTTGACTGAGTAAATCCATTCTGTTCAGCTCTACCTAATTTGCTGACAAAATTGAAATCTGCTTTGTTCTGTTTTTACTGAATTAAAATAGGAAGAAATAATGGACTCTATTCACAAGCTCTGGGCTTTGCTTAAAATAGTACCACCTCAGTGGGAGTTCTGCCATACCTGACTGCTTTGTCTAAGCTCTGCTTGACTGAAAATTGGCTCTGCAATGTATTTCTGCTTATCCAGCTTGTTTTGCTTGGTTGTTTTATGAATAACCATCTGATTATCTGTCTTTGCTTTATTGAAAAGTCCTGCACCACTTTTGGTTTTTGCCAGCCAGGAGAGTAAAAGGATCTATTCAGAACAACGTCTGGGAGCAAATTGGATAGCTTTAGTGAATAAATGGAGAAGTTTTATTTTAAATGATTCATGCATGCTTTGAAAAACACTCAAATATCTAATTGGGAAAAATTACTGTGTATTTAGTCAGACAATATGGTTTATGAGTTTTTCTGTGTTTACATGTATGAAAAAATGTGCACATTGGTCTAATCGAGTTATTATTTTCAAGATAGAAATATGAATTACAGTTGTACAAACCTGTTAACTAATGTCTTGATTATATTACTAACCAAAAGGGTAGTTTACTGCAATTTCTTACTACTTTAGAATAACATGATGGCAATTGATCATATGACTATGGGGGGAAGGTTTCTTTTTAAACCTTGTAGTACTGTTGGCCCATCACTTTCCTTTTATGGCAGTTGAGGCTAGAACATGCATCTGTCTTGTTCTTAACATATAACGAGTTGGTCAACAAATAACTGAGGACCTACCAAAAACAAATAGAAATTTTTCTCAAATTTTCTTTGTTCCTTTCAGCTACACTCTTCAGGGACTTTTATATATTTTCCAAGTACCTCTACTCTCTCTCTTTTCTAACTCCACATTCAAAAAACCATAACACTGGATATATTTAGGCCTTTTTCAAGGTCCTCATGTCTCAAAGTAAAGGACATCCTCATTGGCTTGTACTGAAGTTACTTTAATAAAAGGATACTATTACCTGAGGGTTTATAAAAATGTTTTAGCATCAGGGTCAAGATTCCCTTTTTTACCTTGAGCAGATTTCTGACATCTTAAGGAATTTAAAAAAAAAAACTTGATTTGCAACAAGTTGGGAGGTTTCACAAATGTTAGGCAGGTACATATAAGAGAGAAAAATGTCTAAGCACAGCCATGTTCAAAAGTATATATTGTCTCTGGCTATACCTCTTTTAAGAACCTTCTTTGCAACTCTTGAAATCTTATTTCACTTCTGGCCCCTTCTCAAACAGTACCAGATGTAGCCAATCAGGAGAGACTTCAATTTGAAAACAGACAAATCTTGTTTGGGGAAATCCCTTCCTAATCTCCTTGTGAAAAGCTGACATTTGTGAATATGTCATCCATAATCTCTAGCAGAATTGACCTTCTTGAAATGTCACGGAACTTGTGTCACTCTGATGTCCAGATGATTATCCTAGATATAGCCTCTATTCAACCAAGGAAAAGGGTGAAAAGCATAGTATAATAAGGAAAAAAAAAAGAATATAAATTATGCGATGATCTTTTTCAAATAGATATTAAAGAGAAACATCTGTAATATTACCTAAAGTAAAGAGAGAATGGCAAAAAGAGAATGAAGCTGTGATAGTCAGAATACTAAAATGACCCCAGGAACCCTCGTTCTTGTATAATCTCCACTTAAGTGTGGGTGAAAACGATAACTATGATGAGTTATTACTCATTATATGGCAGAAGTAATCAAGGGTATTAATGGGTGGCTTTAAGTTGATCAAAAGAGATTAAGTAGGTTGACCTAATCACATGAGGCCTTTATATCTGGGTCTACAGATAAGAAACAAAGATAAACTCTATAACAATCTACAACTCTACAAAATCTGTGATGGGAAAGGCCATCACATTTGCACAGTCTCTTGACCTATTCATTATCCAAAACATCTCTCATTTTAAGCCAATCATTTCTCCTAATTGGGATAGTTACATTTTCCTCCCTCAAGATAAGGTAACTTATTCAATGACCAGTTTTAAGAAACTAGCTCTATAACTATTGCTATTAAAAGTGTTAGAATCCTTTTGAACTTCTCTGTTCTCCTTGAAGACAACTGCTCTTAACTAGAGAAAGTTAAAATAATTCAAGTATATAGCAAGGATTAGTCAATAATGAGATTGTTCCTTGATCTCTACCCTGAAGTGAATCCAATAGTATAAATGGTATAGAATCTGTTTATACTTGTTAAATAGTAGCAAGAACTAGAGTAAGACACATATATACACCCATCCCTCGATTTACACAGTATTTTTTTTACACAAGCTTTTTTCTATGTAGTAAATATTCTCCCCATTTATGTGGACTTTTTATATGCAGTTTCCATTTAGACAGTTCTTTTCATTTCCATTATCAGCGATTACTCTAAAAAACAATAGCTTAACTCAGCAACGAACAAAGAACTAATACTCACACACAATTATAACCAGAACATTTGAAAATTGATTGTTGTGCTGTGGTTGGTACAGTTGAAACTAATTTAACAAAATGTTAAATCACTGATTGACAGCTGTAGGAATTAATACGACATACCAGTTGCATCATAATTCAATTAAAGATATGTACTTCCAAATATTTCAAGCGAGGAAGATAGTGATTTTTTGCTAATTAAAAAGAGAAAGTTGATTGCTCTAGATTACAGCAGATACCAGTATCGAATGTTTTTCATCTGAATTTTCATTAACGTGTTTTGTAAAAATATGTGAAATAAATATTTTTATGACTTACTTTAACCTATTTCTTTAATATTTTTCTGTACTTGTTGACTCTCCCACATTTTTTTAAAAAAGAAGATGCATAGAACAGATAATCCACGTAAATCAAGGGATGAGTACATGTCAAATCAGATAAATCCAGTAAAACTTCAAGTGCTTATCCCATTAGTGAATTTACTAGGGGTCCTGTGTTCTGAGTATTGTCAGAATGCCCCATTTAATTTAAAGGACAGGTTAAATCTCTTTGGCTTAACAGTTTGCTCTGACCCATTTCCTAGGGAACCCATAATGTTGCTAGTAATGAGAAGGGCCCAGAATAAAAAAGGGAAGGCTTTGAAGTAATTCCAGGCTATTCTATAAAATTTCACGACACTCAGGTCTAGGGAACAGTAGATCTAATGGTATTTAAATTGGCTTTGGTAAATAAATGCACTTGCAAATTCCAAAAGAGAATTATTTCAAGGTTCCCTAGGGTTTTGAGGTAAAGCCACACCTTCAGCTGCTAACCAGTACCTTAGAGTTTACTAGCTCATTAGTAAAAAATTAATGTTTCACCGAGGGATATTTAAATGATGTGAACTGAACAGCTTATCAGAATTATTTGATGTTATCTGACATACCAAGATATAATATTGCATGTGTTCAGGAGAAATCTTTTATAAAATGGAAATATTTCATAAAATATTAAACTCAAGCCTCTGTGGAATGCATAAAGAACTTACATGAGCCTGAGCCTCCAGCACATGACTGAGGCATTGTTTCCTAGGTTGCCAGGTCAGCTGTCTTCAAGTTTTCCTTGCAATGGAAACACTGGCAGGAAACTGAAAGGCAGAAGTAAAGAGAAGCTAATCTCTCTCCCCTTTCTTCTTCCAATGCTATCTCCACTATGGCTCTATCTCTAGCTAAACAAGCTGCTGCATTTTTAGCTTCCACCAGTTGACTGCAGACCCTAGCTTCAGTAACAGTTCTGTCTCTTTGTTCTTGCAGCATTCTGACTTCCTACTAATGTTTTCTGGGGTGGATGACAGTCCACTGTCCTATTTGTCAGCAAACCTATTACCTGTTCAATCAATGCCTTATATTAAATTTGTTCAATTGAAACACTACCATTTCTGTTTTCTTAGTTGGACCCTTAATAATATGTGCATAAAATTTAATTACAAATTATATGAGGTTTTACGTAACTAAGTTATATGACTATTCATAATAAAACAACAGTGATGTTGCCAATAAAAATGGGTGATAACAATGTCATATGGCTGAAGGCATCAGAAGAATTTTTGAGATTCCATTTGTTTAAGAGAATCAAATATAGTTTACAGTGTCACTTGGGAAGCCAACAGTGATTATCAATATAAATGAATGCTTTTATTTTAGTATTTTAGTCTGAAAATTATCTATGTAGTTATATATATATATCTTGTCATTCCATATGTCATATTTATCTATCAATCATTATAATTTATCATCTATAAAACAGTGTCTTATTTCAGTTACTTTGAATTCAAACAATTGCTATGTTAAAATAAATAAGAGAATAGATATAGCTTTTAATGATATTGGTATGTCCTCAAAGAAGTTATAATTATGACAAGAAAAAATTTATTTTAATTGTACTAAAACCAATATGCTTTATATCCAGGAATGAATAAAACTGCTGTAAGTCTCAAGAGTTAAACAATTTCTACTTTGATAATTCTCTATTGTCACCTATACCATTCCTTTGTTTGATGATTCAAATTTTAGTCATTTCTCTCATTTTCATTTGAATTTTTAAAAATGAAGAACATATTGCAAAATATCACATGTAAAAATATCCAACATCACTGTTTAAATTTCTCTTTCTCAGAATAGCATAAAATACAGAATTTTGCCATTGCTGTCAGAAACTGGCAGAGAACAATTTTTGGATCAGAACAGATGGTTGGTGGTGGTAGTAGAGGTTTCCATGTTTCCATTTTACTGAGGTTTTATAACAGGAGCCCTTGTGCTAAAATATGTTTACTTCTACTAAAAACTGTTTAGACAATTTGAATGAAACTAAACCAGAATACTTGAAAATAAAGAGAAAAATCAGGATCCTGAGAGTTTGATGTGAGCAACAAAAGGGTACCTACGATTTGATACTTTTTTTTTTTTTACCCATTTTTATCCTTATTTTTCTTTATGCAAAATGTCACCCTTTACAGTTCAGTTGGCATTTGGAATAAAAAGAAATCACTTTTTTTCAAGTGTGCAAGAGATCGATTATTTTTTTTTTTGGATTGAACTATCACTTTAAGCAACAGTAATGCCTAAATACCCCTTTTTCCCCATTGACCTACATACATCTCTGCTCCAGATATTAAGTGTAAAACTAGAAATTCAATCATTTTTTTATCCTTGATAACATGGTCTTATCTAGTATTTGCCTTGTGGATATAATTTGAAAGGGAGAATTTCATTAACATTTAAGCTTGGTGAACACATAAGGAAATGCAATTTGTTTTTGATAAATATTCTAATTTCAGTAAATGTCCTATCTTATTTTCTCTGTAGATTTCGATCTATGGGAACATATTACTGTTTATGTTACAAATTAAAAATACTGTGATATAAATAGTTTTAGGTATTTGAAATGCAACATTCCTTGCTGGTATTTGCTAATGCAATTAAATGAGTTTAAATTCCACTGATATCTTATGGCTAGGTGGATAGACATAAAATGTTCTAGAACTTTCCCAAACTTTTAAGGATGCAGGAATAATTTTTAAAATGACACAGAAATGTCTGATCTACACACACAAATCAGAGTCAAAGGAAAACTGAAGCAAGCATTTAAATATTTTTGACATAACAATAAAATATAATTAACTTGAAGTACCTTTCAAATTGTCTCACCTCTGAAGATATATAATAGATAAGTGTCCTTAGTAGAGAAGCATGTTCATGTCAATGATTTTAAAATTGCAGCACAGTATCCATCACATTTTTCTCAAAGTTTACCAGAATAACCAAAAAAAACAAAAAACAAAAACAAAAAAACAAAAAACTGTACTTGAATGTCAATAGGGAATATCTCTTCATGAAAAAAAATTATCATCATTAAAAACAAAAAAAGTAATATAGAGCAATGGAAAGAAGAAGAAAAAAACAAAATGAAAGGGATCAAATAATAGAAAAGACCTCAATCTCAGTAGTAATCTTTGAAATAAATATTAAAATCTAAAATATGATTATTCTCTTTTAGATTACTGTCAATCTCAATCCTTGGTTCTTGTCACATGCTTATTTTGTCCATTAATGGCACATTTATACTTATTTAACATACCTGATAATGAAAATTCATAATACAGTACCAAAGCTAAAATCTGAAAATAACCCATATTCAAAATATGACCATTTGGTACCGAGTCCCCACACTATCACATACCGCTTTTTTTTGTTCCACGAGAAGAAATCCTTGTCAGGAATCCTGTATGCCTTTATTTTAAAATGCATTCCCTAAGTATATAAGTGTTATTGTTAACTTTATAAAAAGTTCAGAATGCAAAGTATAGCAATAAGGAGTATAGTCAGTAATATCGTAATAACTATGTACGGTGTCAGATGGGTTCTAGATTTATTGGGTGATCATTTCGTAAGTTATATAAATGTTTAATCACCATGTTGTATGCCTGAAACTAATAATATTTATCCAACTGTAATTGAAAAATATTTAAAAATTACTCAAAAAGAGGACAGAATGCTACATGCAATAGTTTTGTTTGTTTTATTACTAAAATTTACCTATACTGTGACATTTGTGCAAATCTATTTTGTGCATTTGTTTCATGACAAGAATATTCATATATTATGCCAAAATTAATAGTTTATTCTTTCACTCTCCAATGTCTCATTTGGGCTGTTTTGAGAAAAAAAAGTTTCATCTAACCAAATAGCAAAATATAAATAACTCAACAATACTCAGGTTGGAGAAATAAATTTATTTATCCTATTTTGGCACATATGTAAATTAATGATGGAAAAAATCCTGTTAATATGTAATTTAAAATAAATCTGTATTAAACTATTGAAAATATATAAACTTCTAAAGTAATGAAATTTTTTTGGCATCTTTCAGTGTATCATTTTTAGAATAGGGCTACTATTTTTTATTTTTTCCATATATTTATTCCACTGTTTTGTGTTTCATTGTTTTCTTTTTATTATTTTTCTGATTCTGCATATTACAAGTGTGCTTTTGTGATTTTATAAATATAAAATACTTGCTTAATTTAGCAAATTCTAGCTGCCAGGAAAGATTCCCTGAAATCCCACCAACCACAGTAGATAATGTACGTTTAGCTGATTATCTTTCATGCATTTCTCTTTTAAATACAACTGCACATACAAGTTCTATTTAATGTACTATTTTGTATTGTGGCTACCTTTCTGTTATTAAATTTATTGACATCATCTTCACTATTTATTTAAATTTAAACCCAAATAACTTTTGCACTGACAATTATGAATTTAAGTCATTCTAAGGAAATGAGTGTACACGATATGTACCACAGTCATCATCACTGCTCTATTGTTTCTAATATGAAAAACCTGAAATCAACCTAAAAATATAAAACTGTTTAAGAAAATTAAAATATAATGTATAAAGTATAAAGTAAATGGAATAGGATTTTGCTATTCTATATTTTTTAAGAGTTTTAGCTGTGAAATACAATGGGTTAAAGTTTAACCACATAACCATATGGATTTTTACACTAATTCTGCATTTTATATTTTATTATGTTAAAGAAAAGGTCTGGAAAAAATATGTATGCACACACATATCTATATATACATATGTAATAAAATAAATATATTAAACTTCATAGTGTTTAACAGGTAAGTCATTAGCTCTATGTAACTTATGTGCTTTTAAAAATTCTTTATATTTACTATATTCTTCACATTTTATGTATTATCTGAATGTTTATAATAATTTATAATCAGTATATTAATGAAATTTTCCTCTTTATAACACATAAGAACAGTATTTGCTATTTCAATTGCTTAAGTCATCTCTTACACCTTTTAATCTGCTTATCACCTTTGAATTTACTCACTTAGAATCAATTTTCCTGGTACATAGCAATTTTTTTTAACAGAATTTTCCACTTTGCCCATTTTACCTTTCCCTTTTTTTTAATGTAATTTAGTTTTGAATTTTATTGTTATTTGTAATCCTTATGATGGATCTTTCATAGATATGAGATAAACAAATTTGTGGAGAAAGCCATTCAACAGCTTGAATGTAAACAGAAAAGTTGAAATGTCTTTAAACTCTAATTAGAAGTCTTTAAATATCCTGAAGAAGATATTCTCTGTGTATAAAAGAACTGTGCAGAGGGTTTAAAGCCATGAATTTTAAGTTACCCTTTATTGAATTGTAGTAGAATTCCATGCAAAAACTACCCTTAAGCATTTGGATTAGTTTGAAATCCAGGAGAAGGAACCATATCTATGATACTCCAGGTAAATAAATAGGAAAGCTGATCTAAACACTCAAATAGCTTTTTAATACAATTATTGTGAATTCTACTTCTTACATATTAAATTTTATGCTCCAAGAGGTTAAACAATTGGTCCATGTTACATAATATGCAAGTATCAGAGCTGGGGTTTAAATACATACCTGTGTGTGTGTGTGTGTTTGTGATAGCTTCCTTCAAGTGAAATATCAAAATAGAATCACATGAATATTTTTAAACAATCCAGATTCTATACTACAAAAGTACATAATCTATTAAATAACTATCAATCACTGATTCACATTATGGAATAAAAAGGATGTAGATAAGAAATACTTTCCACAGAAGACACTCCAGCATAACTACTTCTCATATTTTATTCCAGGAAATGAGCATATGGTCCTAAATTTTTACATAATTCTTCTTTAGACAAAATTCAATTAAAGAAACTTAAACTATAGGAAAGGAACACTCATGATAACAAACATATAGAACAATTAATGAATGCCAAATATCACATCTACTTTGGGGTGAGTTTCTTCATGTTCTACCTCTTCGAATTGGATTGGCCAGATTGTGCTCAGCTGAGACCTAATATAATGATTTCTTCAATACTTTTATAAGGAATACATGTATGCTGGGTCTCACTGCAGATTCACTGAAGATTCTGATTTAATAACTCTTAGGACACAGGAATCTAAATTTTAATGAGCTTATCAGTACTTTTGATAATTGGGAAATTTGGGGAAGAACTATATTAATGTAAGACAAGAAATGAAGATAAAATAAAATTAGTTTAGTAGGCACTTTCTAAGTTATAAATAATGCAACCCTTATAAAAACACTAATTTATGTAACTCCATTTTGAAAGTGGAGAAACCAAATGTTAGAGTGATTAAATACCTTTATCATGGTCACATGCTAAATATTTTGGGGATCATTTTGCCATTAGAGCACAAACTTGTTTGACTTCATTACTGTATCTTGCAGGTTTTGGAAACCAATTTAAGCAACTATAATCATTACCATAATTTCAGAACACAAGGCAATGATGAAAATGTAATTCATCGAAGTACAACCTTAAGTCACATGAATCTGAGAAAAGTGATTCACTTTCTTCAGGGACCAGTTTGAACCAACCTGAATATACCTTTTCAAGTACACACTCTATTAATGCTAAATTTCATACTATACGATAAATCTTTGCGAAATTTCACTTGCTTGTGTATTTAAGGTTTTAATATTGTTAAATATTATTAGATAATAGCAATGTGTTTAAACAATTAAAAAGAAATAGTTTCCAGCCCATCATATAAAAAGCTTGGAAGTGTCTACTCTGTCCTAGCAACAAACTGACCAAATTATAAAAACCAACAATTCTTAAATCCACAAGAGAAGTCACAGGACAAACTGCTGCCTCCAAAATTGGAGAGTCTGACACATATAAAAAAATCTCAACTTACCAGAGCAGAAAGCCATGAGCAGAAACCACCACGAGAACCACTATCAGGATAGGGAAACCTGAACTGTAAATGATGAGTTCTTGGAAGCTCAGTGTGGACAAGTCCATAAGACAAAAACTCCAAGGGGTACAATTAACAGGGAGCCCTCATATTCCCTGTGCTTCCGGCAGAGCGAGAGAGCCATTTTGAAATACACCAGAATATTCTGTTCTTAACAAGACCCACTCTCAGGAGAAACTATTTAACCAGAGACTAAACTGCTAAGGTTTCATCAGTCTAGCTTTTCACATGGAAGAGAAGAAATATCAAACTCAGCTGGTTGCAGCCTATCTTGTGGAGGAAGGGAAATATCCAACTTTAGCCCCCTCTAGACAACCAGTCGCACCTAGGGGAGGTGAGAAGGGACAGAGAACTGGATGTGAAGTTCCCAGTCTGGAGTCCCAGACACACTAAAATACAGAAACCTAATCATAAGACTATAGATCACTTCCCTTCTCTTCACAACTTACTACTACATTACTTAAGGCCTATTTACAACAGCTCCTTTTACCCACTATGTCATGCCTTACTATGAAAAAATAAATAAAAGACATACTAAAAGGACACATTTTGAAAAGAGCAATTATCAGAACTAGAATTTGATATAGGAGGAACGTTGAAACTATTAAATCAGAAATTTAAAAAGAACAATGATTAATATGATAAGGGCTCTAATGGATAAAGGAGAAAACATGAAATAACAGGTAATATAATTAGAGAGATGAAAAACTAAGAAATAACCAAAAAGAAATTCTAGAAATCAAAAACATTGTGACAGAAATAAAGAATGCCTTTGATGGACTTAGTAGACTATACATGACAGGACAGAATCTAAAGCTTGAGAATATCTCAATAGAAACCTCTAAAACTGAAAAGTGAACAAGAAAAAAAAAACTGAAAAAGAAACAGAACAGCATATTCAAGGACTGTGGGATAACTACAAAAGGTGTAACGTACTTGTACTGGAAATATCAGAAGATACAAAAGAACAGAAAAAAAACATTTGAAAGTAATGACTGAGAATTTCCCTAAATTAATGTCAGACATCAAATCATAGATCTAGGAAGTTCAGGAAACACCAATCAGTATAAATGTCATGAAATCCACAACTAGGCATATCATATTCAAACTACAGAAAATCAAAGATAAACTAAAAGATTTAAAAAAAAAGGTTAGTAATACAAACACTTTTCCTTTAGAGGAGCAAAATTAAGAATAACATTGAACTGCAATTCAGAAACCACGAAAGCAAGAAAAAAATGAATAAAAATATTTAAAGTGTTGACAGAAAATAAAACACTAACCTAGGATTCTGGTGCTGCAAAATTATCCTTGAAAAGTGAAGGATAAATAAATAATCTCTCAAACAAAAACTGAGGGAATTTTTTTTCCAGTAGACTTGCCTTGAAAGAAACGTTTAACAAAAAGATTTTTTAGAGAGAAGGAAAATAATATGTCAGAACTTCTATCTACCTAAAGAAATGAAGAACATAGGAAAATGAATAAGTGAAAGTAAAAAAATGTATTTGTCTTATTCTTAATCAATATAAACTATAGTAGTGTAAGTGCCTGGCATTAAACTTTTGATTGCTGAGGCATCCATTTAAAAAAAAAAAAACCATCTTAAATAAATACATTGCCAGCCCTTGACAGTTACTAACAAAACAACTAGATAACCTTAAGAGTGAATATCAAAAACAATGCTGTTATTTTTTTAAAAAATAGTTACCTGTTTGTTGTGTCAGTCCCAACATATTGATGGCCCTGCTCTCAGCTAGATATGCCCGAGAGCATGATAACCTTATCTAGATAAGATAACCTTATCTAGTTGTTTTGTTAGTAATTGTATCATAGAGCTGGCAATGTCCCTTATCCCATACCCATGAAGTTCCCCTTTCAGAAAACCCTGGGTGACCTAGATTACTTGAGTAACCCTGCCTTCACTCTCTCATGCCCTAATTCCTACTCTTATGCTGCAAATTGGCTAATAATGAGTGATTCAGCAAAATCCCAGATAACCTACCCTCAGATCCTAATAAAAAGTCTAAGGTCCATGGTCTCTCTCTTTCCCCATGACCTCACTATGTAGCCCTTGGCATGCCATATACCCTCCAGGATTTATGAGTACTAAATCTTGTTTCTGAAAATTCCCCTGATAGTTTTTTGCTGAAGTAAGTCCTATGATTATAACAGGCACCAGAAGGGTGGGTAGCCACAACATTTGCCACACTGGAGGAAATGTGTGTGAGGCTCACAATTAGTGATATGGACCCAGGCAAGTGCCTCAGGCATACCTAGCTGAGAGCATGGCCATCAATATGCTGGGACTGACATAGCAAACAGGTAACAGTTTGTTTTTTAAAAAAATAGCAACATTGTTTTTGATAGGTACTCTTAAGTTTGCTTATGTATAAGTGAAATATACAACAGCAAAGCTAAATGGGACAAGAGGGAAGAATTAGGATTCTTTTATTATTATAAGGTACTCACACTACCCATGAAAAAGTATAGTGTTATTTGAAAGCGGAATTGGATTAGTTGTAAATGCATATTGCACACATATAGGATAATTGCTGAAGAAAAGGAGTTTAAAAAAAGCATTGAAAAAGTATAAACAATATGCTAAAAGAGAAAAAAATGGAATAATATAAAATGTTTGATTAAAAACACAAAAGGCAGAAAAAGAATGGAAGATAAAATAGAAACAAAAAGCAAGGGCAACAAATATAAAACAGTACCAGTAGATATTAACGCAACTACATAAATATCACTTTGAATGCCACTGGTCTAAATGCATCAATTAAAAGACAGGGACTGTTAGAGCGGATTAAGCAACAGACTCAACTATATGGTGTCTACAAGAGACTTCATATAAAGACAAATAGATTAAAAGTATATTTTCCAGGCTAATACTAATCATAGCAAAGTGAAAATAATTATATTAAATTCAAACAAAGCAGAATTCAAAGTAAAGATAGTTATCAGGGTGCATTACGTAAACAGGAGCATACATAATAGTAAAGCAGAAGATTCTCCAAGAAGACAGAACAATCCTTAACATGTATGTACCTAACACAAAGCATCAGCAGAATGTCAAATTTACAAAAAAGGACTGGCAGAAATATACAGTGTATATGTAACACAAAATGAATTAAAATACTCTGGATACTTTATCAAACTGAATAATTATATTTTAATTATTAAATCGTATTCAAAAATTTTGAATATGAAATACCATCTCCTAAATAAATGTATAATACTAGGTAAAATAAAAAAGTATGCATACACTCTAAGTATTTCTGTGCTTTACAAAAATTAAGAATTAACTTTGAGTGTACTATAAAGTGCAGTACTTCAGTACGTACCTACATACATGTATCAGTGAATTTATACAAAATCAGATATAGATAATACCATAAGTTTCAGAAACACATATGTGACATCTATAGGAACTCATGATGTTTATTTTTCTATTAAGTAGCACAGATTTTCATATTCACAGGTTATTAAATCTTCAAAGAATACTTTGAGGCACACCATAAATTTATTAATGAAGCAATGGTTTTAAAAGTATTAAGTGATTTTCTCAGGGTCATATAGTAATTTATTTGCTTCTGGATTTGAACGAAAGCTTATTGATTCCAATCCAGGGCATATTTTTAATATTATTTCACATTTCCTTATGCACACTTCACAGTATGGTAGAAACTGTAGATCCAGATTAACACACTGAATGTAATCACCTTGTATACTGGGAGATGCACTGAAACAGATTCAATAGGTTTGTAAAAGTAATAAAAATTAATCTCAGAACATCTGATTTTTCAAAGGCTCTTCTTCCTTAGAGATTATTGGGTATAATTTCATAATAGGTACAAACCCTGGCAATTATTAGTTACTGTAATTTCTTGGTGCAAATATAAGTAATTATTAGGGTATTCCATCAAAACCATAAGGGGAACAGCTGTAGGACACGAATCTTTACAAGTCATTTGAATTGCTTTAAGAGCTGAAACAATGCAAAAATAATTGTATGTAAAGAGAAGTTTTGCAACACAAATTCTGCATAGAAGTCTCACAGCATTAAATTTTTAGAAGAAATTGTTTTAAAATTAAATCTAAAACTCTCATTTTCATAATCAATATTTATGGACTATCTGTTATATGTCAACAATGTGCTTAGTTCTGGGAATTTCTAATCTCTGGTCTTATGAGGTAGAGTAGGAGGACTGAAACAGATTCCTTAAATAGATCACTCATAATACAATGAAATAAGTGCAATGAGAGATGTGGAAAGGGGTATTATGCAAACATAGAGGATAAGGAGATAAGGAAGGCAAAGCTGACCCAGTGTGAAAGATTCATGGACAAGTTTTCTCAGTTTAAAATAAATTTAAATGTTTAAAAGGTGTTCAGCAGGTGAAAAAATATTGAGAATGCATTTTAAGCACAGATCATATATCCTAAAAAGCATGGTGTGGGATGATGTAATGTGTAGAACATTGTAAAATAAAACATGACAACAATGAAGCTAGACAGACAGGCAGATATGGAGACTTTTAATATCACAATAAAAATATAAGGCAGACTTTTTTCTAGAGACTAATTAAGTTGTGAAAATATGAATGGCATATTTAGATTCATATTTTAAATAGATCTCTGCGATATTTTAGATTTATATTTTAAATAGATCTCTAAAATAATACTGAAACATTATCTCTATCATACATTTTTATTGACATTTTTCTTGAATTAATTTGGCATTCATGTGCAGTCTTAAGAAATAGACAAAGAAATTTTTTTTGTTTTAATTTTTTAATTGAACTATAACTGACATACCACATCTTATTAGTTTTAGGCGTACATCATAGTGATTCCATATTTAATACATTACAAAATGATCGCTCCACCAAGTCTAGTTACCACCTGTCACCATGCAAAGTTATTATAATATTAACTATATTCCCTATGCTGTATATTATATTCCTATGACATTTATTTTACAACTGGAATTTTGTACCTCTTAATTCCCTCTACCAATTTCATCCACCACCAACCTCTATCCACTCTCTGGTAACCACCAGTTTATATCTTATTATCTATGAGTCTGTTTTGTTTTGTTTGTTGATTTGTTTTGTGTTGTTTTTTACCTTCCACATGTAAGTGAAATTATACAGTATTTGATGTTCTCTAATTTATTTCACTTAGCATAATACTCTATAGATCTAGCCATGTTATCACAAATGGTATGATTTCATTCTTCTTTATGGCTGAGTAATATTCCATTGTATATATGTACTACAGCTTTTTTCTCCATTCATCTATCAATAGACTCTCAGGCTGCTTCCATGTCTTGGCTACTATAAATAGTATTTAATGAATGGAATGCTGGATCATATGTTAGATCTACTTTTAATTTTTTGAGGAACCCCCATTTTTCATGGTGGCTGCACCAATTTACATTCAGACCAAAAGGGTAGGAGAGTTCCATTTTATTCATACTCTTACTAATACTTGTATTTTTTTGTCTTCTTGATAATAGCCATTTTGACAAGTGTGAGGTGATATCTCATTGTCTAAGCAAATATTGCTAACACTGATGTCAAAGAACTTACTATGTTTTCTTCTAGGAGTTTTATGGTTTCAAGTCTTACATACAAGTCTATAATCCATTTTTACTGTAATTCTGTGTATGGTGTAAGATAGTGGTTCAGTTTCATTTCCTTTGCACATAGCTGTCTAGTTTTCCCAACACCATTTATTGAAGAGACTGTCTTTTCCCATTTTTGCCTTCTTTTTCATTGACCCTATATGCACGGATTTATTTCTGAGCTCCTTATTCTATTCCATTAATCTATGTGCCTTTTTTTGTAACAGTACATACTGTTTGATTACTATAGACATGTAGTATAGTTTGAAATTAGGGAGTGTGATACCTCCTACTATGTTCTTTTTTCTCAAAACTACTTTGGCCATTAGGGGTCTCTTGTGGTTCCATAATAATTTTAAGACTCTTTACTCTTAATTCTGTGAAAGATGTTATGATGTTTTGATGTGGTAGCATTTCTATACCCTAACAACAAGCTATCAGTAAGAAAAATTAAGAAAACAATTACATTTACAATTGCTTCAACACAATAAAATATCTAGAAGTAAATTTAATCAGGGAAGTGAAAGGCCTGTACTCTGAAAACTATAAGACATTGATAAGAACAACAACAACAACAACAACAATAACAACAACAACAACAATGAAGACAACACAAATAAATGGAGAGAGATAACATGGTCAAGGATTGGAAGAATATTGTAAAAATATCCATACTACCCTAAGCATTATACTGGTTCAGTGAAATCCCCTTGAAAATATCAATTTTCAAAGAAATCTTGTGTACCCTTAACCCAGTTTCCTCCATTAGTAATATTTTGGAAAATCTGTACAATTTTATAATAGGATACTGACATCGATGAAATCCACCAATCTTATTCAGACTTCCCCAGTGTTACTTGTACTCATGTGTTTATGTGTGTATGCAAACATGCCCATGTTTCATTCTATACAATTTTATTACCTGTGCAGGTTCCTATATCAACCACCATCAACTACCACAGTCAAGATACTAGTTTCTTGATGACAAGGATCCCTGTGTTGCCCTTTATAGCCATACCCTCCTTCCCTTCATTTGTCCCCCAGCAACCAATAATGCATTCCCCATTTCTAAAATTATAATTTCAAAACTGTTAAATAAATAGAATCACATATTATAGAACTTTTGGGTATTGGCTTTCACTCAGGATAATTCACTAGAGATTCATCCAAGCTGTTGTGCATATTAACAGTTCGTTCTGATTTATTGCTGAGTAGTATTCCATGGTATGTATGTAGTTTAGTCATTTTACTATTTAACTTTTCAAGGGTATGTGGTCTGTTTCCAGTTTGGGGCTGTTAATAATAAGGTTCGCTGTTATGAACATTTATTTACAAGATTTTGTGTGAACATAAGTTTTCATCTCTCTGAAATAAATGACCAGTAGTAAAATTGCTGGATTGTACTATAATTACCATTTTATTTTTATTAGAAACTGCCAAAGTATTTTCTAGAGTGGCTGTACCATTTTACATACTCATCAGCATTTAAGAGTGATTGTTTCTCCACATCCTTTCCACCATTTGGTGTTTTCACTTTTTTATTTTAGTCATGCTGATACGTATGTAGTGATATCTCATTGCAGTTCTAATTTGCATTTCCTTAATGTCTAATGATGTTGAATGTTTTTTCAAGTGCTTATGTGCTATCCGTATATCCTCATTAGTGAAATATCCATTCCTGCCATTTGCCCCTTTTCCAATTGGATTTTTTTAAATACTCCATGTGTTTAGAGATTTTCCTGTTGCCTTTCTACTTTAATTCAATTTCTTTATGGTCGTAGAACATACTCATATACTTTTGATTATTTTGAATTTGTTAAATTGTGTTTTATGATCAAAAATTAGATTATTTTGATGAAAACCTCATTTTGGAAAAATGTTTTTATTGCTGTTGTTGATGAGAATATTCTATATGGACAATTAGATCCAACAGTTGACTGTGCCATTCCTCTTGTCTATATCCTTGCTGATTTCTGACTAGTAATTCTACGACTTGCTAAGAGACAGGTGTTACAGTCCCCATCTAAAACTGTAGATGTTCTATTTTTCCTTTAGGTGGTACCAGTTTTTAGTCTATGTATTTTGAGATAGTTGTTTGTTGTATACACATTTAGGATCATTATTCCTGCCCTCCTGTTTGATCCTTTTAAAAAATTATGTAAGCTCTTTGTCTCTAGAAATTTTCTTTGCTGTGAACCTAATTAACCAGGTATTAATATAGTGACTCCTGCTTCTTCAATTGTTTGCATTTATATCTTTTTTCTATTTTTTATTTTTAACTTACCTATATTGCTGTAATTAAAATGAGTTTCTTATAAACAGCATTCAGTCTGGTTGTGTTTTACTATCCACTCTGCTGATTTCTTTTTCTGTGTGGTGAATTTAGAACATTTATATTTAGTGTAATTATTAATATAGTACCAAAAAAAAAAAAAAAAACTAGGAATGAAAGAGAATTCTCTCACCCAAATATAAAAATGCAAGTCAAAATTATAATGAGATACCACTTCAAATCCACTAAGATGACTCTAATCTAAAAGGAATACAGTCTCAAAGGCTAAAAGTAAGACAATAATCTGTGTGGACAAGGATTAGAGAAATTGGAATTTTCATACACTGTTAGTGGTAATGTACAAAAGTGCAGACACTTTGGAAAATCATCTGGCAGTTCCTGAAAAAGAACAAATGCAATTATCACAGGACCCAGTAACTTACTTCTAGATATATACACCAAAAAATGAAAATATATGTTCAGACAAAACCTTGTACATGAATGTTCATAGAAGCATTATTCATAATAGACAAAAAATGAAAACATCTGAGGTATCAATCAACTATGTATTAATAAATAGTTGTGGTAATGCAAACAATGAAATATAATTCATAAATACAAATGAATGAAGTATATGCTATAACATGAGTGAACCCTGTAAACATTATGCTAAGTAAACGAAGTCAATCACAAAAGATCATATATAGTATAATTTCACTTATAGGAAATGTCCAGAAGAGGCAAATCTATGGAGACACAGTAGATTAATTGTCAATTTCTTTGCCAGGGATGGAAGATAACCAAAGATTGAATTGAAAATATATTTTTTAAAAAACTGAAGTTGCATTGGATTTTATGAATGATCTAATTTTTTTCTAAATTGAAGATATGATGATGGAATTTAGGAATACAATATGTAACCATATATTATTTGATATCATCATAAAAGAATGATAATAAATAAATTTGTTTTCTCCTGCTATGTCAACTCTTATGTATCATGTTGTCTCATAATTCAAATCCAAAACACAAATATTAAAAATTATTGTTTGCTCAAACAAAATTCTTATACCTTCTTCCCTTCAGTTACTTAGGCTTTCATATCTCATTTTGGGAGAAGTACAGCATATCCAAATATCTCTACTTCATCACTGTAATTGAAAAAGAGTTTTTTCTGTCTAGACCTTTCCTTTTAGCTACCTAACATTCAATGGAGATAAAAGCTTCCTTCTGTATTCTCACTAGTGATAATAAACTAAGAAAACACTTTTTGATGATACTGAACAACCATTAAAATTTTTGAATAATTACCTAAATATTATATTTAATTTGGACATTTTGAAAAAACAATTGTTCCTTTGCAATTTCTTAGTAAACATAAAAATGTTTATCATAATACATTAAAATTTGACTGCTCATATACTGAATATTACCTTGAAGTAACAGTGATAACAAGCAATTTATAGTTCACCAAATATTTTTCTTTTGGTATTTAAGAGTTCAAGATACTCTGTCTAGTCATATAATTCTTCAATATGCAATAACTTGGACATTAGAAATTACAGATTCACAAAATCATTGAGTCAATATTTGCAACAAAGAAGATCACAAAATAAGTCCTCAATACTTAATCAATTATTAGCCACTGAAAAAACTAATTTAGAAAATAAGTCTGTACATTTGCATTTTAGAAATACACTGGTGAGAATCAACAAAATTAAAACCATTCTCCAAGTCAAATCTTAATGTTAGATAATATTAGAAAGAAGAGATCAAATTTTAATGATATAATTTATTCATATCTTCAAGTCTCTCCCTTTTATTTTTCTAAGGGGTTAACTTGGCTAGATGGAATTCCACTTTCTGATGATATGCTCTTTCGTCCTTATTCTCTCAAATGCGTAAGCTTACTAGCTTCTCATGATTTACACATTTAGCCTTTCAGCAGATGAAAATCTATGAAGTTATTTGTTGGCTTCTTGATTGATTTTGTAATGCCAAACCACTTCACAGTTGCTGTTCCTGGGTCAGAATATCTACACTTCCCATTAAGCTCTTGAATCAAAAGGATTATGTGACAGTAGAAAGAGACATATCCTGCAATAGAAATAAATCAGACCAGAAATCTCCCAAAAGAAAAGAACATGCACTTACATTGAATAATCAAACCAAGTTAAAAAAACAATATCATCTCCTTGTATAAAAAAGAAAGAGAGTGAAATTTTTTCTCAAGGAAGCACAATAGTTAATCCTATAAAACTGTGCAAATATGTATTTTTGGTACATTACTAAATCTGTTCATAAAATGTCAATCTTTAGTAATTATTGAAATAATCTGACAGAAGCACTGAATCAATTTAAAAAGCTAGTTAAGAATAGAATAATTATGAGTAGGTTTCATGCTTCAAAAGACAACATGCAGAATCTAATTTGATCATTTCTATAAAATTCCAATTTCCATCAACTGAATGTGATTTTGTGAAATTACTGAAATTCAATAATTTTGTGCATACTCCTACTTAGCATGACTATTTGTATCGGTAGTAACACAGTACTTTTCATGTTATTTGCATTCATATAATATTTTGTACATAATTACTTATACACAATCTTATATACAATCTTTGATCAAAGATTTCCAACTGTTAGCTATGTTAAAATAACTAGAATGCATGTATAACTAACACCTCCATTAAATTAGACCCATTGGCTTATTCTCATTGTATTTTGCAAACCATAATTTCTAATCTCTCAGAATAATGAACTGAAATTATACTTTGGGTTTGTGTGCTGGTTAGAAAGGATAGAGGTAGCATGGTTTGGTCAGGACGCACATAAATCTTGTCACTTGAAAAGCCATATTACATACTTTCAGGTAGTTGTGGCTTTTATGTAGCAACTGAGCAGCTACATGTGTCACGGACAATACTATGACATTGCTTTAAAGGTCCCTGTAGCTGTCCCCTACATTTTGAATACATATGTCTTTTTTTTTTTTCCCCAAGTGCAAATCACAGCATACTGGATTTATGTGATGTTATAGGAATCCAGTGAATAAACATTTTAGTAGTCAAATTTCAAAAAAAATGTAGGTTAAACAAAGTTCTTCAAGTTACCTTACTGTAGAATTAACTGTGCAGGGACAATATATGAAAATAAATTTAAATCACTGTATCAGTCAGGAGGAGTGTGTGTGTGTGTGTGTGTGTGTGTGTGTAACTGGCAAATTCGAATCTGAACTACAGTCTCACAGACTTGAGATCAAAATAAACTGATGGTGCAGGTGAAGTCTGAAGGCAGACAGAGAATTCCCTGTTACTTAGGGAGAGATCATACTTTTTGTTCTATGCAGGCTTTCAACTGATTGAATGAGGCCTGTTCACTTTATGAAGGATTTGCTTTATCTACCGATTAAAATGTTAATCTCAATCTTGTCTACCAATACCCTCGCAGAAAGACTATGATAATGTCTGGCCAAAAAGGAACCCTCATACACTGCTGTTGAGACTGCAAATTGGTATAGCCACTATGGAAATCAAAAAACTAAGAATTGATCTACCATATGATCCAGCAATCCCACTACTGGGTATTTACCCCAAAGACTTGAAAACTCATACCCAAAAGATATTTGCACACCAATGTTCATAGCAGCATTATTCACAGCGGCCAGGGAAGCAAATGAAGTGTCCTATGATAGATGACTGGCTAAAGAAGCTGTGATACATATATACAATGGAATGTTACTCAGCCATAGGAAGAGATCAGGTAATGCCATTTGCGACAACATGGATGGACCTCAAGATAATCATGCTAAGCAAAATAAGCCAGACAGAAAAAGTAGAAGTTCACATGATATCACTTATATGTGGGATATAAACCTAAAAACAACAAATGAACAGGACAAACAGAGACTCAGGGACATAGACAATGGACTGACTAGTGGTTACCAGAGGGTAGGGGGTGGGGGAGGAGAGGAGAGGTAGACGGGGTAAAGGGGTTTAAATATAGGTGGGTAGGAGGAAGGTGAAGTGGTTAAAGGGGATCAAATATACGGTAGCTGAAGGAAACTGGACTTTGGGTGGTAATCACACAATAGAATATATAGATGTCAAATTATAATGTACATCTGAAAATTATATAATTGTATTAACCAATGTTATCCCAATAAACTTAATAAAAAAAATTAAAAAATAAAAAATTAAATTAGAAAAAAGAAATAATGTCTGGCCAAATATTTAGGTATCCATTACCCAGTCGAATTGACACATAAAACTAATCATCATAATTAACAAAAGAGAGATATAATATGCACTATTTACAAGACTTGTTTGACTAAAGCAATCATTCTTTAAAGATGTACATCATGATATGTTTCCCAAAATACAGATATTCGTATGATAGATTTATTTGGATTTTTTTTACTATATACACTAAATATATATCCCTAAGACTGCTGTAACAAAGTACCACAAACTATGGGCTTAAACATCAGACATTTATTCTCTCACAGTTATAGAAGTTAGAAGTCTAAAATCAAGGTGTCAGCAGATCTGTGTTCCCTCTGAGATTCATTCCTCACCTTCTCCTAGCTTTTTGTGGTAGCCATTATACATTGTGGTTACATTCATTTGAAAGTAAAACAAACAAAAAAAAAAAGGTATTTATAAAATAGGTATGTATATTGAAAGCATCTGAAAAAATGGAGAATTGGTCAGCCATTCAATATTCAACATGACTATCTACCATGTATAAGCAAATCTGCTATTATTTTCTTTATAAAAATTAATTAGGCCTATTTGCTTTTTAGAAGCTCTTATTCCAGTGAAGGAGATAGATAAAATAAAAAATATAATGTGAATACTAATGTACAATGAGATACAAACCACAATAAGATACTGCACAGAGAAGATATTTGGCCTGAGCCATGAAGGAGGAATCACAGATGTGATTGTGATAGTGGGCAGGTGTGGGAGTGAGAAGTATGTGTGGGTGGCAACAAGGATGGTGATGCGTGAAGGTAGCATTTGCATGTGTTTGTTTCCAATGGCATTCTGAAAACTTACAGAATTTGAATGTATCACTTTTAAAACCTGACAGTTTTGTACTCGAAGTTGTCCCCATCAGGAAGCAAAGGTCAATTTGTTTATGAAAATGAGAATTGAGTCCACTGATTTTGTGCTATTGAACAAAAATAAACAAATGAACCTTCAAGAAACAATAAAAAATGTGCATGTCTACAACCTACTAAAAGTAAAAAACAAACAAACAAACAAACAAAAAACAACAACAAAAAAACAATCGACCAGTAAATTTGGAAAAGAATGAGTAAAATCTGCACAGAAGAGTGACATTTTCATGTTCCAGTCAATTAAAGAAGAGCACAGCAGAGCTGCTAGATGACCAACAGGCCGGATTACAAATAAGTAGAAATCACAGAAGATTATATATTCTGACAAATCCTCATAGCGCAAGTACAATAAGTTGCAAAGCTTTCAAAAACCTTTAAGAATACTCAAAGTTTATAAAGGTAATTAATTAAACAAAACAAATTCAAAAGGAAAATGGAACACAAAACAATTTGTGAAAAATAGTATAGTCATTTTGCAATCAGATCATGTATTACAAATGCCTACATCAGGGATTATAAACATTGCAAACCAATGACCAATCAAGGAATGGGAGAAAAGGGCTCTATCAGGTGGGAGTTAAAGCCAAAACTCTGACATAGAACTGGGATCCTTGACTTTATACCATCAATGAAAAGGTGATCTAGATAAATTTATATTGCCAGCAAAGAAGCATCTTTGTCTGCTTCAGATCCAGAGGGAAAGCTTACTCATTTAGCAAACACTTAGCATCTATTATGTACTATGCAATTGTTCTAGGTGTTTGGATACATTATGGACTCCCCCCTGCCACACACACACACACACACACACACACAAAGACTAAGATTTCTGTCATCACGGTAATTAGATTCTGAAATGAGAAAAGTAGATTTTAAATGTACCTGGATTCCCTTCCCTTGGGACCTGGGCACTTTCTGCCCTGTGTGTTGCCTGCTGACTGCTAACAGCTGGAACCTGCTCTAGGAACTGCCCTCAGTCAAAAGGAACACCAAGAAACACCCTTTCCTTTGGCCAAGGAACACCCTTTGTTCCAGGGCATCCTGCATTAACTAACAGATATTATAGGAGTATGAAGGTTCAGCTTCCTTGCCTCAACTAGAAGAAAAATAAAAGGCGATCTTAGCTTCAAATCTAAAGAAATCAACTAAAGCCTTTGTTGAAACTGCATCACAATTAAATTTCATTTTTCCCCAATCCTGCTTTTTTCTCTCTACTTTATAGATCTAAGACTGCTGATGCCAGAATTGATAAAGATAGCTCCACATTAAATTTTTGTTGTTTGATCAACCTGCCAACCAGATGGCAATGGGGAGCCCTTCACTGATGGTTTCTAAGTTTGTAAGATACATACATATATACAGTACCAGGTTAAGTATCAGTCAAATGATGACTATGCAATGCATATAATAAAGACAACTATTTAAAAAAATTATATACAGAGAAAACATTGGGAGAAAATATTATAAAATAGTATTGGTTTTATTTCAATTGAAGAAAATATAATTTTTCTTATTTTCATTCATTTTTCTTTATTTTTAATGAGAATACATAATAAATTAAAAAATTGAACTAAATATTAAAATTCAAGGTTATTTATTAAATTTATTACCACTATTTTCAGCATGCAAAAGATTTCAATTCAGATGGTCAATCTCCACAGAGTCTCACACACCTTTAAGTTTATCTCTAGGGAAACATCTTGAATAAGAATTAAAATGCACATTTGATGGCACAGCTCTGGATTTTACATAATTTTAAGACATTTTTATATTTTACAATCATGTGACATGTCCAATAACAAAAAGCTGTGCGAATGCCATGAAAGCAGCTAGTTCATCTACTCTCTGGTTTACAAAGAGTGACTTCCCTCCCATATCTTTTCTGTGCCTTTCCCCCTAGCCATTCTGCAATATTTGTGCAACATAATTATTGGCTAAGGGGAACAATTACCAATCTCCTTTCATGCTTTCTATATGATGCTAGTCTTCTTATGGTATACTATTAAATTTTCTGCATTAAAAATTATCAATAACATCTTAATTGACAAAAGCAGCATCACCTTCTCTGCTCTTAGATTGATAGAATATTTCAACCCTGACTAACTTTTATTTATTTTTTTTTTGGAGGGGGCGGTGTTTTGTTTTATTTTGTTTTGTTTTGTGCTCTAACAGCCTTGTCTATATTGTCTTCTAAAATGAAACTCTACTCTCACACCCAGAAGTAATTAATTCTTCCTTTAAAAGCTTAGCTAATTTTTTTTTTCTCTTTCATTGCTATTACCAGTGCACCAGAAAAGGATACTCATCATCGTCCTACATACTAATTTAATATCCTTCTGTTACACTTCTTTTCCATCAGCCTTCCACACACCCGATCATTTACCAATGCTACTGCAAGACTTACATTTCGAAAGCGCAGTTCTGTTCTCATCAGCCCCTTCTTCAAATCATTCACTGGCTTATCCATAGAATTTGTAGTTCTTCACTCTATAAACCCAGTTTACTTTCTATTTCCCTTACATATAATGGTATTCAGCTATTATTGTCTGCTTTCTGCCCCAGAATATTTCAGGTACCCACATGAGTTTGCTAGAGTCCTTTTTTTTTTAATTTTTAAATTTTTCTTATTAAATTGATTTGGGTGACATTGGTTCTTCTAAAAGTGAGTTGAATTTCTCTTCTCTAGGTGAACTCCTTAAAATATCTTGTTTAAGTATTACCTCTCCTATGCTGCTGTTCTTAATTTCTCCTGGATACCCACTATACACATACATCATTATTTCTGCTCATTCTCATTAGAACTTTTGCAGTTCCTAATTTCCCTGCCTATATTGATAGTCTCTAAACAATTTCATGCCTAGATTTTCCTTGGCCTTCATATCTTAACTCAGTCATCTTCTCACAGAGGTTCTCTTTGACTGAAACTAGTATAACCTTCATAACATTTCTCAGTGTCTAAAATTATCTTTGCTGTATTTATTCACCTTTTATTTTAACTACCTCTTTTAAACTTTATAGAAGCAAGAATCTTGGTGTGTCTGAGTGCAATATTTTGCATCATATACTCTGTCCTTTTATCTGAATTTAGACAGGACAAAACTCAAAAAACAACTCTGGTTTTCACTTAAATTTCGATTTCCTCATCACATAACAGTGGATACAATATCTACTTTCTATTTTTATCATGCAGATAAAATGAGATAGCATCTCTAAATTTTCCTTCTTTCAATATGTAATATTGTGAGGTTATATTTGGCAGTTTATACCTTAGAGTTAATGACAGGTGGTAGCCTCATTGTTCAAGAAGTAGAATGGAAATATAGAGTGCAAACCACAGTTTTCTCTATGCTGTTTGAAGAAACAGCATATTGTGCTCACTCAGCCTTTTCAGTTTGGGACTAAGGAATTTCCATATAATCAAATAGGTGTATCATGAGTTCTAAGAAATAAAGTCATGAAATTAACTATATTTCATCTCACACTATTATCTGATTTATTTTCTCTGGTTTACATATTGATTTACCCAAATGGTATAACAATCACATATAGAAACAAGAGGATTATGTAGACAGGAAATAAAGCAATACTTCCAGTCTTGTTTAGTGATCTTAAATAAGGTTCATTCCTATTTATAAATTCTTTTTGGGACATTTTAAGTACAACTAGTGATTGAGTTACATATCACCAAATGTTTTTAAAAAGATAAACTAATTGTGCTCTATGCACTTCTAAAATTCGCATTTACCATAAATAAAACCTGATACACATTGTAGTGAGGAAGAGTTACTGTATAAATGTAAAGGGTACTCTTTCCACTCTAATTTTATATGTATGTTTTATCTTTGCAAAGGATAATTATTTAGATCCTATGAGAGAGAAAATTTCTTGATATATATCTAAAAATGACTCCCAATAATTCAGAGTGCTTCCAAGTGATAAGATCTTGGGGCCACTGCATTGGTCTATTTAAAATTTTGAAATAAATCTAAGTTTTAGTTTGATATATAGTAGACTTGAGATACTCTTATAAATGCTGGAATTCAAGCCTATGATAAAAGTTATTGGATATTTTACTTTTATAATGTATATTTCCTTAGTTTAGCATTCAAACTATCCAACAAGTTCAAAAACAAAGAACAAAAATTTCAGCAAGTTCACTTCCAGGTACTGTTTTCCTTCAAACTGAAAGCAAAAAATATAGCAGCATTTAAAGAAAAACTCCCCACATGGAATAATACTAGATAGCACCATGCCCTTCTTTCTTGGAGATACAGACCCTTAAAATAATTGAGTTTTACCAAAGACGTCCAGAAGTTTCTCTAAATATACTAGATTGGGACCATTCTGACACAATAACATATGCCACAAACTACCAAAGGCTGTAAAATGTGCCACCAGTATAAATTACTTTAAAAACAGAGTTGGGCAAGTATTTGGAGAAAAGAAATATTGAAGGGCAGACCTGCTAAATCAAAAGAAAGCGATGGGCCATAAATGCCAAGCTACTGAGTTCTTGTAAGATTTACTGTAAATTCTTACTGTGCAGTAGCTTCATTTTTTTTCTTCTGTGTGGAAAATGAAGATATTACAAGGTATTATGCCACATCTCATGAAATGCCATGACAAAGCACTAAAATGGTTACTTTCTACATTGAGTTTCCCAGAGAACTATAGCTATTTTTAGAAAGAAAAATAAAAACTTTGTTGAGTAATTTCATTTTATTTAATTTTCTTAATACAGAACATTCATTATTTTTTATTTTTTAGAGTAACATTTATTTGAAAGATTTTCTATAATGTCTCACTGTTATTTTCTAATATGAAGATGTTAACTAAATCCTTCCCAGATGGGGCATGCATTTAACTTTGTTTTTCCAGTAAACAAGATGCATTTCAGTTTTAATCACTTTCCTTGACCAATGTATTACTTATCATACACTTATCTATACTGGATGACAACTGAGATTTACTTAATAAAATTTAACTGCCTGGCATATGCAGAGATGTGGCCCATGACAAAGGTGTTATAAATACTATACTCTAAGAGTTTTACCTAAAAATATTTGGCCTAATTCAATGAGTCTGAAACTGAATTCTCCAAGCCAGACACAATTTCCCACCAACACATGGTCATTCCTTCTGCAAACCTCTTTAATTGAATCATTTCAAAACCCCCTTTTCAAACTGTGAATGTTGGAATCAATCTTGGATGCTCTTCCTTCCTTAAACTTACTGTGATGGACTTAAAGATGTTCCACCACCACCACACCCCCAAATCTCTGCAAAGTCAGCCTTATTTCCTAGATACTAGGAAGGCTATCAACAGTCTTCAGCCATTGGCCCTTTCAGGAATTGCCTTGGCTTCAGTGACCTGCCTCAGCCAAAGTCATGCTATCGTGAGTGTGGCCCACATCCAATGACTAATTGTACAGGGAGTATAGAAACACTTGTTTTAGCCCAATGCAAGACATCTATGACCAGCAATTTCAGCCTTAATACCATTCCCTCACTCCTTTTCAGTTTATTGAGACTGCTTGGACTATATATTACAGATGAATTTCTCCCTCTGGCCATTCTTACTTCTTCTTTCTCCTTTCTACAGGTACTGATACCATTACATCCTTAATAAACACCCTGAACACTACACTGTCTCAAAGTCAACTTCTCAGAGAATCCTATTTGCACTACTCTAATACATTACCCTTTAAATATTTCAGCTATACCTCTAATCATATAAAAAGTGAGTCTAGTTTATAATCTTTATTAACTCTGCCTCATTATAGTCTTTAATTTTTACACTAGATCAAAGATAGATCTCCTAATTGATTGTCTTTTCTATTCCTGTCCCCTTCAGGTACCTACTCCACACAACTAGAAAGAACAAAATCTCTTTAATGCAAAGTAGATTGTGTCTCTATTTCCTCAGTGATCACCTGATAACTACAAAATAAGGTTTATTCTCTTTAACACTACATGCCAAATATTCTATTTTTAAGTTGTGGATTACTTTTCCAGACTCAAAACCTTTTATTCATACAGTTTCTTCTTCCCTAAATGTCTGCTTCCTCTCATCCTATATGTTTGCTTTGTTTTCTCCTGAAAAACTATTCTTGGTCCTGTCAATTTATCTTTCCAGATTCAGCTAAAACCACACTTTCTCTATGATGTGTTTTTAAATTAAACCCCCTCCAACTTCCCAGACTGAGTTAGATGACCTCCTTCTCTGCTCCCACAACTCTCTGTATATATATCAAAAGATATTGTCATGTTCTTGTATAGTTTTACTTTATTAATTGTGTTTATTAGAACTTTAAAGAAATGCAATTTCTTTATATTTCTTTCAAAGGAATTGGCATATAGGTGTTCTATAACTTATATAGGCCCTGAGTGATTAATGAATGCATTAAAATGTACTTTAAACTACCCATCTTTTGTCAGTTGAAAATGATTACAATTAGTAGAGAAACAATACAATATTGGTGTACATGGGCTTTGATGTGTATGGTGATCTTTACAGTCATCTCATGAACTTCACTTCTGAAGAGCCCTATAGGTGGACAATTTTCTATAGGATTTTTATCTATCAAATATCGACTAAAAGCGTGTTGATGAAGGTAATATTTAGTCTGATGTGATATAAAATTACTGCTTATAGCCCTTTTATAAAAATTTGGCATTAACATTGAAGAAATTTTTTAAACCAAAAAATATTTTTTCCTCTCCTAAAAATTAAACTAATTTAGCAAAGAGCATATATTGTGTTCCCAACATGTATGGGTTGGCTGAACTGAATGAGTTGCTGCATGTTTATAGTTACCTTACATAAATATAATTTAAATCAATATATCACACTTATTTTAATATTTTATATACATATATAAATACACACACATATAGATTTTTAACATTCTACAGTTTCAAATTCAGAAAGGACAAATAAAGGACAAACTACAAATTCTCTGGTTTACCTTATTTTTTAAAACTTTTTTTCTGTCCATCTTATCTTTAAATTAACTTGTAGGTTCTAAATCAATATCTTTCCAGGGCTTTTGTTCCCTTCATCTTGATTTGGTATTTTTGAACTAATGAAAATACAGCTTATTTTTAGGTTTTGCTCTTCACTCTGAACTTACTGAAGGACAAAACATATTTGTTCAGATTACCACTCACTTTTAGATTAAAAGTAATCATTTTGTTTTAATAACAACAATGTTTATTATGTATTATTATTTAGATCTCTTTAGCCTTTAGCTAATCCTTTCCAGAATTACTGCATTTTTTGGATTTTGTTTTGTTTTGTTTTGTTTTGTTTTGTTTTGTTTTTGTAGACTCTCCTTACACAAATCCTAAACATTTAAAAATCATTTTGAAAATTTGTTGACAATGTTGAAAATGTTAATAAGTGTGATTTTCTATGATTATCTGATTTTCTATGACTCACTGAAAGTATGTTGAATTCTTTTTATTCATTTAAAGTCACACATTCTTTATAAAAAATACAAAATTTCTAGAAAAATATAATCATATATTCTTCAGAAAAATACTTTTTAAAATAATAACAGTAATAATGATAAGTTTTTCTTCATTGGAAGAGTAGACATTTCAGAGTTGAGAGAATTTTGTGTTCCATTTAACTATTTTTTAGACTAAATATTCATTTCCTTTTAATTGTTCTTCATACATTATTTAATCTAGATCCTACTCTATATGAGTCATGCTATCTATTCATAGTCATTTTTACTTAGGTTAATATTAAAAGGTGGCATGAAGAATAGAACAATAATGTTCCATCAGTCTGATAGTGCAGAGCTGCAATGGAACTACCATAATTTAGTTTTATGCTAATACATACTAAAATCCTTTTAGCTTTTGAAAAAACCATGCTGGAACATATGATTTATCTGCCCATCAGGACTTGTAGAAATGAAATGTTTCCTTTTTAAACACTGATGGTTTTCTTTCAGTTTTTTCCCCCTTCCCTGGCTGCTCTGTTTCACTATTTCTTTGTAAGTCTCCTTTATGCTCTTCCTATATTACTTGTTATCTTTATGATACATATATGCATGGTTCTAATTTTTGTTGTTTTCATTTGCTTTTGTTTTCACCTAAGAACATTTGTGAAAGATCTCACCTAGTCTATTCTCTTCACCCTCAAATATACACACAAATGACCCACATTTAATGAAATTGAATTGAGGGCTGTTTTTTTCTGTTTTATTAATTTTTTTCAGCATTTGGCTCAATGTAAGGCACATTAATATTCAATTCATTTTTGCTGTAATTGCCCTCATTAAAAAAAAAAAAAGATTGCAGTATGACTTTATCAATTGCAAACCAAACTTTAAAAATTAAAAATCAGACAAAACATAAAAATCCTAGTTTTTTAGAACTGAAAATATCATAAATATGTAACCTAATTAAACAAAAATATACAAACTACTTTAAATATTAGCTTTTTAGATGATATCATTAATCTACATAATGAAAAATTCAAATCATATATTACATATAAAAGTAAGATAAAATTTTGTCTTGAAGTAGATTAGAACTACATATAAAGCAATTTAGATGAATTGTTTCAAATCTCATTAACTCATAATCTTGGAGTTCTTTTCAAAGCTAAAGCTCCAAAAAAAGAAATAGTTTACAACCTCAGGAGGCTCTTATACAAATTAAGTGCTTTAGAAAAACAAACTTTATTTTAAATAAATGTTTCATTATTCAAAATTTTAAGAGATACAGAAAAACTGAAATAAATACACCAGTATTTAATAGTGATGGTAAGTTGTTGAGGAACTGATGAACATTATAATTTTGCTATACGTCTGTATCTTCTAAACTTTAATAAAGAAATAATGTTTTTTTTAGCTCAGTAACAATTCATTTGCAAGCATATAAAAGATAATGCTTTGAAATGAATTATAAAATGTTTTTAAAATTAGTCCAATGACATCATGTACCAATTAATTTTAGGATTACTAGTGTGATAAATGGCATTAATGAAATACAAAGTGCATATTTTAAATTTTATATCAGATATGCTATTTTTTCAAAATCTATATACAATCAAAATGTAGATAAAAAGAAAAACAATGAGTACATAAACAGTGAGTAAAAGGAAATTTTAATGCAATTAATTAAATTCATCAGTACTATGAATACAGTAGATTATTGAGAATATAGAGGTTAAACTAATATATCTTTAAATTACTTATTTGTATATTCTTATAATTATCAAAACTAGGCCAAACAAGGACAGATAAAGTGCAAATATATGCCACAGAGCCCCAATTTGTTTTATAATTGATCTTTTATATTATTTTGCATTTGTTTATTATGTATTGGAATTTAAAATTAAGGTGGTGCAAATATCAGATGAATTAGCAAAATAACTTGAGATGTTCAAAAATTAAAAATAATGCTTGTAAATGAAAAATTAAAGATTTAGAATCTATTTTATAGTTAATTCAGTAGGGATTACAGACACACATACATACAAATATATATAAATTTAATGGTGAGCTACTGACACTCTGATCATTGGGTATATTAATTAAAAATATTTAGAATGTAGGTAAAGATACTTGTGGAAAACTAGCTAAAAATGTTGGAGAATAAAATCTCTTTGGATCTGAGGAATAATCTAAGGTAAGTGAACAATTATTATGATAAGAAAATAAGTACACATCTTAGCCAATATTTTACATTAAAGTATGAAATTCAATTAAAAATTAAAGAGCTGATACATCTGAGTTTTTCTTAGTCTAAATGCCCTAAAAATATCAGAAGAAAAATTCATAGATTTCAGTTTCAGTGGAATAATATTCTGATTTTCTTCCTGGTCCAGTTAATGGGCATATCCAAACTTTAATCTTTCAAAATTGTTTAATGTCTTAAATAAATTACATCTCATGATTAATAAATAGACTATAACTCACTGATAAAACTGATTTGTGTTATTCATAACACTTGTCTTTATTTGATATTTTATTTTTTACTTGTAAATTATCTTCTCTCCCTCATAACTTAAGTTCCAAGAATGCTAGTATAATTCAACACTCTAATATTTAGAGTCTAGAACAATGCCTGGTTCATTTTAAGAGCACAGTACTTAAATTAGAATGAAGTCTGCTTCAATCATAATCATATTCAAGTTACAGTAACTAGGCTTTGCTTCAGCAAAGATATACTGATTTTCCAAAACAACTCAGTGGCCACATGAAATATTATAACACATCAGGATGATGAAAATAAAAAGATTAACAATGTTAAGTAGAGTGATTAAAAATACATTGTTATACCAAGGCAACGGAATTATGCACATTAATGAGAATGAGTGAACTTTTTCACAATCAGTGAATGACATACATGAATCTCACAAACATAAGTTTAACTGAAAATAGCCGGACAGACAAATGATGTAAAAATGGTACATTTAAGCAATGGTGACAGAAGTCAGGATATTGAGCTCTTTAAGAAAGAGTGATGACAGCGAGGACACAAGAAGGAGCATCTGCGTACATTATTTATTTCTTACCAAGCTTGTGGTTCCAGGATGAATTCACTTTGAGAAAAATCTGTTAAGCTGAACATTTGTGATTTGTATATTTTTCTGCATGTATTTCTGCGTTTCTACAAAACGCACTTGATTCAGACTACTGAGAACTTGTATCTCAGTAGGAATGACATCCTCTTGGATTGGGAACACATTTACTCAGTCTTTGGTTCATGGACCAAAAGCATCAGGAAAAAGAACAAAGCACTGCAGCATTTTTATAATTACAAGCTAATTTTAAAAATATATAATTAAATTATAAGTTTCATTCATGACAAAGCTGTAGATTAACACCCCCTGGTTTTATCCTAAATAAAAAATCTGATTTAGGAAACTAATCCAGATTATATTTCCATTTGCATTAGTCAGAAGTTCAAAGGCAAATGAATAGGAAATAAGTAACTAGTTAATTAATCCTAGCACAAAAGTGGAAGTGATTCTTTGTCTACAACATAGAGAAGTGAGAAAGAAATGACAGTCATTAAAAAGGAAATGATTTCATGCAAGAAAGCACCTGCTTCTTGTTTTTGTTTTTTGTTTGTTTTTGTCTTTTACACTGATTTACAGAGCCAGAATAATACTTAGAGTGGGCCAGGGAAGTAGAGTTTTCTCTTATTTCACTCTATGTGATGTTGATACAGATTATCAAGTCCCTGGAGAATGTGAAAAGACAGAAGTATAAAATACAAGCCAGTGGAGGGAACAAACTGAAGATATCCAGGGGTTTCAGTAGCCAAAGTGGGGCAAAAGGCATTCTTAAACTCAGATTTAAGTATAGAATTTCAGCTTTCCTCAATCATTTACTGCATTTTAGTTTGCTTTATGGCAGACACTATCAAACTTCTATTTCTACAATCTTACAACCAGGGAGCTTTCAGAAACCTTACTTTATTTCAGACACTTCCAAGGGTCTGAGTAAGGGAAAGCAGAATAAAAGGTAGGACATGAAAGACAGCATTTTATATTTCTAGTTACCCATGGGACTCAAGGAAATGCAAGCATCTGGAATTTTGAAAATCGATTTCTAATATGCCTTTTTACATAATCATGAATGCACAGAAAACAATGATCAGTTTTAAGTGAATGATAGTAGGCTCTAAATTCACACTGATGTTATACAATTGACCTTCAGAAATTTTAATTAATTTAATTCAGTTTTGGGTGTATATAACTTTGGTGCAACTGTCCATAGCTCATGAAAGGCAATAATGTTTTCATAAACTATAACTATACTTGTAAAAGTTATTTGTGATAGAATATATTAGCAGTTTTTTAAAAAACACAAAATGCTTGCTAATATAGAGAATGCAAATATAATCTACAATCAATTTAAAATTTGCATTGTAGAATTAGCTATGTAATGAACTAATATTCTTCAATGGACTGACAACATATTTCTCTGGTCCTGCAGAGTTTACAGATTCTCGAAACATACTCTCCACACACCTAAGACTCCTGGCCTTTAATGTGCAATCACCTCTGAACACTACCTCTAAATTCAGCCATGAGAGGCAAAAATAAAGTTTGAAGCAAACAATGTAATTCATTACTAAATGTAATTGCTTCTGGCCTAGAAATCCAGTCGTGGTAGTTGGAGCTCAAGAACAGAAGCTGCTCAGCAGTATCAAAGAGACTCTGGATTCTCTAGCTGAATAGACTTCCAACCTCAGCACTTTCTGTCACTAGCTGTGTGGCCCTGGAAAAGTAATTTTATTCCTCTTTATCTCAGTTTTTTCATTTGTAAAACAGGGATACCAATAATAATGGTAATTCATAGGATTATATGAAATGAAATGGAATCTTAGCTCTAAAGTGCTTAGAATAAAATCTGGCACATTGAATAGCATCATATTCATAACTTTAAAACATAAATATAGAACTCTTTTCCCCACTTTGTTCATTTCAATCACTCTGGGCCAAAATCACTGCCCTGGTGATTGCCTGCCTTCACAAGAGCTGCACTGATTTTCCTTTGATTCTAAATGAGTAGGCCAGGCTCCACTATAGTGCTGAGGATATGCACAATTGCTCACTAAGTGTTTTCGTAGATCTCCATTATACTTTGACATCATGTTCTTCTTGTCTTTTAGGAATTCTATTACTCTTTTTTAAATCTTCCATATGTTTCCTGATTTGCATGATTTACTGATCTATTTGTATTAAAGCTGCCCAGTAAATCTATCGATCTATCTATAGTCATTTTTTGAGCAGTCTCTTCACTAGTACTACTGTACTAAGTATTTTCCTCTTTTATTTAATTCTCACAGTAGCATTTAGGGAGTAGGACCTATCATTATCACTATTTTGCCACTGAAAAAAGTAAGGCCTGTAGAAACTAAGAAATGCTCCCAGAGCTATATCCCACAGACTACACAGAGCTCCCACATGAAACATTCAGCAACTATGACATCGAGTTTTCCCTGGAAGAGGGACATAGGTAAGTCTGAAATAATCAGGTACCTTAGGGGTCTTTGATCCCATTATAGAAAAGTTCTCCTCTACTACTTATTTGTTTTCCTCCAATCCCTTCTCCTCTTACTGAAGGATGTTAGCAGACAGCCATGGTTAGTTAAATAATTAATTAGATATCCATAAATATACTATATTATTAAATGCCAGGAATTGTTTACAATGTGGGGCTATAGCAGTAAATAAAACAATAATAATAACATGCCCCATTTCCTTAGAAGCAAAGGAATAAAGACTATCTATCTATAGAGCATGTCCTCAAATAATGTTTTATTGCTCAATGATGTTTCATTATAATGTTGATGAGATGCTAGAGGAATTTAACTCTGTTTATATCAATCAATCTATGGTAAAATTGGTTTCGCTACTCATTTTGCTTAAAGTCACCAAACCTATCGTCGACATGAAGTGAGGACTTACTGTATATAGATATATGTATATATGTAGATATAGATAGACTTACACACAGTATATCAGCTAAAGGCATTATATTTTTTAAAAACTCTCTTACATAGTAATTGACAATTTTATATGCTTTTTAAAAATTAGTAATTGCTATGATGACATGTAAATAATTACAAGGTAATTACAGAACATTTTATAGTGAAGCTTCAAAATGTTGCTCACAGTGAACTGGCTCTATTATTATAGCACACACAAGAAATAACCTTATCAGAATCACTAGATAGAGGTGGTGAGATGTAATCATAATCATAATCCACAGAGAAATTTCATGGATACTTCAATTATGAAAAACCTATTAAACAGAAATAGAGGAAGAAAAAGTAGTGAACTGGTTGCAGAGTTAACCTAAATTATGTTGAGGTTCTTAGATGGTGGCACAAAAAGTCACCTAACCAAAATAATTAATGTGTTTATATATAGATCTTTTAATTAGAAGAATGTATTCCTGGGGCAAAGTGGCAGGAGCTGCTTGAATAATTCCAAAGAAACATTAAAAAACATTTTTCTTTTCATAACTGTGCTTAAGATCCTCAAGTTGCCTCTTTATAATAGGTATTTGTTGTATCCCAGTCCTATTAAAAAGTTAAAATATCCATCTATCACCTGAAAATGTAGGCTAAAACTTGAAGGTTGGCAATTTGATTTGTTTTCTTAATACCACTAATATAAATTTCCAAAAATAATAACCAGAACTATAAGCATCACTTTTTTGCATGAAGGAGAATATTAAAAAAAATCTTATTTATATTTGTCCAATTTAATATTTTTAATTATTGTTGCTAAAATAATAGTTTGCTACATATACAGACATATAAGGTACATCTTAGCCAGCTCATGTGAAAAAGTAGAAAGCACTGTTTGGAGATTGTGGACTATAACATGTTATTCAGAAAACAGCAAGAACCTCTATATCAAGGTGTAGAGGAGGCAATGTGATTCAAATGCCCAAAAACAAAAGAATGAAAAGAAAGAGTACCAATACGATAATAAGACACTTAGGGAAGAAGAGAATTCTTAACCTTCTCATACTTCCCTCTTAAATCTTAAAATGTGTTATAAATTCAGTGTTTTGTATTTATGCTCAGAAAGGAAATTGCATTAAAATATACACAGATAAAACAATCCACGAAAGCAGGAGGAATTTGTCCCATTTGCCATCTTGGCTCAGGCTTTATAGCCTCAACTCAAAATGAATCAAAATATAATTCCTCATAACTTGAATTTTTGATAAAAGTTCATAGAAACGCACTATTCTCTGCAGATTTCACATTGTCATTTAGGTAATCCCATTAATTTTAACCCCAAGCATTTATATCTGTTAGTTCTAATCAAGCAAGACTGGGTGCTTATAAAATGAACATATGTCTGAAAACAAAAATGAGTGACTTGCAACAACCATATATATATATATATATATATATATATATATATATATATATATATATATATAAAAATTATATGCATAAAATGTATATATCATATATAAAATATATGATATACATAAAATTAAGTTGTTCCAAGACCATTTCACTATAAGAAGCAACCTGACAATCATACTCATTAAAGTTTTTAGATTTCTAATATATCCTTTCTCATATAAATCACTGTATTTGTCATACTCACTCATATATTTTAAGAGACTATTTATGAAGGAAAAAATTCACTTAAATTTTCCAGTGGGAATTTTTTGTTATTAAGACTTATTCACACCTAAGAATATTGTACTCTCTGACCTCTCTGGTAAACAATAGGCTTTCAAAACATTCATACCTTTAGAAGTGTTCAAGATACTGTTGCTTGCAAAGAAAGAGATTTAATGCTTGTGTTTCATAGCATATTTACTCACCATTTAAAAACTTGAGTGAGATATGCCCAACACTCTGGCTTATATTCCTTTTAATAAGTTTTCCATACTCCTTATTGTATTTTAGCTAATTTTCCAGGGAAATTCATTAAAATAGACTTTTTTTCTTAATTCCACAATCCTCTTCCTCCAATATCATTTTACTCCTATTCTAAAGCCTTTGGCATCGATTCCATCGTCTTTGTTTTTGTAGCCATCATATCACTGACAATATACAAGGTTTTACTTTTTATAAGATTCCTAGAGGGAGAGACTTTTGTAAGGAAGCTCAGTCCTTTATCCTCTTTATCAAAGACATTCGCAGGTAGAAAAGGAGGTGAAAGAAAGAACACTTTGCCAGAAGTTCTGAATGCCAAATGCTCCTGACTGACCATCACTGTTCCTGAATAACTCAATATGTCCCTTAGGATTTAACTGAGACTATTCAATGATAGCTGTGACATAGTAGCAAAAAATCTATACCCGATTGTCAGAGTTTTCATCTAGCCAATGGATAAAGGACCAAAAGCTCTTTTCCTTTTCCATTTCCTCAGCCCTTTTTGTAAGCTTGGCACAACCCAACTGAGTTAGAATCTCACTTGGCTCTTTCTAATCTTCCCACTGTCCTGGCAATCACCTGGGGAAACTGTAGAAACGTCTGTTGTTCTGAATTCCCCAGCTTCTTTGATTTGTAGCCCCTTCCCTAGGCACAATTCTTGTTTGAAGCATTTTCTCTCTTGCATCTGGATCCTTAATAAAATAAATGTGTATTGGACTGGGTATAGAAACACCTTGAGGAATTCCAAAATGGGTTGTTAATCTCATTAATGGTGTCTGTACAAGACCCTGTCTCTCATCCCAGCCTGTTTCCCAACAGAGGGCCAATTGAGCTATTCTAAGTCCCCTTAAGAACTATTCACACACCTCTATTTACTGCACCATGCTGTGAACTCATCTGCCCTGCCAGTCCTGGGGTTTTGAAACAACTGGAAAATGAAATCAGATTGGACCAGTGAAACTAGGTCAATACACAATTAGTTGATTTATAATGGCTTTGGCTATGTCTGTAATACCAGTAGTTCCTGAACATGTAATATTAATATTTAATTATTATTATTAATGTACATATAAAAGATTGAGTAAATTATATAGTTCATGAGGCATTACAACATTAATTTGTTCAAGACATCATTTTTTGTTTTTTTTTAATTTATTTATGCGCTTTTTTCTTCATTTACCATTCCCTGATCCCTAGTCACCTCAATAAGGCAACCATGTCAATATGTTATATGTACTTCCGTCCATTGGTATGTATTATGCTCAAATATATGCCCTTTCTTAGTTTAATAAAATTTTACTAACACAATGGTCCTGCATAATAATTTGCAATATTTTTTGGTTTGTTTGTTTTATTCTACACTGTATTTCTAAGTTCATCCAGTCTGTTGCTTTTGTTTTTTGTTTGTTTGCTTGTTTGTTTGTTTCACTCCATTCTATGTTAATACATTCATCAAGTCTCCTGCTTCCAAATGTCATGTGGTATTCAACTGTGTGCATCAGCCACATTTTCTTAAGTTCTCTTGCAGAGATGATGGGTACCTGTACTACATCTGACCTTCTGCCACAACAAACAACACTGCAATCTGCATCCTTGTTCATATCCTCCTATGTTTTATGAGAGATTTATTTGAGACATATATCCAGCAGAACTGTTGTGTTACAGAGAGTATGTCCATATTATTTAATAAAGAACTACCAGATTTTCCTCCAGGAAAGAGCAGTACTTGAAAGTTATTATGTCCCTAGTTCAAAACAAGAGTTTGCATTATCTAGTTTTCTAACTTTTTGTCAGGCTAGTGGGCATAAATTGACATCTTAATTTTTTAGCAGTTTCATTGATATGTAATTGACATATAAGAAACAAAATATATTTAAATTGTATATCTTGATAGGTTTTGACATGTGATCACCATAATCAAGATAGTAATAATATCTATTACAATAAATATCTAAAAGTTTTTTCATATCCCTTTCCAAATTTTCCACTTTCCTATCTGGTTGTTTTTTATTTCTTCTCTTGCACTTATTACAATAGCTTAAAACTCCACCACAATTGTGGAAAGAATTGGTGGGCACTGGCATTCTTTCACTGTTCTTGATCTTAGGAGAAAGCTTTCAGATGCCCTTTATCACTTTGAGGAAATTCTCTTCACTTTCTAACTCACTGAGACTTTAGCAGGAATGGATGTTGAATTTTACCGATGCTGTTTCTGCATTTGTAGTTTATATGATCAAATGACTATTCCTTGTTTTAGTTCATAACCATGGTAAATTATATTACTTGATTTTTAAATGCTAACCAACTTGCATTCTTGGTATAGGTGCCAATAAATCATGATTTGTTGTCCTCCATATATATTGTAGGCTTTTATTAAATTTTAACAATATGATTTGCACCTATGTTTATAAGAGACACTAAGCCTTAGTGTTCTTTTCTCTAATAGTGATATTCTGGTAAGCCAGAGATCTTTTTTAAAAAAGTGTGATTTAGGTTATTTTTCAATTTCTATCATTAAATACTCCTACCATGCCGATATAAAGTTACCGAAGTGTCATGGCTGAATTCAGAGTAGGGAGATGAGGTTCACAGTTGGCTATCAGAAATAGGTGCAAACTGGTTCCAGCACACCGCTCAATCGGTCACTCTAATAATATAAAATATATTGAGGAAGGGATAAAGGTAGGCACAAATCTTTCCTTCCAGCTGAGCTGGAGAGTGGAGACAATCTTAGGATGAGGACCCCTAGCCACCACAGACTCAGTGAGGATCACATCTCTTCACTTTTACTCCAACAATTTCTCTGTTCAAGTATTCATTATTAAACTTTTAGAATATGAAGAATTGGAAGGAAACAGTCACCTCAGGTTGTAAACCGATATCCTTGAAAGAGAAGGGAGATAATGCATTTATGGAACAAGAACTCAAGTCAGTGTGATAACTTTCAAATGCTTTTAAAAATTGTTCATCCCAGCAAGATTTTATCCTGCCTGATATGTTCTAGATAGGAGGCCTGTTTCAATTTCTGTGGTAAAGAGGCAGGAAATTATGATTAGAAGACAATGGTGGCATGGGGAAATGGAGGGAAACAATCTACAAGAACTCCCTTCACACAATACTCTCACTGCTGCCCCTAGATGTGTTTCAGCCCAGGTTGCAGCCATGAACACTCTTCCTGACCCCCACTCCTCCCGCCACAGACTAGTTCACAAGATCTTTCACTTACTTAAAGGTTTCTAATATTTTGTCATTTTTGTTATCTTTTGCATGCTTCTCTCTCATTTGCTAGGGTTCAACAATGTTGATCTTGAAGGAGGGAGTTTGCAACCTTTCAAAACTTCTCCCCAGAGCATCCTTTAAATTAAACTAACCAAATTGCACCATCATATGAACTTGAAGCAGGACATATCTAAAGATACTAGATCATGAATCCCTTTTGCATATTGATTGTTTTCTACTCTTTTAAGAGAAGTTTAAAATTTGGAATTAAATCTAATTCAGCTGTTATTTAACATTTAGAACAAAGAATAAGTCTTGACTGTCACAAGCAAGGAAAAGATAGAGAAAATGTTCCCGTTTTCTTTTCCCAACACTCTTATACCCTGAAGCTGTCTGTGTATTTAAAAGGAAATTATTCTAGACTGAAACATAAATCAAAGTAAGTTTTACAGCATAGTCCTAACCAGAGATCCTCTATGTAAATCCCTTTAGCAATTTAACTGGGCATCTAGAGATATGTGGGTACTGGGAACAGCTAAACGTATTTATAAAACTGAAACATATGAGGAAGATAATTATGATATCTACATGTATGAAGAATCAGGCTTCATCTTTTACCTGAAAGACAATTTACCAGACATTGAAAGAATTTTAAGTGCTAATAATGTGTGTAGGATAATTATATGTGAAGTTGGATTTTAGAGCTCTATTCTGAAATTCCTCACAAACTTGAGAAAGGAATAAGTTATCCTGTGTAGCGATACAGTGACTTATCTCATTGACTACAGCTGCATATAAAATTGCATAAACTGGTAACTTAAATATCAGACTATTGTCTTTAATGTCTCTGAAAGAAAAAGTATATTTTTTTATAAATTTCCTTGCATGAATTATGCATTTCCTTTAAAATAATAAAGTAGTAATATTTTCTATTTATTATAAATATTCTTATAAATATCAATTAAGGCATGATATGTATTAATATACATATTAAGATAAAAAAAACTATGCAATTTTGTAAAATTAGAAAAAGTAAAAAGAATTCGAGAATGAGAGAGTACCCGTACCTGCTGTGTTTGTATTCACATCTTTCATCCCTAGCACCAAACACATATCTCCATTGACCCAATAATAACTTTGATTGACAACTCAATAATTAAGTAGTTCCTCCTCATTGATGAAAACGACTTACTTTTATGTTTTCAATATTTAGTACAGTGGGTCACATAGGAGAATTTCATTAACTATTGCCTAAAATATATTTGGCACCTAATACTAGGGAATAATCAATAATTGACTAATTGAAGCTGTTACCAGGGAGAAAAGCTCATTACTTATAATTTTTCTTTAAGAACAAAGTTAAAAATTAGCAAAGAACAGGTTTTATGTTTCAAAAACAAAATCATTAATATGATTCATACTCTGTAAGAATTCAAAAGTTGCCAAATCTAGCCACTTAAAAATAATTGCACCTTTATATTTAAATTCTTTAAAAGTTTAAGTGCATCAGCTTGCTAAAGCATAAATGTTAAATGATTCTTTTAAAAGTATAGAATTTACATTTTTTAAATGATTCATTTGGTCATAGACTGACAGCACTTTAAGATTAGTGACTATTGCCACATGTGTTTCATAATTCAATCATTTTCTAATTTTTGTTAAAAGCATGATTTTAGAAACCATTTCATTTAGGTGCTATTTCATTTGTCTTCTTTATCATGTAAAGTGAATGTAATTTTCATACTCATTAAAAATATCCCAATTTACTTTCAAGAATCCTAGATACTCATATCTGCCATATACCATTATTTAATAAACTTGCAATTGCATTAAAGAACTCGCCACACAGAACAAATTGATAGTTCACATTGTTTATGTTTAATATGTACAAAAAGGCCAAAATGTCAGAATATCATAATTTTTAAAGATTTTAGTTAAATTTTTACTAATAAATCCTTTCTTTTGCATAAAACATTATTCTAGTTGAAGTATCTACACTTCCTACTTGGGGGTGGGGGCGTTAATCTCAGGTTATGTCCATGCCAAGGAGAGAATAATGCTTTTTGTAAACTAAGAAATTCTTCTCCAGCAAAGTACAGATTTAGTTTGCTAGAGTTATTGTCACCATAAAATATATTATAGGAAAACAAATTATTTGCTAAAAGTAGCAAAAAAATCAAGCCAGTAACAATGACAAACAGGCTGATTAACCTTATCCAAGGGCAATGCCCAAACTTGTTCTTATCTCAAGTAAGATGAGTTTATTATGAAATCCACAGCCTCATAGAAATGACAATTTTTTGAGAATGAGTAATATTCACATAAAGATGGAAAACAGTTCATATTCTCCTTGGACTTTTGTTCCCTTCACTGTAGAGATTCTATTCTGATTTTTATACCATTAAGTAATGTTCACAAAATGATGGAAGCTTCACGGGAACTATCTTTTTCCACTGCAACAGATTAAATCATACATTTTAAAAGTGGAATAGCAGCATGGGAAAGAGCTTCCTGGGAAAGAGTCATGTCTTCCTGCTTAGTAGCAGAAACATCAGAATTTAGATACGTAATGTGTTATACATATTAATGAATATTATTGGAATTAATGAAGTAAAATTATAACAATTTCTTGGAGTATCATAAATTTATATGTTTTGCTTATATACCTTATATCAGTAATTCCTAGTTGTTTAATGACTTAAAATGTTCATATTTACATTAAACTGTTTAAATAATTGAAAATTATAAAAATAAAGTTGTTAAACATAAAACAATATTACTTTAAAATGCAATATAATTGAAGATACATAAGAAGGGTGGTAGCATGAATTGCAATCAGGCATAACACAGCTCTATTTTAGGGCATTCAAGTGATTGGTTAAGCACACCATAAATATAAGAATTATCATGATAATGTTACACAATGTTAAATTGAGTTTCAACTGGTGCCTGAGATGTATTATATATAAAATATCAAAATGAAATGGGAGGTGAACCAATATGCAGAGTTATGAAGAAAATAATTAGAACTATTTTGATGACTTAAATTCTCTCATTCACTTTGTGTATGTACAAAGCATTAAAAAGAGAAATTGTGGGGGAGGGGAATTAAAAGAAAATATATCTGTAGAAAGTAGCTCCTTCGTTGTGAGTTTCAGCATTCACAGGAAAGAAAGGAGTGTGTGACCTTCACCTCAAACCTCATGAGAAGGGCAACGGTGAGACAATTCAGAGTAGCACCTGTCTCCCACATTCCGTGAGACCCTTTCATCTTGTACCTGAAGAATCTAAGACTAGATTCTACCACTCTTGGCACATGGTAATATGGAAGATGGTGGTGAGGAGAGAGGAGAACTGAGAGAGGGAAGGAGGAAAAAGGGAGAGAGAGGGGTGAGAGAGAAAAAAATTTTTTAGGAAGTAGCATTATCAACTGCATAGCAAACTGCATTTCCCATGAACTGAGATAAGTCACATAAGAAAGATTTTACATTCGATATCCAAAGATCCTCAGTTGACAAGGAAGAATGAGCAAATTCCTCGAAGTTTCTGAGGAGAGAGCAGCAGCTAGAGTTAAAAAAAAAATCTTAATTGTTTATAAAATGGAAGTTACAGGTGGAAGGGAACAGTAGGGAGTCTATACAAACCCATAACATGTGTTACATGAGAATCAGGTTTAAATCCTTGCCTAGAGTGTTTGAGGCCATATTATGTTACTACAAAGTCAAAGAAGTCTTTACTTCCACTTATTTTCTAACCATGTTCTCCACTCTAGAGGAGTCAAAAATTCATGATAAGTAAGTGAGAGGAAGAGGTAACTGTCTACAACCTTCATTACATCCCGCCTGAGCAAAAACATGTCCTACATAAATATGGCTCATTGGAGAGAGTGGAGAAGATTTTGATTATGATTAATTAATGAAACTAGAGATGTTAATTACTTAATTGCAACTTGTTTTTATTATCTGAGCGTAACCATAAAAGGCATGTTTCCATACAACATGGTGACTATAGTTAATAATATTGTATTGTATATTTAAAAATTGTTAGGAGAATAAACCTTAAAAGTTTGCATTACAAGAAAAAAAATGTTTAACTTTATAGAGTAATGGATGTTAACCGGACTTATTGTGGTGAATATTTTACAATTTATACAAATATAAAATCACTAAGCTGTACACCTGAAACTAATATAATGTTATATGTCAATTAAACCTTAATAAAAAATTTTTAAAAAGTCACGATTCAGTCTACAATTTTCTAGCACTGTTGTAATAAAAACTTTCTCTTCTAAATACGTTTTAAATGGTCAGTGGGAAAGAATAATAAAGGTTTTTTTTATTGATATCTCATGATTCATGCTTGTTAAATATGGTTATAGTAGAAAATAAAATTCCATATGGGTATCAAAATACACACAGATATCCTTGAAGGTAAAAATATTTTTAGTAACACAATATATAGGTTTTCTCTCCCAACTGAATTTTTTAAAAATCTGGCTGACAAACATTTAGGCAGAAATCCTAAGTTCTTCATATAAAACAATCTCAAGCCTGCCAAATATATCCACTATGTCAGAAAAATCTCTAGGCAGTAGAGGTGTTCAATGCAGAAACAAAGTAAAATGAGGGGGGAATAGAACCAAATATTTTCTGTAAGGTTTCTAACATTCATAAAAGTCCTAGCTGTGTAATAAAATGGGTTTCACATGTGATTATAAAACTGAAAACTTTATAAAAACACTGACTCAAGTCTTGTTAATCACTTCTTTCCTACATTAGAGGTTATAAAAATCAAGCCACTCTTTTGACATCTCATTCCAAAAATAACAAATTTGTCATTAAACCAGAGCTATAAATTTAAACTTATTGATATCTCTATTGGCACAGTAGTATGAGAAGCTATAAATATTTTTTATATTCTTATTACTAACTTGAAAGTCCAACTCAAAGGAAAGATAAATCACTCTTAGTTCCTAGAAGATAATCAAGAAATGGGCGGCAGAATTACATAATTTCCTATATGATGGAAGATTGGATTAAAAATTTAGTTCAAATTTCTACCTAATTTGGTCTTATCTACTTTACCCATATTCTGATCTCTCAATTAAAAAAAGAGAAATAAGAAACTTGCATTCATACTCTTGATAACTTCATTCAAAAAACATTTATGTAACTGGCAATATTCCAATAACTAGAGATATAGTAGTGAATGACATCAGGTAAAGATGTTTTTCATAGGAAGAAAGCATCTCAATGAGTACAAGGAAGTATATATTTGAGGAGGGCATAAAATGATCCCTTGTGCTAAAGGAACAAACTATAACTTCCAAATTCTATTCTTAACTAAAAAATACTTCGATCAAACTCTTATCCCCCAAATTCTTCTGAAACAGGTCTTGACAAGATCATTGGCAACTTTCACAGTGACAGATTCCATGGGTCAATTCTCAATCTTCATTATATTAAATTTTCAATGCTAATTATTATAGCTGGCTACTACCTAGTTCTTTAAACACTCTCTACATTTGATCTCCAGTCCACCTTACTATCCTAGTTTTCCAATATACTTTTGCTCCTTTTCAGTTTCATTTACAATATCCTCTTATTTCTAATTTCTAAATATTGTTTTGCTTTTTCTCTGTTCTTGGTACCTTCTTTGCACCTTTCCCTAGGTGATCTCATTCACTCTTTTAAGTTTACATACCATCCATACTTTAATAAATTCCAAATTTTGTTCTGATCACTCTCTTGAAATCTTGAATCATATATCCAAGTAACCGCTTGACATCTCCACTTAGATAACTAATAAGTATCCAAATATTATTACTTAGCCAAAGCTAAAGTATACATTTCTACTTCCAAATCTGCTCTTCTCTACTTGGCACCTATTTTCTCAAAGAACTTATGCCATCCTTGAACCATCCCTTTGTCTCACATCAAATGTATCAGTAGATTTTCCTGCTCTTCGGTCATGTGTTCCAGTCAATAAACTTTGTTGCCTGGATTACTATTATAGCCAGCTTGTGTCTCTGAACCCACTCTTTTCCAGCTACAGTCTCCTCTACAGAATCTGAAAGACCTTTTGAATATGTCAATCTTATCAGATCACTTTCCCATTAAACTCTTCCTATATTTTTTATGACATGTAGGATAATATATGACCTTAAAATGGCTATCTTACCGTATGAATTTGCATCCCCAATCTCCCTGGATTATTTCTATTTCCCTTGTTCACATCATTTCAGTCAAAACAGCAGTTCTTACAACTGTTTGACTGCACCAAGCAAATACCTGCTTCAGAGTTCTGAGCTTGCTCTTTTCTTCCACTCTTCTCTCAAATATTAGCATAGCACCAATTCACATTTTATTCAGATGTATGTTAAAATGGCACTTCATAAGAAAGTCCTTTCTTACCTTAATAAAAACATCTGGCTCATATCTCATTCTGTGTTCATTATCTGCTATATTTTACTTCAAAGCACTTATCCTTATCTAATGTTATATTATATACTTATGTGTTTATTATCTATATACTCCTCAAATAGAAGCTCCATTAGGAAAGGGACATTGTCTTTTATTCACTGCTACATAGTGTCTAGCAGAGAGCAAGTACTAACTAACAGGGAAAGGCAAATTAAAAACATGACGAACAATCACCTCACACCTATCAGAATGACTATCATCAATAAATCAACCAACAAGTGCTGGTGAGGCTGTGGAGAAAAGGGAATCCTTGTGCATTATTGGTGAGATTGCATATTATTGCAGCTACCATGAAAAATAATATGGAAATTTCTCAAAAAATTAAAAATAAAACTATCATATAACTCAAGAATTCCACTTCTGGGTGTTCATCAGAAATCTAAAACACTAATTTGAAAAGATATATACACCCCTATGTTCATTGCAGCATTATTTACAATAGCCAAGATAAAGAAGCAACCTAAGTGTCCATAAATAAAAGAGTGAATAAAGAAGAGGTGGTACATATGTACAATGGAATATTACTCAGCCAGAATAGTACTCAGCAAGAATAAAATCTCGCTACTTGCAACAACATGGATGGACCTAGAGGGTATTATGCTAGGTGAAATAAGTTAGACACAAAAAGACAAATACTACATGATTTCACTTATACAGAAATCTAAAAAATAAAATAAATAAACAAACAGAAACACATAGATACAGAGAATAAATTGATGGTTGTCATATGAGAGGGAGATTGGGGAGATGGGTGAAAAAGGTGAAGCAAAGGAATAGTTACTACATATGGTACCATGATGGAAGAATGTTAGTTCCATTATGTGAAAATAGTGCAAACATACATCTTCAGGGCGATGCATCTGCAATGCATTACTATGTACATGTGTAAAATAATTGAAATAAAAAATGCATATATATCTATACTATATTTAAGTATGGTCATATATATTTTATTTTAGAAATATATATTACTTTAGAAATGTATTGCTTTAATTAAAGTTAAAATATCTATTTGAATATAATATAAAATATATTTAGTATTTACATAATTATACTTATTACACTTTATTACATTTTAACTTTACATATAATATGTTTTTAATATATAAGATTATTTTATACCTATTCTATTTCATATAAGTAATAATACCATATTAATATATATTATGTAATTTTTTAATATATATGTAACTTCAATTAAATACTCAAAAAACATAAAATAGTTTAAAAATATTTCTTGAAAAATAATATATTACTAATCATAATTATTCAGGAGGATGGAAAAATGGCAGTCCTGATATTTATCTTAATTCTATCATGAGTATACCATAAATCATGCTAACAAGTCAAATAATAATCAAATCGGATAAGAGAGAAAATCAGCAAAAATATTTAAAATCGAGGTGCTGACTATTTGAAATAATTTTTAACCCACTATCATTAATAACAAATTTTATTCTACTAGTATTTTGTACTTTGAGAAATGTGCTAGTGATTAGAATGTGAAGCTACAGTTCACCATTTATTAAGTGATATTTAAAGAAATATAATTCTTATCTCAATAGTTTACAAATTTCCTTAAATTTAGCAAAATTTGAAAACGGCATACTTGGAAAGAACATTTTGAAAAATTCCTTTGTTATTTATAACCTAATAACTGCATACCATTGAGAAAACATTTTGCATTCCAATTACACAAAAATGGATAAAACAATATACAGAAATATGGTAATAAACTAAAATGCATTCCTCTATTAGCAAATGATGTTAAGAGAAATAAAAATGACAAAAATCAGGAAAATGATGAAAATGTCTAGATTCTGTTTAAAGAATGAAATGCCCCAAAGTTGTAATTTTTAGAAGTTATTTCAAGGAAAATAATTCACGAAGGTTATCTACTCAACAATAATTATTCTTTAAAAGCTAATAGGATACTTCGTGAAAAATTACAAAAATGTAATCATTGATGTATTGGTTGATTTGATTGCATTATAATTACTCTGATAAATTTACTGAATTTGTATTACCTGTGTCAGTCATTCATTAAATGATTCATGAATGAAATGATGCTTCTAAGAAAACAAGCCAGTATTTTGAATATAGCATACATTTTCATTATGATTAATTTTTAATACTCAAGATATTTAGAATAAAATATAATTGTGAAAGTACTTTTCATGACATGGGGACAAAACATAAAATAGTTACGTTGCACAGCTGTCTGTTTAGTATTTCATTCAAAACACTTGGTCTAAATTTGTTGGCCTAGATTTTGTTGAAAAGTTACTATCAGAAAATGGTGCCAAGTACCTATTTAAGTGGAAAAAAAAATAACACACATATAATTAATCTATACTGTCCAGTTAAAATCACTTTTAAGAACGAGTTAAAATGTTTTGAATGAAGATTGTGCTATAATGAGAACATGTGAAAAGAAAATGAAAATATTTTCCCCATTATAATAATGTTACAAGATGCGATGTCCTCCACATCCTTGCCAATACTTGGTATTGTCAATCTTTTTACCTGCTCTAATATATATGTAGTAGTTTCTTATTGTGGAATTAATTTACATTTCCATAATGATTAACAATGCTAAGCATCTCTGCATATCTTTATTTGCTGTCTATCTTCCTTGGTAAACTGAGTGTTCAAATTTTTTTCCTATTTTTTATTGAATTGATTATCTTCTTATTGAGTTTTAAGAATTATTTCTATATTCTGGGTCAATTATTTTAATAGATATATGACTTGTAAATAGTTTTCACCTATCTGTGGCCTCTCTTTTTATGTATTAATGGTTTTACTCAAAGATTAGAAGTTCAGAATTTTGTTAAAGTCCAATTTGTCATTTTATTTATGAATAGTGCTTTTGGAATCCTATATATTAAAAAAAAAAAAAAATTCCCTAATTTAAGTTTATAAAGACTGTCTCCTGTACTTTCTTTAAATTTTTTAAATTTAGGTTTCCACTTTCAATCTACAATAGCCTTTGTCTTAACTATTGTGTCTGGTGTTGTTTTTTGTTTTACATATGAATATCCAAATATCCAAAACAAAAGTTTTGAAAAGACTAACCTTGTTTTTAATGACTAATCTTTGCACTTTAGTCAAAAATCAGTGTTCCCTTATGTATGGGTTTCTGAACTTTCTATTCTGTTTCATTCATCTATTTTTACATCTTTAATTCAATACCACACTCTCCTGATTACTACAGTTTTGATTATAAAGTGGTTGATATCAGGTTGTATTTACTCTTTTACTTTTATTCTTTTTTCATTATTGTATTGGCTAATATATGTAATCTTTTGGATTTTCATATAAATATAATAATCAATTTATAAATTTCTACTAAAAAAAGAAGCCTTGGGTAGTTTTCATTGAGATCGCATTGCGTCTATGGGAAAATCTGAAGAGAACATGTTAATAATATTGACTTTTTTAAAAAATAAATTTATTTAAATTAGTTTCAAGTACACAGCACATTGGTTAGACATCTATATAGTTCATAAAATGACCCTCCCAATTGTTCCCTCCTTCCTTTGGCCCTCCACTTAGCCATCATATTAATGCTAATTTCATTCCCTCTGCAATGCTCATTACTATTGAGTTTTGGGGGTTTTCTGACCCATTAATACAGTGTATACCTCCATTTATTTAGACATTATTTTATTCATCAGTTTCTCCCAACAGTGCTTAAAGTTTTTAATCTTTGGGTCTTATACATATTTTGTCAGATATATTTCTATTTCACATTTGATGTGATTGTAAGTGTTAAAATGTTGTCATGTACAAAAGCCTCAAATTTTAAAATTAAAAAAGCAATAAATCTAATAAAAATACTGAAAACTTTTGGAAAAGCAATATACAGATGACATATCATATAATTTTCACCTGAAACTTACATAATGTTATTAACCAATGTGACCTCAATAAATTTAATTTAAAAAAAAAACTTTATTAAGCTTTCCTATAATAACTTCCAGTCAAGATGGCAGGAGTAGGTAAATACTGTGCTTGCCTCCTCTCACAATCACAAAAAAATTAAACTACAGAACAACTATCATTGAGAATTGCCTGAAGTCTAGCTGAACAGAAGTCCTATAACTAAGTATAGAAAGAAGACACATCAAGACTGATAGGAAGGGTAGAGACATGGAACAGACTGGTCACACATCCATGTGTGTCTTTTAAACTAGTTAGAAATAACTCAGCTGCAGAAGTCCCCCCTGAGGAGTGAGGGATCCCAGCCGCCCTAGTGAAGGGTTCCAGTGCCAAAAAAGAGAAATCCTCATAACTTCTGGCTGTGAAAACCAGTGGAGAGTGTGGCTAAGTGAAATGGAGGGTGGCTAGAATCCCAGACATTCCTCTTAATGGGGCCACGCACAGACTTATTTGCTGACAGACTAATGTGCTCTGAGCTCCAGCACTGGGGCAGCAGCTCAAAAGGTGCCAGGGACATAAAGGGAGGAACTAAATTTTCTGGCTTAAGGGCAATAGCTGGAGATATAGCTTTCTCCCAGATAGAAGTGCTAGCAGAGGCCATTGTTCCTTTGTTGAGCTCGCGCCTCACCCAGAGTGCAGACGCAGGTGGATGCCATATCTGGGTCTTCATCAACCTAACAAAATCATGTGGCCTGCCCTGATAATTCCCTGAGACTCCACTCCACTGAACTTGTTGTAAACTTTCCTAAAATCTCTCAAAGTTTCACAAACTCAAAACAAGCAGCGTCCAGCCTTGCTGTGCCCCATACATTTTGCTAAGCAGTCCCAAGCCTGAGCTATTGACAGCCAGCTTTGGTTCACAGCTTAGCCTTTCCCAGGTGCCTCCAAGTCTAGCACAAGTTGGAACCATCTGCAGATCACTTTGTAGCTTATACCAACTGACCCCAGACAGAGCATGGGCAGTGGCTGTCCTTGGCCTGCAGCAGAGCCCCTCCCAAGAGGTCCCAGAATCAACAAACCTTGTGGCCAGCTGCAGTCCACACCAGTGTACCACCAAACCCCTTCCACAAATGACATACTGAAAGGGCAGACTGAACAGACACAAGAGCCCTGCTAAAGCAATCTTGCTCTGTAGGGTCAGCCGCAGCACAATAGTTCCTTCACAACAGTCACAGCCAATCTTCACAATGAATTAGCCTGAGGATCAATCCCTCCCACTGAAGTGCAAACAACAACCAAGGCTTAACTACAACAGAAGGGCACAAACAATCCACACAGAAACATACCTCAAACACCCAGTTCAGGTGACTAGGGAGACTGAACCACTGGACCCCATAGGAAACCTACTACATAAAGCCTCTCTAGTAAGACCAGGACAAATAGCAGCTCTACCTAATACATAGAAAACAAAAATAAGAACAAAAATATATGGAGGCAGCCAAAATGAGGAGACCAAAAAAAAAAAAATGTCCCAAAAGAAAGAACAGAACAAAGCTCCAGAAAAAGAACTAAACAAAATGGAGACAAGCAATCTACCAGATGCAAAGTTCAAAACACCGTTTGTAAGAATGCTCAACGATCTCAGTGAGAACTTCAACAAAGAGACAGGAAACATAAAATTGGAAAAAGAAAAAAAAAAGAACCAGTCAGAAATAAAGAATGTGATAACTAAAATGAAGAATACATTAGAGGAAATCAACAACAGATGAAATGAAGCAGAGACTCAAACTAGTGATTTAGAAGATAAGGTAAAAGAAAATAACCAATTAAAACAGCAAAAAAAAAAAAAAAAAGATGATGATTATTTGAGAGGCCTCGACAACATCAAGCATACCAACATTTATATCATAGGGGTACCAGAAGGGGAAAAGAGAGAGCAAGGGATTGAGAACTTATTTGAAGTAATAATGACAGAAAACTTTCCTAACGTGTTGAAGAAAATACATGCCCATGAAGTGCAGACAGCCCCAACAAGATGAACTTAATGTGCCCACACTGACACATCATAATGAAAATGCCAAAAGTTAAAGACAAAGAGAGACTATTAAAAGCAGCAAGAAAAATCATGTAGTTACTTACAAGGGAGCTCTCATAAGACTGTCAGATGATTCTTAACAGAAACTTTGTAGTCCAGAGGGATTTGCATGAAAAGCAAGAAACTACAACCAAAATTACTCTAGAAAAGCTATCATTTAGAATTGAAGGACAGATAAAAAGTTTCTCAGAGAAGAAGATAAAGGAATTCATCATCACCAAACCAGTATTACAAGAAATATTAAAGAGATTTCTTTATAAAGAAGAAAAAAAGATGTCAAGAACTTCCTATTATTCAACAATTACTTTAAATGTAAATGGATTAAATGCTCCAATCAAAAGACATAGGGTGGCTGAATGGGTAAGAAAATAAGACCCTTACAAATGCTACCTACAAGAGACTCACTTCAGATCGAAAGACACACAGACTGAAAGTAAAAGGATGGAAAAGAAGATGTTTCATGAAAACAAAAACAAACAAACAAACAAAAGATAAGGTAGTAATACCTATATCAGACAAAATAGACTTTAAAATAAAGGCTATAACAAGAGCCAAAAAAGGACCCAGCAATCTCACTTCTGGGTTTTTATCCGAAGAAGCCCAAAACGTTACTTCGAAGGGACATGTGACTCCATATGTTTATTGCACCATTATTTACAATAGTCAAGATATGGAGACAACCTGGGTGTTCATCAATGGATGAATGGATAAAGAAGAGGCAGTACACTATATGTATTGTATATCAATAGAATATTACTCAGCCAGAGAAAAAGAATAAAATCTTGCTATCTGCAACAATGTGAATGGACCTAGAGGGTACTGTGCTCAGTGGAGTCAGAGTAAGACAAATGTCATATGTGCAATATGGAGAACAAGATAAACAAACAATAGAAACAAGCTCATAGATACAAAGAACATTTGATGGTTGTCAGATTTAGAATAAGGTTATGTGTGAATGGGGGAAGGGATTAAAAGGTACAAATTGGTAGTTATAAAATAGTCATGGGGATGTAGAGGATAGCAATGGGAATATAGTCAGCAGTATTTTAATAACTATGTATGGTATCAGATAAGTACTAGATTTATTGAGGTGATCATTTCATAAGTTATATGAATGTCTAATCACTGTGTTGTACACCTGAAAATAATATAATATTGTATGTAAACTATAATTGAAAAAATAAAAATATAAAAATTAAGAAACAAACATGCAAACAAAAAATAAAATAAAATCCTAGCTAGTATTTATGTAGTTTTTTTGTTAGTGCGCATAACTAAAACTTCAAAATATATTCTAAAATTTTATGCAGAGATAAAAATTTAAGAAATAAAGTCTCAAATAAACTACCTACCATTATATCTTCTAAAACTAGAAAAAATACAAATGAAGCCCCAAGTCAGCAGAAGGAAGGAAATAATAAAAATCAGAGCAGTCTTAAACAAAATTGAGAAAAGACAATGGAATAATTAATGCAACGAAGAGCTGGTTTTTAAAAAGATTAATGAAATTGACAATTCTATGGCTAGAGTCATTAAGGAAAAAAAGGAAAGGACTCCATCAAAATCAGAAATGAAAGAGAAGAAATTACAACAGTTACCATCAAAATACAAAGGATCATATAAGAATACTATGAAAGATTATATGCCACCAAATTATTTAACCTAGAAGAAATGAACAAGTTCTTAGAAATACATAATCTTCCTCAACTGAATCACAAAGAACTGAAAAATCTAAATAGATGAATCAAAAGTAAGGAAACTGAGACAATCCTCACAAACCTCCTAAAAAGTGAAATTACAGGACCAGATGACTTTACTAGTGAATTCTACCAAACTTTCAAAGAAGATTTAATACCTGTTTTCAAACTTCTCCAAAAAACTTTATGAAGTAATATTTTCTAACTTATTTTATGAGGCCAAGATTACCTGATACCAAAACCTCTCTCTCTCTCTTTCTTTCTCTCTCTTTATCACACTCACGAAAAAAAAAGAAAAAGAAAAAGAAAAAAAAAAAAACTATAGACCAATATCTCTAATGAACACAGACACAAAAATCCTAAACAAAATACTAGCAAACCAAATACAATATGTTAAAAAAATTATACATCATGATCAAGTGGGGTTCGTTCCAGGGACACAAAGATGGTTTAGGATCCATGTATTGATCAGTGTATTGCAAAAAGAATAAAATACCTAGGAACAAAGCATGCGAAGGACCTATACACTGAAAACAATAAGATATTATTAAAAGAAATAGAAGACCCCAAGAAATGAAGATATTTTGTGTTCATGAATTGGAAGAAACAACATAGTTAAAATGACTTTATTACCCAAAGCAATATACAGATTTAATGCAATCCCCATCAAAATCCCAGTGGCATTTTTTAAAGAAATTGAATAAAAATCATCACATTGGTATGGAAGCACAAAAGACACCAAATAGCCAAAACAATCCTGAGGAAAAGGAACAAGGCTGAAGGCATCACTCTACCTGACTTCAAATTATACTATAGTGACAATAATCAAAACAGCATGGTATTGGCAGAAAACCAGACACACAGACTAATGAAACAGAATTGAGAGTCCAGAAGTAAACTCCTGTATACATGGGCAAATAATTTTTGACAAAGGAGCCAAAAACAAACCATGGAGAAAGGAAAGCCCCTTCAATAAATGAGGCTGGGAAAACTGAAAAGTAACATGCAAAATAATCAAACTAGACTACTGTCTCCATAAACAAAAATTAACCTAAAATGGATAAAAACAAAAACAAAAACAAAAACAAATATAAGACCTGAAACAATAAACTGCATAAAAGAAAACATAGGTATAAACTCATGGACCTTGTTTTCAGAGAGAATTTTATGAATTTGACCTCAAAGGCAAGTGAAGCAAAAGCAAAAAATAAATAAATAGGACCATATCAAACTAAAAAGCTTCTGCACAGCAAAAGAAACCATCAAGGCAAACAGGCAACTGTTTGGAAAAGATATTTCAAACAATGCCTTTGATATAGATCTAATATCCAAAATATACAAAGAACTCAACAATCATATTAAAAAATGGGCAGAGAAACTGACAGAGCCTTCTCCCAAGAAGACATACGAATGGCCAACAGACATATGAAAAGATGCTCAATTTCACTAGCTATTAGGTAAATACAAATCAAAATCACAATGAGATACCACCTCAACACCAGTTAGAATGGCTACTATCAACAGGACAGGTAATAGTAAATGTTGGAGAGGTTGTGGGGAGAAAAGAACCCTCATACACTGCTGGTGGGAATGTAAATTGGTATAGCCACTATGGAAAACAGTATGGAGGTTCCTCAAAAAATTTAAGAATAGAATTGTCATATAACCCAGCAATCCTTCTTCTGGGTATTTGCCCAAAAAACTTGAAAAAGTTATCCATAAAAATATATGCAACCTGATGTTCATTGGAGCATTATTCATGGTGGCCAAGAAATGGAAACAACTAAAGTGGCCTTTGATAGATGATTGGATAAAGAAAATGTGGTACATATATACAATGAAACACTACTCAGCCATAAGAAAAAGATGAAATACTGCCATTTGCAACAACATGGTTAGATCTTGAGACTATTATGCTAAGCAAAATAAGTCATACAGAAAAAGTTTAGAACCATATGATTTCATTTATATGTGGGATGTAAAACTGAAAGCAACCAATGAAAATGACAAACGAAGACTTAGAACACAGACAACAGTATAGTGTTACCAGAGGTAGAGGGGAAGTTAGATAAGGGTAAAGAGGATCAAATATATGGTGCCAGAAGGAAATTTAACATTGGGTCGTGAACACACAATGCAATATACATATGATATATTATGAAATTGTACACTTGAAACCTATATAATTATATTAACCAGTCATCCTAATAAATTTAATTTAAAAAAGAAATAATCAAGGCACCAATGAGAACAATATGTAGAAACAAGACAATCTGTACAAAATGTATTATATATCTATAATAATTTAGTAAGCACAATATTAGAATAAGAATAGATTAAGGATCAATAGAAGCTAATGGAAACTTTATGGCACAACTAGCATTGCAGTTTAATTGAGAAAGTTTTGAATATTTAATAGATAATGCAGAGACATACATAAGAAATTGGAAGCGAAACACACATATACCAAAATCCTTTCCATCATTACCAAGTGATACAATATAAAGTCCATAAAACTTTGAAAATTTATATTATTTTTCAAATCACAAATAAAGCAAGTAGAATGGCAAGAAGAAAACTGGAGGAAGGCATCTGAAACACATAATACTCCTAATATATTTGTATCCATAAAAATAAAAGATTGTTACAAACAGTAATAGTAGCATAAAAATATACAAAGGACCTAATAGAAAGTAAATGTCTTGAAAAAGTACCACATAGAAAATATAAGTGACATGCTCAGCCCGACAACCAGAAAAATCATAAATTTAAACTTAAGATATCATTTCACACTCACCACATTGTTAAAAATTCAAAAAAATTGACCATATCAATTATTGGTAAGAGTTTAGAGCAAATTGAACACATATGTGATGGGAGTATTAAATACTTTCAACAAAATTGGGCATCAATCATTTATTACAGTTTAAAAAGATAACTCCCAATAGCCCTAGGGATTCTACTTCTAGATATATGTTCATGAAAATTCTAAACATGAATATTAAGAGGAAATTGTAAGATAATTTATAGCAATAATGTCCATCAAGAATATTATACTCTGTTGCCTATGTTTATAAAATTTCTCATATTTAACTTATAATTTAACTTCTGTTAGCACCTACTCAAATGGCATAAATTAAAGCCTAAGGCATGGGCTTCTATAATGAGGATAATATCCTTAAAAAATATTACTCAGTCATAAGAAAAGATAAAATACTTGTATTTGCAACAACATAGATGGACTTTGAAATTATCACACTAAGCAAAATAACTCAGATAGAAAAAGTTGAGAACCATATGATTTCATTTATATGTGGGACATAAAACTGAAAGCAACAAAAAAAAAACAAGACAAACAAACAAAAACTCATAGACTCAGACAATAGTTTAGTGGTTACCAGAGGAAAAAAGGGGGAGGGGGAGGGAGATAAGGGTAAAGGGGGTCAAATGTATGGTGATGGAAAGAGATTTGACTTTGAGTGGTAAACACAATACAATATATGTATGACATATTATAGAATTGTACACTTGAAACCTATATATTTTTATTAAATAATGTCACCCCAATAAATTTAATCAAAAGTCCAAAAAATTTAAACAAGTGTGTTAATATTCCCTTACATTATTCCATCCATAAACTGAATCATGAAGCATGTGCACCCAGGAAAATAAAAGCCAAGTACCACCAAAAACACACAGGACAGTGATTAGTAGAGTCTGGATCTGGCTTTTTTTAATCAGTATTATGACAATGGTTTTCAAGTCAGTACCTGAAAAGCAGTAGAAGGGTCCTCTAACTTTTAAGTTATTATCTTCTACTTGTTAACATCTCAACTGCAAGGGGTATAATTTTAAGCATTTACTAAAAACTACAGTACCAAGCATATGGTAATGCAAAGGTGTCATGCCAGAGCAAGGCAAGAAAGAGTATCTTTTCAGTAAATGATGTTAGGTCAATTGTATATCCATGTGGAAAACAGTGAAAATTGACCATATTGCTTTATACAAAATCAAGTCCAGTTGGATCACAGATCTAAATGTTAAAAGCAAAGCATGTTGCTAAATATCTAATTATTGTTATTATTTTCTTTCTGTGCTTCAATTTGGATATTTCTATTGACCTGTCTCTTTGAGTTCAATGGCCTTTTTTTTTTTTCCTGCTGTGTCCAGTCTGCTGTTATGCTTACCCGATGAATTCTTCGATTCAGATATGAACTTTTTCAATTCAAGAATTTCCCTTTGGTTTGATAAGTTTAATCAATATTGCCAGGAATTGAGCTGTATTCTGGTTCTGCCGGTCTAACAATTACCCTGAACACCAAAGGCTTCAAATTCTTCTCATATCATCTTGAGCTTGGGGTGTGGGCTGATCATTTGGGGGAACTTTCTCAGTCAGCTCTCCCTCATCTAAAGACTCTCTTTCACAGTTGTGCTTGGGAGAAGTTTCTCTTTGTGCACTTACTATAGGGGTAGGCCCAGTAGTATTTTGATGTAACTTGTTACTTAGTCTTATTAGCCTTGTGGTGGTGGACTGAGACAGGGCATACCCTGGGTGGTTCACATCAGGTGTAGAGAGGCATTGCGTTCCTGGCTATCAAAGCAGGCATCTCATTTATACTGCCCTCCTCCAAGTACTAGAGGATCTTAAATGTCTGGGACCATAATATTTTCCTCTCTCCCTTTGGGATAGAGCAGATTTCTGGTTTGTTCTGTTTCTCTAGCTGCAAGTAGTCTTCACCTGTGCCCTTTTTCCAGAAAAGGAGTAAAACAAAAGATATCTAAGAACACTGGATGCAATGCTGTTGGGGAGCCAGATTTAAGCAGCACACTGTGCCTTGCTAATAGTGGCTGCCTCATGCCTCTCTCTTGTGGGAAGGCTTTTTCAAGTTCTCCGTTGACCCGTCATCTTCTCAGTACCCGGTTAGACCTGTGAACAGCCTGCTAGCAGAAGTGAACCCCCTTGCTTGTGTTTGTTGCTTCTAGAGATCTATGCCCTTACTCTATACCATAACTGCTTTTAACAATGTGTTAAGATAGTACTGAATTCTTACCAATTAGTAAACTTCCCAGTGCCTGCCTATTACAGGGAAGGAAGTGATCATGTCCCATTTCTCCATGGAGACATCCATCTCTCCTTGGACTTCAGATGAGTCCATTGTCTTGTGGCTTCAGCTCTCTGATGTGTTCAAGAGTCATTTTTTTATAGAGCATTTGGCTTTTATGTGTTACAAGCATGAATGCAATGTTCTTTTTGCTTTATATATCCTAAGCTGAAACTGAGAATCCCTCTATTATTTTCTCATCATTACAGGTTCATATTTTCTTGTATCTTTACATATATTTTAATTTTTGGTATTTTCAACTTTTTTTTTTTATAAAGATTGAACTGTTTAATACATTCACTTTATTGTTTTATTATTCCCAGTAAGGGCCTGTCCTTTCCTCTTGCAGGGTATTAACATGAAGCTAATCATAAGTCTAGCTGAGCTGAGACTGGGTTGAAGCTTTATTTAATTTCATTTCAACTCTGAATTGAATTCCAGTTTGGACCTTGAACCTAAACTTCTGATAATACTGCGATATCTCTCTTTCTCTCTCTCTGTTTTCCGACATATACCCACAGATGCTTACTTAGCAAATTCGTATGGGTTATAACTGTCTGGTCAGAGATTTATTTTTCCACTGGGGCTCTTCTAGATTCCAAATGGTCATACTAGCCCAAGCTTTCATTAAAAGTTCAGCTTGCTTCTCCTCATCCCACAAAAGTCTCTCCTTTCATGGCATGCCTCCTCCTTTATCCTCCCTTAACTTGCAGTCCCCAGTCATTTCTCTTTATGACAGGCTCATTTCTCTTCGTAATTGGGTACTCCAGATGTTGTACCCAATATACTTAGATAACTTTAAAGTCAATCATTATTTTGTTTATCCAGTGTTTTCTTGTTGTATGATGAGCACAATCTCTGAAACTATTTGAGCTGCTTTTATAAAATTAAAAATTAGTTGAATTAATTTCAATTCAACTCTGAATTGAATTATAGCTGAGACCTTGAACCTAAGCTTCTGATAACACTGAGATATCAGTGTTAATCTGATTTTTAATTTTATAAAAACAGAGCTCAAAATTTTCATTTTAATTATACCATTCTAACTAAGAGGGTTCATGTCTGCATGTAAAGCTGAGTTGGAAGTTTTTTTTCTTTTACTGTAAAAGAAAATAATTAAATCCTCCATTATGCCTAAGTCAAAATGTTGACAAATTTTTTGTCACACTAATACAATTTCCCATTTAATAATCACATATGGCTGGTTGGTAGAAACACATGTTGTAACAAAACAAATAGTAATTGCAATCACTATGTTAGAAATTCCTTCATCTCCATAATAGGATTCAGGAGCCATCTTTTTGAGTAAGGTACATTCTTCGAGGCTGACGGAGTTCACATTTGGCTATACTTGGTGTAAAATTACTTACTAATTTAACATTTTTCAAAGGTTTTGAGGATGATTTAATATCAACAGATTAAATAAAATTAGGTTATTTTTGCACTCTGTATAGCAGCAATTTATTTAATCATTTTGGAACTTTCTTTGTTAAATAAGATAGTTATCTCTTCCAATATGCTCCTAAAACATAGAGATGATTATATATTTGACTCTAATAATAAGTATGAAATGAAAGAAAACTACTATAATACATTAATAAAATTACACACCTGGTGATTCTGTTTAATTTTGGATGTTTACCAAAATTTTACTTGGTTCCCTAGATATCACTTCAATAACATACATTAGCATAAATATTATTTTACAAAATATAATTTGTTCTAATAAATCACTAATACCTAAATCACGGATACCTCTATATGACTTTAAAGTAGATCATGAACATCTATTTTTCTATAAATCAATAATCAAAAACTCTGTGAGCTGTAATAATCATCAGAAATATATATATGTATACATATTTATTTTCTATTAGTGGAATAATCTTTAAAAGGAAGTTCTTTGTTGATCCCTAACTATAGACCAATAATCTTCAATCTGAAAAATAAAACATTTCATCAATCAACTTAATATTTAGTTGATGTAATGCTATAATTGTAACTACTTTAATATATTTGAGTAATTATAAATATAAAATATGAGTAAGTGACTAAAATATTTAATATTTACATGAATGTTTGAGATAATCACATATTATTTTACTCATTTCTATTAATATTTTAAATATCTATCTAAACCCATGCACACTGCAACCCTTTAGACAGAGGTAAAAAAGAATGTTGAATATAAAATAGAAGTAATTTAGTCCTTTTAAAAATGTCAATAGTATATCAATGTCTGTTTGAATCTGGGCCCTTTGTTCTTCATAGTATAACTAATAATATAAAACTCCTTTATAGACTATACCAATGCTTTCCTTGTCCCTTATTAGTTACTGTTTATGAAATAAAAGCTAAAATATTTCAGATTCAGAAGAAATTTCGGCATATAGTAGATGACAGTAAAAGACAAAAATGAAAGTATTGCAGTCACCTCTTTGTTTTACCATTCCAAACTTTAGACCAGTCATATATAATGCTACTCATATGAGAATTGCTTACAATTTTTAAAAAAAAATGAGTCTAATTTCCTGTGTTATGTATCTATCAGTATTGACACGATTCACTGATAATAAAAAAAATAAAGATGAAATATGGAAAGAGCTAAGCAGCATTTACTTTCTGCTAGAGTAGGAAAATATGCTCCAACAGAGAGAACTTAGGCTCTCCATGGTGAAGACTTAGAGGAAGGAGATGTTATTGTTCAAATTAAAAACCCACAATCAGTCTCATGGCCAAATTAGGCTTGGGAGAGCCTCTTTGGGCTTGTTGGTTTTTCTGATGTTACTATTAAATAAGAAACTGCCAACATGTTGCTGAGTTTCTACTGGTTTTGAGTGGTTTTTCCAAAGTGTTTCCAAAAGTTGTTGCTCTGTTCTCTTCTTATGAGGCTCTGGTCATTGTTGTCTTTCAATTTCTCATGCTCACCAGGAAAATGTAGATTTTCATGTAGATTTTTGTACTGTAGATTTCATGTAAAATAAGTCTGCAATATATCACCACCAAGGAACAAATTTGTTAGATAGTTTCCTCTTCTTGTTCTCTTCTAGAAAAAGATAGTTTATATAGAAAGTGGAAGATCAAAACCTTCATTATATTTAGTCATATTCTGAATATATGAATGAATATAAAAGCAGTTTAACATTGTCAGACTGATATCATGTTGGTATTAGTTCACTACATGAAGAATTAAACATTTAAAGAAATTCAATTAGTTGCAGAGGTTAAAAACCTATACCTAGTGAAAGATACTGTCAAGACAATAAAGAAACAATCCAAACTGCAAGATATTTGCAAAAGACATATTCGATAAAGGATTATTATTCAAATGTATAAAAACTCAGATTGATGATGATGATGATGATGATGATGATGATGATAGATAGATAGATGATAGGTAGACAGACAGATGACAGATACTCACATGCATAACAGTAACATTAAAATTTGGTAAAGACATACAGCAATTAGAACTCATATATTATTGATGGAAGAGTGAAATGATATAACCACTTATAAGAACTGTTTCGTAGTTTCTTATAAAGTACAACATGCATCTTTCCTATGACCCACCAATTCCCTACTCAGTAGAAATAGGAACGTATGTTTACAAAAATACTTATATGAGAATGCTCATAGCATCCTTATTCATAATAGAAAAAAAACTTTAAACGAATGTTAATGACTAAGAGAATTGATAAAAAATTATGATATAATCATAGAATACTAGTCAATCATAAATAATGAATTACTGATACAAAGAACATTATCTTAAGAATATCAAAAACATTATATTAAGCAAAAAGTCAAATACATAAAGCGTGCATACCTTATGAGTCCATTTTTATGAAAGTCAAAAATGGATATAACTAATCTATAATGATAGAAATCACAAAGAAGTTATGTGTTAGGAAATAATGTTGAAGTAGAGTTGTCTGGAAAGGGGCACAGAGAAATATTTTGGAGTAATACAAATACTCTCACTTGACCGGAGTAGTGTTTACCATGGATAAAAAATTATAAATTGTTTATAATTATTATTCATTCAACTGAACACTAAATTCCATGTTTTTTTGTATACTGCCTCAATAAAATATATAATAAAACTAATAAAATAGATCATATTAACATGTTCTTAGTGCTTATAACCACATGAATTGTTTCCTAAGAATAAGTAATCTCATTTAAACTATGTTTAAACACTCTATTTTTGAATTATCTGTTTAGATAACATTTATTGTATAAAATTTTAGCTGTGTGGATAAAATGGGATACATATTATTATTATTATTATTTTAAATACCAGAGGATTTGCTGATTATATATAGAATGTATTCTGCTGTAATCATTTATTTCTGCAACAGAAGTACTTTTAAGATAATTTTCCTCTTTAGAAAATTATTATAATATTATGAAAGAATGAATATGTGTATATTAAAAGACTTTCTTCTCAAATTTTTAAAAACTATTCTTTCTGTTTGATAGAAACTGGTATCACTAGGATAGTCTCAGTAGTACAAATCTAACACATTCCAGTCATGAAAACAAAGATGCACTCTGAGAAAGGATCGTTAGCATACATTTTCTGGCACTTTGATGCTAGAGGTTGTGATACTCAGGAAAAATTTTCATGATGGGGCCTGAGATATTCAAAAAAAATTTTTTTTAGAACTATAAAAAGTTGGAGCACAGTTAACTTGGGAGATTCAACTAGGATATTTGGAGAGCAACAATTCATTTACATGTGAAAATCTTGTTAATGTGAAACTCTAAAAAAAAAATCAAGTATTTAATATTATTAAAATAAAAAATGGAGATCAGCCTTCAAAATTCCCCGAGCAGACAAAACCAGTTTAGTCATAACAAAGCTTAATTTAACTTATTTTCCAAGACTAGCTTGAACTGGGTCATTGTTTACTTATGCCTCTGAAAATCAAAAATGAAACTTGAACTGTTTCCTAAAATTGATAAGAGGTAACCACTTAAATTTCTAATATTATAATCAATCACTGTAAAGAAAATCAGTCACTGCCTTCTATACAAGCTGCTTAAAACAATTTACCCCACAAGCTTCATTCCATGTTTTGGTTTGAGTGTTTCCAGTTAGCAAACTGTTGTTTTGGTGTGTGCACATAAACTTTTACTCATTGCTACTTCAGTGATTCACTGGTTTTATTTTGGCTATTTTTGAACTTTTGACATCTACTCTATTAATTTTTCAAATAAGACAAGTAATGACTCAACACCACTGAAGTAGCAGCCATAATCAGCAAATAAATGAGAATTAGTGATAGTTTTTTCAGGTCACTTTTTTCCTTTGCTGAAACACAAACATTGACTAACCTGAGGTTACTTTTCAAAAAGTACAATGTTAGCCTACCAATGGAATCGTAAAATGAATATTATACTACCTTAATAATGCATACCAATATTTCCAAAATTTCAAATACTTTGTCTTATGTATGTTACATGGTAGTGTATGTTAAACGTTATTTATGTTATGAATTAATGTGAAAGTTCAACTCATGGTATGTGTTGTTAGTTGAATTGTGTTCCCCAAAAAAGATATGTTGAAGTCCTAAGCCTTGGTACCTATGAATGTGATATTATTTGGAATTAGGGTCTTTGCAAATGTAATCGAGGTAAGATGAAGTCATACTGTATTAGGCTGGGCCCTAAATCCAAAAACTGCTGTCAGAAAGACAAACAGATACCGAGGGTAGACAGCTATGTGAACACAGAATCAGACATTGGAGTGATGCTTCTACAATGCAAGGAATTCAAAGGACAGCTAGCAACAACCAGAAGTTAGAAACAGACAAGGAAGGATTCTTCCCTAGATTTTCTCAGAGGGAGTATTGGCCCTGAAGACAATGTGATTTCAGACTTAGCCTTCAAAAATGTAAAAAGATAAATTTCTGTTGTTTTAAACCACCTAATTTGTGGTAATTTCTTATGGCAACTGTAGGAAAGTAATACAGTATGCTTCTTTTTAAAAATTATCAATAACTGAAGAAGTAGGAAGGACTTATTTATTTGTATGAACAATCTCCTATCTTAGATTGTTTTTTCTCAACTTTGCTTCATCTTTAGCCATTTTACAATTTTTAAAAATATATTAATATCATAAAAATAAAAATTGAATTTCTAATTTATTTAAAAATGTGAAAAGGAAATTAATTATGCCTTATAATGTGATACAATTGCTATATTTCTGTGATTCAAAAATATAACATTTGGATAAATGCTTTGAGCAACAAAATCTCATGTTCTTTTTCCATCACATTTACTCAGAGTAGTACTTTTCATATTAAAGGTCTGTAGCCGTCCATTTTAAGATAAAGTTTGCTCTGTGTAATCTAGCTGAATTGCACAGAATTTGATTAGCTTCTCAGAATGCGGCCACTGAAAATATTAATTTAATTGAATTAAAGGCCATCATGAGAAGAACCAAATATCTAATAAGCTATATACATATAAATTATCACCTATTCTTTATAAAAATTGTTATTTTACTCAAAATAATTATCTAGTGCCTTATAATATTAGTTTATTATCAAGAAAGTCAAATCAGTCAAGATTAGTACAAGTCAATGTGTTGTTAAACCAAGCTTAAATTTAGAGATAAATGCTTATTAATATTTCTTTTAGACTATATATGTAACAGGGTTGACTAGAGTACATTATGGTCGATGAGTTAATCCCTAAATAATCAAGTTAGCTGCCAAGGGCGCCCCGGCCATAGCTAATGGCTCTAAGTCTAGCACATCAGCTGTGACCTCTGGATAGAGAAGTGTTGGGTGATAAATGACAAAATGCAAATATCTAAACTGGGACTACTAGAAAATCAATGAGTAGAGACAAGTAATATCCAGTCATATATTTTTTATATAAAAGATCAATAATTTTTACAACTTGACTAAATAATATTGAAATTTAGTCTGAATACAAATCAGAATTGTGACCAGTTAGCTATCTGCAATTTATTCAATGAACTATTATTTGCTCTTGTTCTCTTAGTGAAATGATTTATACTATAATTCTAATTTAACAAATGATTTATACATTTCAGTATTTTCTGAACATTTTATGTGTGTTTTACTGTTTCACATACTATTCTTGTACGTGAATTACTAAAGCAGAAAATAATTTTCAACCACTGAGTACTAGAAATAAAAAACTTAAATGAAAACTGATATTATGAAATTAGTCAAACTTACTATACAACTGAGACATAATTATCATTCTCATATATTTAAACAATGTTTTTAGGTTCCATGTGTTAATCTTTATTATCATATCAGTTTGGTATTGCAAATATCAGGAAAATTTTAGTTCTAATAAAATGAAAATCATAACAAAGGTTATCAAAATTACATGGCTTATAATGAATGTAGAATAAAAAGTCATGGTTTCTTAATATGTCCCAGAGTTTGTGTTCTAGCTATAAATAGTAACGAAAATACAAAACAACCCACTTTTTATTCTAGAAATCTATTATATTTTCACCCATTCAGAATTCAGTACTGTACTTAATCTAGCTATTCATTATTTCACCAAGTAATTTTCAGTAGAATAATTAATACATAACCAATAGCAGTCTTTCCAACATAGTGGATTTAAAAATCTATAACTGTGCATAAAAATATTAACATTTAAAACAGTCGTAGAATGTGTATTAATGCAAACATTTACAAATATAAATGTATGACTTATTGTATATGTATAATAGGCTGCTGATTTAATACATTAAAAAGAAAAATGAGAATAGACTACATGTTTAGCATAATTTTTATCTTTAATTTTAAAAACCTGTTTAAAATTTTTAAAATGGTTAGAATTTTTTAAAAAGATTCCAGTTTTGAATAAGTTCTTTCTATTTAAAATACCTTAAAATATCCTCACGATCCATTTTAGCCTCTTTGAGAGTCAGTTCCACATTTTAGATGTCAGTGTTAGAAGCTGATGAAATAATATTTTGCTCAACCTGACATGTGCAATTTGAATTAATCAATGGCTACACCTTATAAATTACTGTTGGTGAAGCACAGTGAAAAGAAAATTGGTCTACAAATACCTACTTAGCTACTCAGGTAGTAAATACCTGCTGTCATCTATCTATTTCTCAAGTGTACTGGCCTCATTTATCCTGCCTGAGATTCAAGACAGCCCTGAACTTCATTTCAGAAAGCAGTGAACCCAAAAATCCACCTCAGAAAATTTTGAATACAACCCCATTTGGTAATACAGTATCAGAGTCTGTAAAATTTCACTAACTCTCACATTTCATCTATGGCATAATTTCAAAGAATTAGATAAAACAGACAAATACAAACAGAAGTAAAAAAAGTTAAAGTGTAAGTGCAACAACTTATGTATTTCTCTTTGCACCAATTTGCTATATCTTAATTTGATCACCAGTGGATCAGATAATAGTCCTTTCTTAATCTTTCCGTAACAATTACAATAACTGAGCTTGCCAATATCACTGAATGAAGTGAACCAATAAATTGAATTGCCTCTACAATAGTTTACTCATAAAGTAATACCTATCACATTACCATTTGGAAACTTATCAGAAATAGCATAAGCTGTAGAAGTTTCATATTTCAGATAAAGGAATATACTTGAAAACTAGATTTCTTTACCTTTTCGCACATGAATCATTATTTCTACTCATTCCCACTACGACATTTACTATTCCTAATACTCTTGCCTCCAGTGATATTCTCTAAATAGTCTCATGGCTAGATTTTCCTTGATCTTCACATCTTAACTCAGAAGTTATCTCCTCACTGTTTTCCTTGACTCAAACTAGTGTAATCTTCATAACATCTCTCAGTGTCTAAAATTATCTCCTGTATTTATACAACTTTTTTTTTTTCTGTCATATAAGCTCTGTAAAGGCAGGAATCTTTTTTTTTTTTTAATTAAGACAATTTTTAGAGAAGTTTTAGTTCACAGCAAAATTACGGGTGAGATACAGATATTTCCCATATATCTCTTGCCCCTACACATGCATAGACTCTTCCATTATCAACATACCCTGCCAGAGTGTTATATTTGCTACAATCGATGAATCTACATTGACAAAACATAATCACTCAAAGTCCATAGTTTACATTAGAGTTCACTCTTGTTGTTCTAAATTCTATGAATTTGGACAAATGTATAGTGACATATGTCCATCTTTATGGAAACATACATAGTTTTTTTTACTGCCCTAATAATTCTCTGTGCTCTGGCTATTTATCAATCTCTTCCCACAATCCCTGGCAATCACTACTTTTAACTGATTCTATAGTTTTTGCTTTTTCAGAATATCATATAGTTGGGATCATACAGTATGTAGCCTTTTCAGACTGGCTTAATTCACTTAGAAATATGTATTTCATGTTCCTCCACACCCTTCCTTGCTTTCAAACTGATTTTTTTTCAAATAATAGTAATACATATTTATGGTTCCTCCATGTTTTTTTTTTCATGGCCTGATAACTCATTTACTTTTAATGTTAAATAATATTCCATGGTCTGGATGTACCAGTTTGTTTATCCATTTACCTATTGAAGGATATTTTGGTTGTTTCCAAAAACTGGTCATTATAAATTAAGCCAAAATAAACATCTATGTGCATATTTTTAAGTAAACATGTTTTTTAATGGGGTTTTGGATAAATGCCCTGGAGTGTGATTGCTGGATCTCGTAGTAAGAGTATGTCTAGTTTTGTGTGAAGTTGACAAACTGTCTTCCAAAGTGACTGTACCATTTTGTATTCTCACCAGCAATAAATGAGAATTCCTGTTGTTCTATATCCCCACCAGCATTTGGTGTTAGTGTTTTCGAGTTCTGGCATTCTAATAGGTATGTACTAGTATCTCATGTTGTTACAATTTATGATTTTCTCAAATTTTATACACCATCTATGTATCTTCTTTGGTTGAGGTATCTATTCAGATCTTTTGTCCATTTTTTAAATGGGCTGTTCATTTTCATATAGTTGAGTTTTAAGAATTCTTTATATATTTTGGAAAACAGTCCTTTATCAAATATGTATTTTACAAATATGTTCTTCCAGTCTCTAGCTTATCTTCTCATTCTCTTGAAAGTATCTTTTGTATAACAGAAGTTCTCAATTTGTATAAAGTTCTAATTATCACTTTTTTCATTCATGGATCATGTGTTTATAACTAAAATCTTAAATCTGCAGGATTTCCACTTTTTATGACTGTGAATCATAGTTCAATTTAATAGGAAGGTATATCCTCTAACATCAAATCAATTAAATCTATACTCTACACTCTTATACTAAAATTCTCAAATTCTTGTGCAACCTTTGCAGCCCTCTATAATGCCTAACTACCCTCTTTATCTCTGAGTATAATATTTATTTCTAATTATTGCATTCCTTATCTTTGAAATGAGTCAATAAGGTTATCAAGTACAATATATTAATAACCCTCATAGGGTTTAGAAGTATTTTAGTGCATGTCAAGTCTTGAAAATGTCCTCAGGAGTAATTATGCCATTATATACATATTTTGAGTAATATCCCATTGCTTAATTATTCATTTTTAAAGAATGGCATCATTGTATCATAAAGCACACACTTTGTATTGCAGTTTATATTCATAAATTGTAATGGAAGTGGGAAAAAATCACTAATTAACTTAGGGTAGGATGTTAATTGATCTGTATATTTCACCTGTATTCTCTATATATAACTATGTGAACCCACCCAATCAGATGTTTCTACAGTCCCTGGAATTATTGACACTTGAAACACAGTTCAGTAATGCAAAAAGATGAGGGTTACAAGTACGACCTGGCTCATCTGTTTCTTGTTTTCTTCATATGTATATATATGTTTTGAACTCCTAAGGAACAACCTCTAAGTTGACAGGACAAAATTTTTCTGTGTTTTCACAGCATAAAGTGCTTTCAATTTCCTTTCTCATTTAACCTTGAGATATCATGCTAAACAAAATAATTCAGATGAAAAAAGTCAAGAACTGTATAATTTCACTCATATGTGGAATATCAAACTGAAAGCAACAAAAACGACAACAAAAAAACTTATAGACACATAACAGTAACAATGGTTACCAGAGGAAAGAGGGGGGTGGGAAAGTAGAAAAGAATAAAAGCAGTCAAATATGATGGTGGAAAGAGATTTGGTGAACACACAATGCATTATACAGATGATTTATTATAGTACAGAATACTTGAAACATAATATAATTTATTGACCAATGTTGCCCCAATAAATTTAATAAAACTTTAAAAAGAAAAAATCATAAAACTTTATTTTTATGTTTTATTTTTTCAATAGAATAATTTTTAAAATTGAAATTTGATTTCTACTTTGATTCTTACTGTTATTTCCTACTAAAGTGTCAGGTCTCTATCCCTAGATAGGGACAAAAGCTCATGGCCATGTATAATTTCTTAAAATCCTGTTTAGAACACAAGAGAAGAACCTGACACAAGCTCATGATTTGTTGCTTTGAATTAATAGATGGACTGTATTTCTAAGAGGCAATAGCCTGGGAAGCGAGTCTTCCAACAATCCAGATAGATTGTCTACAGACATACATATCAATCCAAAGTGGTTAGGAAAGGAGGGGTCTATGGGTGTGAGACCATAGGGGAGCAGAATTTCGCCACCCCAGAATATGCCTCTTGGGCTTGAAGATTGTTTTAGGCTGATTATTTTCAAGAAGTAAAAGGCTCAGGAAGAACTTTCTACCTCCCCCTTGACTTCCCAAAAGAATTTAGATAGAGAGCCTCTTCCAGTAAAAAGAGCTGTCACCAGAGATAACCACAAAGAATATGAGATAGGTAAGGTAGGGGTAACTGCAGGGCTTAGAGACCTCTCTGTGTCCCACCATCTCTGCATGGCCCAGCAAACATTTATTTACCAAACATTTGTTTTTCCATGTCCACGTGAATTGACTTCCTCCCCTCTGAAGTCCCATATGCCTGCCCCTTCTCCTTAGTTCAGAATGGCATAAAAGCACCATATGTGGGCCCCATATTCTTATGGAGACCCAACATGTACAAAATTAATTTGATTTTCTCCTGTTAATTCTTCTCATGTCAATATAAGGGGCAGGACTTCCTGGGCTATGTCCTTTCTCCCTCCCACTCTCTCTTCTTTCCTTCTCTCCTTCCTTTCTTCCAACCTTCTTCCCTTTGTGAAGGCTATCTGTATATCTATCAAATAGTATTGTTCACATTGTAATCTATTTTAATGTTTATAGAATGACATGCAAATCCAAGCACACATGCCAACATGTAGAGTTAGGCCTTATTCAGAGATACTGTCAGAAGTCTGAATTGTAAATTCTGTATATTTGAGAAGCTAGTCAGGGCAAAATGACCCTTTAGAATCCTCCTTGACAGGCACTGACAGGTGATAGTAGTCAGTTCCTATAGATATTTTAGGATTGCAGCTATTCTCTAAAGGATAGCTGTACCCTGAGGTGGGCTGGGAAGAATCAACATGAAAAGAAAGTAAATAGCATAGAATTCTGAGAAAGATGCCTCTCTGATTCTTCTGGTTGTAGAATAAATATCTCCATGCTTTATCATAAGCATGAGCCTGTAGTACACACACACATTAATTTTTAAAAGGATCTTATTTCTATGGATATGTTTTTGCAATCAAAAGCAAAAGAACATCTGTAAATTATATTCCAAAAATTATTTTAAAAGTCTTGATAATCAGAGACCAGCATATAGTCAAGTAAACATGACTCTTTTTACAGTATGGATCTGGGTCTTTGAAATAGGGGGACTATATTGGATAGTACTCATGAGAACTAGGACGTTTTAGAGATGTCTTTGGCAGTCTGTTAATTACCAACAGTTCGTAGCAAGACATACAGAGAGGAGCCGGTACCTTCTGAGAATAATCCATAAATCTCTCTCCTCTAGTAAGTATTGAGGCATGGCAAATAAATAATTTCTACAAATGTTGTTCTCTCTTTACAGGTGTTATAAATAGTATGTTTTCATTTACAAAGTATTTTTCAACCACAGTATAAATGACTTTTGCACTGGGACTTTGTTTTATATTCTGTTCATTTATTTTCTCTCCTTTTCAAGGAGCTGTAAATTCTTTGGTTTTTCTCACTTAAGTGTATTTTCTCTTTTCAAAAACAAAGCCCAAATCAATATTCACATGAATAAATGCTGCTTTATTAGAATAATGGATTTGAAACCAAATCAAATGAAATGCTGCCACCATAAAAGGGTCTTTTCTTAACAATTCAAAATAAGAAAATTGCATTAATATTTAACATTTCATTTCTACAGCCAGTCTGAATATTAATTGCTTGAAGAGCTATAAATTTACTCTTTATAAACATTACCCCATTGCTCAAAATCACATTGTCAATTGGTTTGTATTTTTTCCTAGTTAAAAAAAAATTGCCTTAGAGTCAAAGAAAATGCATAAAGAGATTTTTAATAGTAATTCATCTGCCAAAATGGTTGTGAATGAGAATACAGAGTTTAATAGGAAACCATTTACAACCATACTGTCATGACCATTTTCTATCCAGATGGCACTGTCAATATTTATTTCTGAGGTTGTGACATAGACAATTCTAAAAATTTACTACTGGAATAAAGTAGGAAAAAAAATGGCAAAATTACTAAACTCTAATAGTTTAAACCCTGATTTACACATTGTTCTGAATATAATTGTTGAGCCTTAATTTAAACAAGAAAAATTAAATGCTAAATTTACTCTCTATAGTTCTCTTTGATAATTAAATTGTTACTCTCATATATCTTGCTTTTATCAGCTGAAAAGGACAGGAAAATTATAATGATGAAAGAATTTTAATAACCAAAAGCATAAGAGTTACATTAGCCTGTAATAACAAAGACAGGTAGCAAAACTTCAGCCAAGGTGAAGCGATGCTCTGCCTTTCTATTACTTTTTGTTGCACTGATTGAAGATTAAAATGGTAGAGGAAGGTTTTATCTGGTACACTTAAAGGGTTAGCAAAAGCTACCACAGCTATACAGTACAAGCAAATACTAAGAGCCACGGTCATGATCTAGGGCTATTTTGATTATCCACTCTTTAAACACTAGTTTTAGAGGGTTCTAGTCAATAATCTATGACCTAAATATTCACTGAGTCCTGTTTTGCTTGATCTGGTGGGTAGTAATTTTTTTTTACAATTAAGAAAATCTCATCTTAAATTCTAACTTCAGTTTTTCTTGGCAAACGGGTTCTATACCCAAATCGTCGCATGCCAGATTAATAAAGTTTATACCCATTAGACAGGACATTTGATTCTTTGTTGCCAGTCTATATCTGTTTCTATCAGTTCCCACCACTAAGACTGGCTATTGTTTGCATACATCATGTTTCTTGAATGATATTTTTTGTAACAGAAGAGTATAGCTTCTGTGTCACTCTTTCCCAGGGCTGCTATAACACAGTACTACAAACTGGGTGGCATAACAGAGAAATGTATCGCTTTACAATCCTGGAAGTTAATAGTCCGAAATCAAGGTGTAAGAAGGGCCATGTTCCCTCTAAAACCTGTAGAGGAATCCTTCCTTGCCTCTTCTAGCTTCTGGTGGGTGTGGGCCAATTTTTGGCAAGCCTTATTTTGCAGATGCATTAACTCTACTCTCTCTGCCTATGTTATAAGAACACATGGCTATCATGTTAAAAGAACACAAGTCACATTGGAGTAGGGGCTCATCCTACTCCAGTATGATCTTTTCTTAACTAATTACATTAGCAATTACCCTATTTCTAAATAAGGTCATATTCTGAGATACTTCAGGTTAGGACTTCAATATTTCTCCTTTTTTGTGTGTGGGTAGCACACAATTCAAACCATCAGTCTACCTTCTGGCCTCCCAAAATTCATGTTTTCCCCACTTACAAAATACATTCACTCTGTCCCAATATCCCCCAATGTCTTAACCCATTCCAGCATCAACTCTAAAACCTTATCTAAATGTTACCTAAGTCAGGTAGGTGAGATATACTGTATACTCCAGGCAAAATTCCACCCCATCTGTAAACCTGTGAAACCAGAAAACAAATTATCAGTTTCATCTCGTCTTCATTTCATCCCATTTCTGTGTCTTTCACTCCAGGCTGGCAGTGTTTTTGCTGGTATAACATTCGCAAAATTTTTTGTGAGCCTCCTGTGTAATTCATGGGAGTCCAAGCCATCAGGTAAGAGGAACTTTCATAGATCTTTCCTAGATAAGCACATCTCTATTCCTGGCTTCTCTTGAGATTGACTGCATCCATACATCACATATCTAATCTCTTGTCTAGCCATACTCTTTGCACTATTCTCAGAGCACACTATCTAGATAGGCTGAGAATTTCCCAAATCATTATGGGCTGGTTTATTTCTGCTTAGAAGTTTCTTCTTCAGTTTATTTATTTATTCTTGATTTCACTATTTTTTCCCCCAAGAAAAAATCCAGGTTGTGCCTTCAAAACTTTGCTTGGGAATCCTCTCAGCTAAATAGTGGAGTTCATTTCTTACAAGATCAATGCCACTTTGTAACAAAGATCACTTTTCCTTGTTTCTAAGAACATGTTCTTCAGTTCAATCTGATCCTTCAGCAGAATCACCTTTGCCATCTATATTTCTATCAACAGTCTCTTCAAGGCAACCTAGACTCTGTCATGCACCTAAAATTTCTCCCAGCTTTTACCCATAACCCAATTCCAAAGCCATTTCTACATTTTCAGGTTTTTATTATAGCAGCACTCCACTTCCTAATACCAAAATCTCTATTAGTTTTTTTCAGGAGTTCTGTAATCAAATATCACAAACTGGGTGGCTTAAAACCACAAAAATGTGTTGTGTCACAGTTTTGGAGGTTAGAAGTCCAAAATCATGATATTGAATTAGGGGGTCGATACTACTCCAATATAACTATATCTTAACTAATTTTATCAGCAATGATCCTATTCCCAAATAAGGCCACATTCTAAGGTACTGGGAACTAGTAGGGCTTTCTTTTGGGTGCAAGGCACAATTCAACTGATAACAGTTTATGTACACATATTTTTATGAAAATGAGAAAAAAAAAGATATACTGAGAGTGCTGCTTGATTGTTCTTAAACTTTGATCACTTCTCATATACATATTTCTTGCCTGGTAGCTCTTAGCTTACAATCAATTATAGTTTGAGGATTATATGTGATCGTCAGATCAAACAAGACTTTCTTTAAGAAAAATCTATAGTAAGACTATATGCTAATAAGAAAAATAAATCAATATATGTCCATGCAATAAGATGTCTTTTGAGATTATTACTATTTCTTAAAAAATAAAGTTCTTTTTTCCAATTAGCATAAAAAAGTCTAAATTATCAAAGCACAAATATCCAAATGCCTACTTAATACTCATGAAGATGTCTCACACATGAAACAAATCAGGAAATGATTTGTACTTGCTTTTAAAATTTATATATGTTAAATTTAAGAATAATTATTTGCCACCATGATATTAGATACAGTAAAAATAATAAATTCTGCTCTATAAACAATTTAAATTGGGAAAATGTAATCTTCTTTAAATATAATTACAATCGGTTTTCTCAGAATCATTTAATTTTCTCCTCAGTCTTCTCTCTCTTGCTGTGATCATTATTACCATACTATAATATTGTATTAGTTTTCCTCATGACCAAACAGACTGATGGTCAATTAATGTCCAGAATGATATTAACTTTGAGCCCTTTATTATTACACCTTGAATTGTCCCTGAATTAAAGTGGGTCACAGGGAAATATCTAAATTGGGACATGGCTAAATATTAAAGACAGATATATTTTGTGTATATTTGTTTGCAGATTTTTCCCAGTATACATTGCTTTCAATGTTTTTACCATCTCAAACTTCTTTCTTACTAGACTGAACTTCTGCGAAGTCCTCATTTATTTATTTGTATTGCAATTGGGCTCATTTTTTAACAAGTCACAAAAGAATCATCATATATAATATTATAATATCTACTGCCAACACTAAACTGCCAAAAAGACACAAATAATAAATCGTGTTGTTTTTTCCCCCTTCTTAGCTTCCCATGATGTCTCTGTTATAGATGTTTTCCTTTACCCTAGATATGGAGTCTCATACACCGTACACTCATACTCATCTCATATGCCAGCCTCAGGTTGCACTTGTGCTGCAAGTCCTCACATACTCAACACCTTCCTGCAACCCTGCTGCTATCTGTTATTTCTAGGACCCAAAATTCCAGAAATATTTATAGTATTTTTGTAAAATAACTGTCTTACACTTCTTCCGTCCTTGTCAAAAGAAAACAATTTTGTAATACCATTGTCAATATAGAAATAAAAAATATAATTCAGTCTTTCTTCTAGCATGGTCAATAAAGGCTTTTATTGTTAGCTATTATTTGGAAAGTTTCATCTTCTAACCTGTTAATGGAAATGTCATATAAATTCTAGAGTTATTATCAAATTTGGCAAAACCTCTTTTGAGTTTCTTTCATGCATAAACTTGAAGACTTTAGAGCTATTTTTACTTTTTGCTTTCTTGTGCAATGTCTAATTAAACATTTTTTGAAGTGACCACTATTTGTTGATTAAAACAATGTTTTAACGTTGTTTGCTTGTTTTATCATTTTCAATATTTTCCATCATTCAGCTGTAAATTAATAAGAATCTGTAAAGATGTCATTGGGCAAGTCATTTTAGGCTGAAGCAAGAACATGAACGAAGGCACAATCAAGCAGAGACAAAGAGTGAAGTAAAGTGTATAGGTGGACTAGAAGTAGGCAAAAGAACTGGAAAACGTGTAGAACCAGATAAGGAGATGGGTCGGAGTGCCAAATTCTAGAAATGACTTAAGATCAACCTGAATCGACAGATGAATCACTAAATCTGAGCCAGATAGGGTAGATGAGCTTTTAAGAGCTGACGTGGACAAGACCATATGTCATCTGTGTTTGCTAATTGGCCTTACCCAAAGGCAAAGTAAACTTTCTCATGTCCTCATAACAGTAGGTAGTTTTACAACTAGAGCAAGATGTCCACCAAAGTTAGGCTCCTACCTGCCCATAAAGACTGGGAGACAGGTGCACTATCTTCCTTGGTGATTGCTTTACATAGAGAAGTGGATCCCAGGTCCTTGAGAAAGATATTACTGAGCTGTAAAACAGGTAAGACAGCTCTTAAAAAGAGGTGCTTCTCAAAGAGGCAGAGAAAGATTTTATAATTACAAGATTTTGAAAGCAAATGCTCTGGGAAAAAGGAGTTCAGTGCCTAGGGTCAGAAAGAAGTCTAACATTCAGTCAAGCTGAGGGGAACTTTTAAGGCCATTTTGGTCAGACCCAATATAAAGAGAATAGGGAGGAAGGAGGAGTCTGAGTAGAAAGACAGTGGACTGAACCATGGTTAAAATATCTTTGCAGAAGTATATTCCATGAGAAAACATTGCTAAGGCAACCTCAGTGCATCTGAAAGGACCTGAGTAAGTGAAGAACACTGAAGTTGAAGTTTCTTTCACATCCCAATAAATTGACCACTGTGAAAATACATGGGACATTGCATTAGACAGAGCTAGGATCAAATCCCAGCCCTGTCATTTATGAAATAGTATCTTGGATAATTTGTTCTTTTGATATCCTTTATTTATTCTATATACTTCAACAGCAGTTCTACGATTTTGGTTTCCCAAATGGTTTCCATTTCTTCTCTTCCATATTTGCAGCTACTATGTTGCTCTAGAACATCATGATCTTTCACATACAGCAATGTTGACACCACTGAGTCACTGTACTTCTGCTGCCCCCATATAATCCCCACACCACAGCCATAATGACCTTTCAAAGTTTTAAACAAATCCTGTCACTTGCCTATTTATAACTTCAAAGATATTCTTATTTCACTTCTAAATAAATCCACACCCTATCCCATATCCTATCATAGCCCAAATGTATTGTCTCCTTCATTTAGTATATTTCAGAAATACTGATCTGCTTTCATAGTTTGAGCATGTTAATTTTTCTTCTTGCCTGGGAATTTTTACAGGTCGATTCCCCTACAAAAACTGAGCATTTTCTATATTTTTAATCATCATCAATATGATGGAAACATTTAAACTTACTTTGATTACTAATGAGGTTAAATAACTTTTGGCATGTAAATTGATCATCTTGAATTCTTTTCCATGTGAATTTTTCATGTACTTTTTTTTTGCCTATTATTTCTATTGTACACAGTAATTTTCAAAGGCTTTGTATAAATTTATATATCTTTTTACATATATTGTGAATGTATTTCTCAAGTTTTTCTTGTTTTGATTCATTGTTTAAAATTTTTTTCCATACATAAAATAATTCTAATAATGTTAATTCTATCAAATTTTCTTGTATAGTTTCTAGTATATCCTTTTTTAATCATCATTGCATTTAGGTGGGTAGAAGTAGTGAGAGCTTATATTCTATTGTAGTTCTCCTATTTTTCTCAGAGAAATGATAAGCAAAGTCACTAGCTGTAAGTTCAGATGGAAGAAACTGCTAGTATTTTGAGAGAAAATAATAAAGTTAGAAATACTAGGCTAGGAAAGGAGGCAATGGAAACAGTAGGCTTGCTGGGCTACACTAATAGACAATTGAACACACGCTTTAGTCAACAAATATTTACTGTGCTCTTTCTATATTCTATGTCTAAAGCAGATCACAAAACTCCAGTATGAGTCCTGAGCTTTTGTATTTTTTAATTGCTTCCAGATGATTCAAATTTGCAGCCAGGAAAAACCTATCCTAGTTAGGTAGAAACCTATCCTAGGATATGACCATGAGGATGATGGCTGGGGTAGGATGTAGTCAAAAACATAAAGGAACTGAGACCAGAGAAAGAGTCATCTATATATCTAACTGGACTTTAAAAGCAGTAAGCTTTGTAACAGGGCTATTGTTGGAGAGAGTAATGGTGATCTAGCTCTGGTGAGTGATCTTGAAGTGGATAGTTAATGAATTTAGAGTTGATACCATGTGAATCAAAGCTATGTGGCTTTGTTTTTGAAAGAGAGATGGAGAATGGATTTGAGGTATCAAAGAGAAATTAAAAGGTGTCTTATTCCACTGTCAACCCAGAGGTTTGTTTGAGGGATGTGGGAAAACAAAATGCAATAACAAAAACATCTGACATAAAGAGGCTACCGAAAAAAACAATGTTTATTTTTAAGAAAGATCCAAAACTCTTAGGAGTTTTAGTTATCTCTAGAAGTCCTTGACTTCCAGAAGACTTGTTTTGGTAACAAATATATACAGGGATAAAAGGCATAATTGTTACTAGTGCCAGCCACTTAATATAAACTGTTTTGTTTTGTTTTGTTTTTAAATAATAGGTACTCTTTCAAAGAAGACCTTATTGTTATACTAAAGCTTAAAAAGTAAGTGAAATTAAAATTTAAAGTAATTACTGTAAAACAATTTGCAAGGAGATTTAGATAGTCAGTGCCCTAAAATTATACTTTTAAACTTCATCTCTGAGCCATAACCTCTAAGGCAAAATCCAGTGGTCCCTGTAATTGGCTCCAGACCTGACAGAGACCAGGCTATCCACTGTCAACAAGAATATTGGCATCCTTTTTCCTCCATGAGGAATGCAGTCTTTGTTCTCAATGTTAAACAATAACTGTGAAATATTAAGCCCTCCCCTATGGTATAGACTACTTTGCATAGCGATGAAGAATGTTAGTATTAGTCTCAAAGACCTGGGTTTAAATCCTACCTCTATGACTTTCTAGCATGTGACCATGTGCAGATTCTATAGCTCTGATCTTCAGCTTCTTTGTTTATAAAAGTGGGTTACTATAGTACTTGCCAAATGTGGGGGTTATGAAAATGAAATGAAATCTAAAAGCAGAATTCTTGGCGTGTATTATCTATTTAATAAATATTGCTACTTTTGTTATCTCTCTCTCTCCCCACAGCACTCCTATAATGCAGATGCTATTATCATTACTTTATAGATGAGGAAACTGAAGAACATAGTTGGCAAATGGCAGAACCAGGCTGGATCACTAATATCTGCCCCCTCACACTTCAGTTTGCTTTTTTTTCTGTTGGCACAGTGGCAGTTTATCTTCTGTCTCAAAACTGACTCGCAGACAGAGAGGGACAGGGGTCATTGGCCTAGAACTTCTCCAAGAAGAGCCCCTTTGAAAGGAATCTTGAGTAAACACAGGGAAAGAAGCCTTTGACTCACCACGTCAGAACTTGGCAACAACCTAATATCCCTTTGATCCTGGTTCCTCAAAAAACCCAGGGGCAGACAAGTTCAAGTTAATTCCTAGGAGAACCAAAAAACATGTATATTATATAATTTCTGAAGGGAGATCTATCAGCTAAATTCTAACACATCCTGATGTGATTGTTAATGAAAATAACTAACGTGGGTTGATTTTTTTTAAACAATAGGCTCCAGAGATTTAGTAATACGGGGAGATATAAAGTGATATAGCTGTTATGTTACACTTATGGAGAGTAGCTTCAGCAGCTGTTATTTAGAAAGCTATCTGGGAGGACAGACTAGAACATGAGATAATTTTCTTTGATGCTAAACCTAGTTATAGCTCCATATGTTTAATAAAATTGTGTATTTTAAAAGAAATGGAATAAGGCTAAACAGATTGTCTGTTACACCTTCCCTACTAAGCAACATTCAAATTCATTCTTTTTCTTGGAATATGAAAATATGGTTCCTGCATACATTTATTTTTAAAACTATTTCTAAAAAAATAAATGAAACTAAGCAAAACTTGGTCTCTTCTGATGAATTTGACAGCTTCCCTGAAAAAAAAAATATCTTTTTTCTATATCTCTGTATTATAATACAGATATTCAATTGTAATAAGAAAGCCAATATGATATAATGACTAAGAGCTTGTTACTATGATGATGGACAATCTTGGGCTAAAATTCTGACACTCTCACTTGTTTAAACCCTCTAAGCCTCCACTTCTGCATCTTTAAAATGATAATGACATAATTAACTCATAAGATTGTAGTGATGATTAAATGAGATAATGCCTTAAATGGCAATTCACACATAGTGATCACTCAATACTATTTGCTGTTAATTGCAGTAGGGGTAATAAGATGGCTGAAAATTTTTCATTATAAAGTAATCCTCACAGTTTAGGACTGTAGGGAGAGAAAGACTAAGAATTCTCCAGAAAGCTCAGCACTAAAGGATTCCAGATCCACTCTCTTAGAAGTCTGAAACCTGTGTGGCTCACTGTCCTCATCTCCAGGTCTGTGTGCATTTACAATGTAAGGCTCATTTTGTTAGTTGCAATGCTACTACTTTGATCTTTCTTTGTTCAATATTCATTGGTCTTAGTAAAGAAGAAATTAAACAAAAACACAAAAAATACCAGTTTAGAGAATGCTATCTACATTTAATTGTAAAAAAGCATTCAAGAAAGCCATATCCAGAACATTTCTAGCTTACCAAAACACAATATGGTAGAAGGTATGGGTTACATCAAGAACTAAATAATGGCAACAATATGATTCAGAGACGTCAAGACTATGGAGGACAAAGGTCACACAATGGTAATGATAAAAAGCATCCTAACCTGTCATTCCCTGACTGCAGAGGCCAAGCTCTTTCTTCTATACAAAGCTGCCTGCCAACTCTCTGAAAATGATGACTGAGAGTTTTCTTTAGATGGGAAAACTTTCCATCTAAAAGTTGGAACACTTTTACAGCAAAAGAGAATATACGGTATATTTCTCATTGCAATGGTAACATTATACTTTCTGAAAAATGGGAAAGAAGCAACTTTAAGTCACAATTACTAGAGTCTTTTATTATATTGAAAAATATCAAGTTTATTAGTTTCCCTAAGTATAAATATTTAAATGAAGTAAACGTACTTTTTTTTATAAAAAGCCAAAAGTTATCAAATATTGGCAGCTGTACATAATTCCATCAAAAACAGGTTTGAGAACATTTTGATCCTTGTTAATTTGACAGACATTTTTAAACAATTTTAAAATAAATCACATACTGAATTTATCACTTGTCGATGTTAGTCACGTGATATACTTGAAAATGTGATATTCCTTTAGCAAATAGAAAATAGGTTAAGATTTTTCATAGTTAAAGTTTAATTAAAACTTTATCTTTTTATTCTAAGAGATTTTGTCTTTTTTATGTATACATGTCTCTGCATATATTACCTAAAGATTTAAGGGAAATCAGCACAAGTGAAAAGGAATGTTTAGCAAGGGATTGTTAATACTTACAGAAGATAAGATGAAAAGTGTTTGTGAATGTAGGTTGATAAAAATGACCATTTTAACTACATTAAGATATTCTTTTACCCAAGTTGCTGTAATGTTTTAAAATATACCCCATTATAGATGAAAAAAATGAAGAAACTTACCAGTATTAAAAAAATTAAAACACATAACCTAATAGAAGTTATCACTAAAATTTATTACTCAAATGAAAAAACAATTGTGCTTATAAGTTTATCAAGCAAAATGTCATAAGCTAAAAATGTGCCTTGATGTAATGCCACTATAAATGGTCGCTATAGTATAATTAAATTATTTTTGTTAGCAGTAGCAGTAGTATCATCACAGTGTTATCTTCTAGGTGGGAGGGGTAACGATAGCCAATTTTATTCATGCTTATTTTTAATTAAAAGATAGTGTAGGGAATCTGACTAAATTTATTGTGTCTCATATTTGTGAAAGTCTCAAGACAGAAACATGTTCTGTGGCACTTTATCCCATTAATTGATCATTTCTTCTGGCAGCAGAAAATGTTTTATCCTCACACTTGATGGCTCCTTTCTGCTAGGCGGAACATGGTGCTCAGAGCTGGATAAGAACTTAGACATGTAAACATCTATTTGCATCAGCTCTTTTTCTTAATCTATTGTGTAATTTAACTCTCCTGCCATTTCTCTTAAAATACTACTGACTTTCTCAAGGGGCTGGTGATGGCAGGAGAAAAAATTCCCTGTACCCAACAAGTGAATCAAGTGCTCAAGAATTGGTATTCTAGTAATTCCTCCAAACCTTGGAGCTAATGAAAGTCATTTTATCAAGGGCTTGAGTTATCTTTTTTTATTGAATCTTAATTTAGATATTGATGTTCAAATGTAGCAAAGCAGAAACTAGGTGATTTGGTCATAGCTTCAGGATATCCAGATACTTCATTTAGCAACTGACAAAATTTAGATATATAACTACAAATATCTGAAGAGGCTAGATACAAACAAACAAAAAATTACCACAGACCTTTTAACCTTAATATCATTTTTTAAAAATATCTGGGGTACAACAGAGTTTTAGAATCAATCAGTATCATTTTATTTTGCTCATTAATTATACTAAAGTGGATAAAACTAAATCTTGGAAATTAAAATATATTTCTTAGATTTAAATTCACAAAAGCTGAAACTAATTTGTTTATCCTAGCACCTTTTTATTGCTGACCTCTACAGGCAGCAGACCATGTACCCCTTATGTTTCTTAAGAGCCTCCCTTCAGGTACCTCATTGACAGACAGTTACAAAAGTACTAGGAGTGACAAGTTAAGTTTAAGCCAGCAACTTAATGATGCTATTAGTGGGATATAAAATATGGAAGAAACATCCATACAATTCAGGACAGGGAAAGATGGGCCTGGTATTTATCTAAATGGCTTTTTATGAGAATTGCTAAAGGTCTTTCTTTAAATGGAAATTAATATGGTGATATTAATATGAGATCTCCATTTATCTTTGACTGACAGTCATAAACCATTCTAATCAACAGAGAGAGTTTTAGTTGGGAAAGGATCATATAATTGCAAACAAAGGTATCTAATTTAAATCATAATTTGATAGAATGGCATGATAATCAAAATTTCTCAGGATTAAGTCAGCTAGGACACGTTACAACTCCAAAAAAATAATCCACAAATCTCTATCCACAAAATGCAGAGGATATTTCTTAAATTTGATATCCACAAGTAAAAGTATGATCACAATCTAAATAAAGAACTCATTCTAATAAAAAGCAAATTAAAATATTATGCAAAGGATGATGATCCATCTATCTTGTTGATAGTGTATACTTTAAACCTTTGTTACAGAACATATTCATTCATTTGGGCACTCTAAAATAATATATTGAGTATGTTTTCTACATTCTAAGCACTGGGAATAAAGAAATGTATATATGTATTCCAGGAGCCCACAAATCAAAAAGTGATGGAAAATCAAACCAGACTTTGATGGTAGGTAGCCTAGTTATAATATGAATGGGATGTTGTTGGACTACAAAGGTTGATCATCAAACTCAGTCTGAGAGAGGAATGATTTGAAGAGTTTATACTAAAAACTGAGCCAGTCAGAAAAATAATAAGATCTAGAGCTGATCAGCAAACACAGATATCCTATGGTCCTTTCTACCTCAGCTCTTAAAAGCTCATCTGCCCTTCATTTCAGTGGAATTGAGTTCAAACATTATTTTGGTCTCTCTCATTGATTGCAATAGCCTTGAATAAAGTCTTCCTTGCCTGTTTAACTTTGTGTGGCACAATTTTTGTTTTAACAGGTGCCTTTGGAATAAATCATATGTTAAAATCCCACATTTTAATATAGTCTTCTACAGTTATAAACCCAGATTTCCTTTAGGCTTCACAAACCAGAGAAGTAGCTACAATATACAAGAGTCAAAAGATAAATATTATTTTACACTTTTATAATATTTAATATTATAAATATTATATACATATATGTGGATAATCGGTTATATTATATTCATGTGCATATGTGCTTATATGTTATATTATCTAATTTAAACCATAATCTGTTAATATAGGATTTATTTCAAAAAGTTAATCAAATATATTACTAATTATATTTTTGCATTTCCAATGTTGGTAAAGTTATTCAAATTTTTCACTTTCATCGAGTTCAATCAAGGTGCAGACACTGAAACTCTCCTTCTAGATTAAAAGCTTATTTTACATCCAAACCTTTCCTTTTAAGGGCTAAATATTTGCTGAAAGTTGGTTGAACACGTAACTGCTTAGGAGTTGGAATAGTTCATTTTGGAACAGCTTTAACATCTAATTCTGTGTTACAAGTGGTCATTCATTAATTTAGCTTCATTAAATACAGACAGTATGTCACCCAGAATCTTTCTTGTTTACTCTTTTATCAGTTAAGTAACACAGAGTTATCATGGTCAGTATTGAACAGCACCATTTCATTATTTCTTTTCCAGAACAGCTTTGGTGGAAGTACAGCTGAGATCTGGCATTCTATTCTAGCTTTACTGAATCTCCTTCAAAAACTTTTTTGATCTGTGGTTTGAAGATAAACATTAGTGCTCTTCTGTGTTCTTTTCTAAGGAAGTCGAGATGCATGAGAAAAGTGGCTTCTCTTGTACACATGCATAAGCCCCTGAATCTGAAGATCTGACTACTTCAAGGATGAGTAAATGAAACCTGAAAACCTAAGACATCATTTTGTGAAAATAATCCGCTTGCACTGGTCTTCCACTTATATAGCATGACACATTAGGAGATGTCAGTCTACTCAATTTGAAGTATATTCTGCAGAATCTTCCTTTTTCAATCCATCCACATGTCCTCTGGTACTTGAATGAAATGTGGTGGGTAAAACTTCTGGATTGCATCCTGACCATTCACATCTCTCTTAAGGATGATCTATTTCTTACTTGTGACATAGGAACTTGCAGTTGTGCATGTTCTGAGTTGTGCTGTGGAAAACCTGGTGCTTCACTGTCACTGGAGCTTGACACTAGCAATCTACAAGACACCTCCTCGATGTTAGCTGTTGATTTCCATCATGAAGAAGGCTGTCCTTACATTTTAGTTTTCTCTCCAAATCTTGATCTTGAATTAGAGCTTCTTTTTTCTTTTGATCATCTATGGATTTCATGGTTGGGAGTTCTTGGTGTGGGTCTAACATTTGCAGTTTGGGATAGCTTAGCATTTACAGGTGGGCCATCTGAGGATTGTTGATAGTTAAGGTCCATGGTGTAAGGACTTTTACTGTTACTGTCACCAGGCTGTTGTGACAATACAGAACCAAGGAAGCTGCCTGCAGACTGATTATAGGTGGCTGTAACACTTTGGCTCTGGTTGGAATTAGGATACTGCCATTTGCGACATGGATGGGCCTCAAGATAATCATGCTAAGCGAAATAAGCCAGACAGAAAAAGTTGAAAATCACATGATATCACTATACGTGGAATATAAACCTAAAGGCAACAAATGAACAGGACAAACAGAGACTCATGGACATGGACTATAGACTAGTGGTTACCAGAGGGTAGGGGTTGGGGGGAAAGAGGAGTTAGACAGGGTAAAGTGGGCCAAATATATGGTAACAGAAAGAAATCTAACTATGGGAGGTGAACACATAGTGTAAATATATATATATGCTTTACTGTTACACAGCTGAAACTTATTGGATTTCATTAACCAATGTCACCATAAAAAAAAACTAAATAAATTTTTTTAAAAGTTTAAAAAAATAAAAGAAAACAGCCATAGAAAAGCAAGGAAAGCAGAAGAGGACACAATAATGTGAGAGTTCATTGTTGAGAAGGCAAAAAATCTTTGTTCTGGGTACTGCTGGAATGGATGGTAACAGGCGACTGGTCTGGCTAAAGAAACTGGAGCTTTTCACAAAATATATGTTTTTATATGCATTACTGTCTTATAAATTCTAATACTAATTAAATAAAATGGAAGCAAAAATAATTTTTGAAAATAGAAAGGATGGACTCTTTCACATAACACTTAAAGTCAAGTGCATTACAATTAAAATGTAATTGAAAATAATAACTTGAGTGCACAGAAGCATGCATTAAATTTCATAAATTCTCTGTTACAAATGAGCTATAATTTGGGGGTGATAGTTTCCATTTTATTTGAGCTTGTAAATATTGTAATAGATGTTTTAATTTACAAATGCACAATGCCTCCTTGAAATATGTTTATTTTAAAAACATTTAATTATTTTGTTGTATGCTGATAAGTGAAAACAGATCAGCAATATGAGGTAGTGATCAGTGGCCATAAGAGGTTAATTTAAATTAAAAATGTCCAAAAATGTTTTAATAGAGGTGTGTGTATAAAAGAAAGAACAAGGTAATGGAGAAAAAAATCATATGAGTTTTGGAATCAGAAGACCTAATTGGATGCCCTGGAACATGTCAAGCTCTGTGAACTTTGATTTTCATTTTTAAAATGGTTAAATACATATCCACTAGTGTTATTATCCATATGTGTGGCTCTGGCCAAGCATACCATGTTCCAACTCTCATGACCCTTGTGCCACATGGATATTTATAGTGCATGTCATAGATTTTTCATGGTCATCTGACCTTGTCCATATTACATATCCTGCTAATATAATCTGCCACTATAATTTGGCTTCAAGATTTTTTTTATGAGGAAGCTAACCTCTATTGAATATTGATTGCCCAGAAACCATTCTAGGTTCATGCATACATATTATCTAATTAATGTATATGTATAATACTATGAAGTACTTTTAATTCCCATTTTCGCAAATAAAACAAGCCTAAAAAAATTACTGTTTTTTCTTATAACACACACAAAATGGGACTTAGGAAAGCTAGGGGAGTTCATCTGATGTTTGTATCATCATCTTGATTTGACTACTGACTCTTCACAATTTTTATAACACATACATGCATTTCTTCATTTACTCATGACTAGAAAAATAGGTGTGATTCTTACTCATATTTCACGATGACAAAATGGAGCAATAGAGAGCTTAAGTATCTCATTATCAAAAAGTATTTAACTAGTAGAACAGGGATTTAACCCTGGATCATTTGACACAAGAGCTTCAGTTCCCAATGACTTCACTATTAGTATCTCTGAAAGAGGCAAGAGTTACACTTTAAGCGTTATCAGAGATATGTAATTACAAATTATCAAGATAAAAATAGAGCTACTTTCCAAACTTAAAACAAATGAATTAATATCTTTGATAATTGAAGGAGTTTAGATTTTGACTCCTATTGCACTGATGTATAATAAAGTCATGACTATTATAATACTTATATTCTGTTGTTATATAGATTCAAAATTAGTCAGAGATATTTCTTCTGATAGAATCTAGAGAAATATAACTTTCATTCTCATTTTCATTTATGTACTGAGCATTAAGTTAAAAAAAAAAACAGTATATTTACATTGGAGAGTCTTACTACTTTCACTCCACATTTCATTGCCCTTTATTAACTACATATTTTCAAGTACAAATTTTATTGTCATTCTTGTCAAATTTTTAAAAGTATACAATGAACACAATTATACACACATAACTGATTATTGTTAATCAGTAATATATCAAAATGTGAAGAAGAAAATAGAATACCTTATGAGTCTATGAATATGTTGAAATTTTAAAAATATGTTGGTTATCATGTCTGATATTCAAATAGATAATTTAAGTGTCAATATCTATTTATTTTTTCTATTTATCTATCTATATAATCATCTATCTATATATACACATTTATACAGACATGCATATATATGCATATATGTATTTACATATATATGTATGTATATACACACACATATAAAGACAGAGAGAGATGACATACATTAATTTAGCTCTAACAACAATTACATACCTAGAGTAGTAAATTGTATAAACGCTACAAGGAAAACAATGTTACCCCTACCCTACAGGATATTGTAATAGAGATAGACGAATAAAAAAATCATTACTATCAACAAATATTTAAAATACATGTGATATAGACAATTGGTAAGCAAACCAAATGTAGGTAAAGATTAAGTATAGTTAATTAGAGCAGACATTTTCAAGGAAATGAGACTTATGCAGGGAAGACTTCAGATGTAAAGTATATATCTAAAAGTATGAAGTAAATTTTAGATGGGGTACATATATACAATGGAATATTACACAGCCATAAAACACATGAAATACTGCCATCTGTGACAACATAGATGGATCTTGAGATTATCATACAAAGCGAAATAAGTCAGACAGAAAATGTTGAGAACCATAGGATTTCAGTTATATGTGAGATATAAAACTGAAAACAACAAATGAACATGACAGACAGAGACTTACAGATCTGAACAGCAGTTTAACGGTTACCAGAGGGAAGGGGGAGAGTAGGTAGATAAGGGTAAATGGAGTCAAATATATGGTGATGGAAGGAAATTTAACTTTGTGTGGTGAACACACAATACAAAAAACATATAATATATTATTGAATTGTAAAATGATAAATTTTATTAATTAATGTCACCCCAATAACTATAAGTAAAAATAAATGAATGAAATAATTAAAAATAAATTTTAGAAGAATACCACAAATGTAAGAAACAGGATACTATATGAGAACACTACACAGAAAACATATAATAATCTGGATTTTCATAAGAAAGTATCAGGGAGACAACTTTTGGGAAACAAAAGGGCATATTTAAAAATGTATATGTAGAAGATTTGGATGTTAAAATAAGCTAAATTTATGAAAGTGTAAAACTGCAATATAGCAGTTTAAAGTGGTCAGAATGAATCTCACTGAGGACTCACAGGAGATACTTATGTTAAGCCAGAAGTGATGTTTAAAAAGTTTTGGGAATTGGAAGAGCAATATATACATATCCTTTTTCTGAAGCCTACTTTTGTCCATAGTAAACTTTATTATCAAGAAAACTACCTCACCAACGCAATTTGTTTTTCAATGCGGTAGACTGGAAAACTAGCCACAATCCTTCAGTGCTCCTTATATTCATGCCCTTTCAATATAGTATTGAATTTCTTTCCATCAAGCAGTGGAATTACTTTTTTCATCTCTTGAATATGGGGCTGGCTTTGTAACTTGGTTGGCAAATAGAATGTAGTATAAGTGACAGCGTGGCAATGCTGAGCCTAGGGTTTGGGAGTTCAGTCACTTCCATTCTCCTTCTTGGAATCCTGCCCAGTTGTCATGTAAACAAGTTCCAGTTGTCCGGCTGAAGAGCAAGAGACATAGAGAGTAGAGACATTTTCCTGTAATCATTAGTTGTAATCATTCTACATAATCACTTCCCAGCTAACCATGCTATTGAGCTCTGACACATAAGTAAACCCCACTGAGACAAGAAAAATTGCCCAAATAAGCCCAGCTCAACTTCCAAATCACAGAATCATGAATTAAATAAATGGCTCTTATTTTAAACCATTAAGATTTTGAATGTTTTGTTAAGCAGCAAAAGCTAACTGATACACATGGTCAATACATTTAGAGGCAATCTAAATGTATTCCTACCCAATATGAAATAGGTTTAATTGACATTTTACCTTCTATTAATTAGGTTTAATTGACATCTTATAACTAATTATAAGATTAACTTCTTCACCAAAATGTATTAGACAGTCTTGCTTCTTTAAGGTCTAACTTAAAATAAATATACATCGTGATTTTAGTCTCCAGTGAGTTCTGGATCTCTGCTCCTGACATATGAACATAAGAAAGCTTTGTTGATTGTCCAGTTCACTTTTGGAATAACGGTAAAAGTGACTTCTGATTTTAAGTCATTTTACATTAGAATGTCATTCAATTGTTTAAAATGTTAAAGAGAAAGAAACTTTTCTTCATAAAACATTGTGTATATTTTTAGGTAGGTTTAGTGTAACTCCAGATTGAGAAGCTTTGTAATATTTCACACAGTTGCTTTTCTGTGCACAGACTCTGTGCATGTGTGCTTGCGCGTGCGAGCATCAAATAATGAATGGCAATATAAAGCAAATTGCCTTTCTTATGGTCCTATGTTAATTAAAACCAAATGTCCTTTCTACAATGCAGCTAATGTACTTTAATTATTCTATCTTGTGCAGATGGGACAAAAGGAAACATGCAATTATTAAGGGAAAAAGTACACATTGTACAATAATTGTCCACAATGTGAAATACTAATGCTTTTCCTCTATAAGTAAATTGAATACTTGTCAAATAATTCTCTCTACACCATTTAAATAAATAATATAACATTATATGAATAAAAAATTTAAATTATTTATTCACAATAATTTATACTTAGAATTACCTTTTTTAAGTTTAAATAAAACATGTTTATTTCCATTTACACTCCTTCTATAGTCTTAAACAATGCAAAAACACAAGTAAAGGGTTTTTTCAAATTAAATTTATTGGAGTGACACTGATTAATAAAATTATATAGGTTTCAAGTGTACAATTCAATAATACATCATATGTGTTCTGCATTGTTTGTTCACTATCTGAAGTCCAATCTCTTTCTATCACTATATATTTGACCCCCTTTCCCTTATCTACCTCCTTTCTTTGCCCCTTCCCTCTGATAACCACTAAACTGTTGTCTGTGTCTATGAGTTTTTGTTTGTCTGTCTTCTTTGATTGTTGCTTTCAGTTTTATATCCAAAATATTAGTTGAAATGTGGTTCTCAACTTTTTCTGTCTGACTTACTTTGCTTAGCATGCATGATAATCACAAGATCCAATCATGTTGTTGCAAATGGCAGTATTTCATCTTTTCTTATGACTAATATTCCATTGAATATATATACCACATCTTCTTTATCCAATCATCTATCGAAGGACACTGGTTGTTTCCATGTCTTGGCCAGCATGAATAACGTCGGGATGCGAATATCTTTATGGATAAATGTTTTCGAATTTTTAAGGTAGATACCCAGAAGAGTGATTGGTATGGTAATATCGATGACAATTCTATTCTTAATTTTCTGAGAAACCTCTATATTGTTTTCCATAGTGGCCATACCAATTTACATTCCCACCAGCAGTATACGACAGTTCCTTTTCCCCTACAACCTCTCCAACACTTGTTATTACTTGTCTTGTTGATAATAGCCATTCTAACAGGTGTGAGGTGATATCTCATTTGGTTTTGGTTTGTATTTCCCCAATAGCTAGTGAAGTTGAGCATATTTTCATATGTCTGTTGGCTGTTTGTATGTCTTCTTGGGAGGAGTGTCTCTTTAGGTTTTCTGCACATTTTTTTAAATTGTTTTCTTTGTTGTTATTGAGCTGTATGAGTTCCTTATATATTTTGGATATTAGCCCCTTATTGGAGGCATGGTTTGCAAATATCTTCTCCCACTCAGGTGGTTGTCTCTTTGTTTTGTTGATAGTTTCTTTTGCTGTGCAGAAATTTCTTAGTTTGATAGAGTCCCAGACACTTATTTTTGCCTTTACTTCCCTTGCCTTTGAGGTCAAATTCATAAAATCCTCTCTAAAACCAAGGTCCATGAGTTTAGTTACCTATGTTTTTTTCTATGCAGTTTTTCATGTTTTCTACTGGCATAAATTTTAAAATGAGTGTTATTTTACAGAAGAAAGAGACTTGGTAGCAGTCATAATTAGCGTGGAAAGCTAACCTTTTCCTTTCAAACTTGGGCAAATCTCTGTATCTCATTAAGATTAATTTTCTTCATCTATTAACTAGGGATAAGAGTACCTACAAGGATAGTGGATGGAAAGCAGCTGAAAAGATTAAAAGATAACACATATTAAGTGGCCAGGTCACATATGATCTTTCTTATGGTGCTTAATTATTAGGAAGCAGAAATAGAATCATGAAAATAAATTCAAATTTTCAGATATGAATTATTTCTTGATCTCACATTCTCTTATCTTTATCTGTCTTTTAACTCATTTATTCTACCAGAGAACACTTTCTCCCCTTAGAATAGTGATAATGCATGATAAACATCTGGGGACTCCTCACTCAATCAAATGCTAATATATCTGGAAAAGAAACAGTGTAAATGAAATAGAAGGGTTTTGAACAGGACAACCACTGTCTCATAGAGACTGTGTTCTCTCCTCAAAAGAGGAAGTTGATTTTTCCCCAAAGCAATGATGGAAAGAATAATTCAAAGGAAGAAATTAAGTAGAGACCAGTTTTCAGCTCAATTTGGTGGCAGTTTTTCAGCAGCTCTGTTCTATAGCCCATGTTTCAGTATTCTGAGTCAGGTGTCATCTCTGATAGAGGCTTTTTGATTTTGACATTAGCTTCTGTAGTGGCATCAGAGGAAGGGGCTACTCTAGTGAATCATTTCTTCACTGTTGTGGGACACAGCTCTGGCCTCTGGGTTAGAATCTAAATTTTGGCCCTCAGCATTTCCATCAGTAATCACTTAATTCCCTGTACTGATGTCTTTCTTGTTAACATCCTTATAGAGTTTTCTATCAGTGGAATTAAACCCTCACTGATAGAGCTTCAAAAATTTTTTTGAGAAGGCAATGAATTTGTCCAACATAGGATTGTAGAAAAGAAATAATGATACGAGAGAGAGATTAGATGCAGATTACAGAAATTTTTAGATGCCTTGGTAAGGAACTGAAATTCATTCTAAAATTCATGAGACACCATGAGAGGCCTGAGAGCAGAGAATTAGCATGATCAATATGTATTTTAACAAGATGATTCTGGAATCTATGCATGGAGTAAATGGAAGGATGCTAGATAGGAAGCAAGTGGTTCAATCTGATTGAAGCTGCTGGAGCCAGCATCAATTACAGCATGGAATAAAAGATGATCCTCTGATATAATACCCCTTTCATAAACAATAGGCATAAAATTATTTTTTATTACTATTAGATAACTAACCTAGAAGAGCCTATTTTATTTTTTTTTTTCACATTACTCCCAACAGTTGTCACTTTAACACTTTAAGGGTACATTTATAACAGGTTTCCCAGCTGATCACATGGGCATGGCAATGTGTAAATGAATGGATATAAGGTGCATATAGGAAGTATCATTTCTTTGACAGAGAGTTCCTGGCAAATATATCAGTTCTTAAAGCTTTAATACACCAATTGTTTTCATTAAACAATAGATCACTGGCAGAATCAAAAAGAACTTGAATATTTCTCAGTAATAAAACCAAGTGCCCACCTTTGTGTAAGTATTCACTACACCTTAGTTTGTTTACTTCTCATCATACCTACAACACTGAAAACAGCCTGATACTCCAACTCAAAGCTAGGCATGCTCTGATATCACAATTATAAAGTGCAGATTTCTGGCTTTTTAATTTTTTTAATCAGAAGACATATAAACAGGAAGATGAATTCCTACTCAGCAACTAGAGTAGGCTTACAGATGAAGACTTATCAGTATCATATTTTGAGGAATTGAAATGACCAGCAGCAGCTCCCTTTGCCCTTCATGTGTACTTTCTACCAGCACATTTCACTTATCTGTGGCCTCAGTACAGCTGAGAGATATGAAATCTGATTGCTATATCTCCATTCTTAGAACACATTCCACTCCATGTAAGTTCTACAAAATACTTGAAACAGCACAATATATTTTCCCACCACAGGATTTTCAGTATTATTATCAATATAAGGTGATAAATGATTTCTTTTGGGTCAATTTCTTGGGCAATTGCTCTTGTTGACAATAAGTGATAATGAATGTGGATAAAAGACATGTAAGTTTAGAAGCCAAACTTTATATTTGATTATGCCTTCATATTTATTATTTTAAAGAAAGTTCAAAATTGTTGTAGTTTTTCCCTTCACTTTATAACTCATTTAAAAATTGTATAGTCAAAGAATGCTAATTTATTACATTCATCAGTTATAATAAATTGTGTCTACATGTTTATTTCATTTCATATTTAAATATTATACAAATATTTATTTTATAACTATAGTGAAAAGTATTGCATTAAAATAATTACTTTTTATTACAACATGTAAGAATTTAGTTAAATGAGTGTCTCTGTGTGTAGGTATGTGATTGGGCATGTATGGATACTTGATCGTAAAAACAGTGAGGAGGTTTTGGGAAGTATGGAGGTGCATTTAAAATACTATATGTTTAGCAGTATTGGGATTATATGGTTGCTTTCTGACTAACTATAAGGGAAAGTCAAAGGAAAGGTAGAAATAAAAAACGACACAGCTGGGCATGTTGTTCCTGCTGGCTGCAAAATCAATTCCTGGCACCTGAAGGGAGCAAAAAAGAAGATGGGATTTCCATATCTTAGAGACATGCTGTGTCAACCAGAAGCTAAAGCAAATACAGGTGAAATTAAAGTAAATGTTTCTGGATTTTGTAACTTTTGAGTTCTAATTTAGTATATTTGCACCAAGTATTTACACAGCCATTGAGTCAAGCCCACAAGCTTAAGAATAATTATTTGCTCACTGAAATAATTTTATAAAATAAACCAAATCTTCAGCTATTAAATAACAAAACATATGGTGTTAAAATAATGCCATTGCTGAGTGTGTATGTAGAGTATATAGAATTAAAGTTTCCTGGTGGTAGTTTTTATGTTATTTTGACCCAGGATACCAGGAACATTTTACCAATCACCTCTGATGGCCCTCACTTGAGAACACACACACACACACACACACACACACACACACCAAAAAAGAGAGGGATATATGAAAAGAACAATATCCAAATCAAAATTCCAAGTTATTAACATATAGGCTAAACCCACTATGGCACAGAGTCTGGTAAAGGCTGTGATGCAATACATAGTTTAATGGAAACCCTTACTTTCCCTTTTTCTTAAACTTTGACTTTATCTTCTTCATCTGCCTTCCTAATGAAAATCGAAGTTAAGAAGGCAAGTAAAATCATCAGATATGTACAGCCAACTTTGGCAAACCTTAACCATATGGAAATGTATAATACACAAAGGAAGTGAAAAGAACTAAGAATTGATCTGCCATATGATCTAGCAAGCCCTCTATTGAGTATTTACCCTAAAGACTTCAAAACCTGTATCTGAAAAGATATTTGCACACCAATGTTCATAGCAGCATTATTCAAGGTGGCCAGGACATGGAAGCAACCGAAGTATACTACAACAGACGACTGGATAAAGAAACTGTGGTACATATATACAATGGAATATTACTCAGCCATAAGAAGAGATGAAATACTGCCATTTGCGACAACATGGATGAACCTCAAGATAATCACGCTAAGTGAAAAAAGCCAGACAGAAAAATTTGAAAATCACATGATATCACTTATATGTGGGATATAAACCTAAAAGCAACAAACGATCAGGACAAACAAACAGAGACTCATGGACATGGACAATAGACTAGTGGTTACCAGAGGGTTGTGGGGCGGCGGGGGAGGAGAGAGTTATATAAGGTAAAAGGGGTCAAATATGTGGTGACAGAAAGAAATCTAACCATGGGCAGTGAACATACAATGCCATATATATATATATATATCCCTGAAACTTAGTGGATTTTGTTAACCAATGTCACCATAATAAAAATTAATTAAAAACATAGAAAATAATGGAAGAAGCACAAACGCTTTAGCACAGTGATCTCCCCTCCTAAAAGTTTAACTCTTATCAATGCCTTAGACTCAGGCAAGTTGATTAGCAGCTTCTCCTCTCTATAGAAAGTGCTTGGGGGCGGGGGTGGAAAAAAAAAACAGAACAGTATTCTATGCCTTCTTTTTGCCCCTCTCCCCTCACATGGCCTGTTTCTATTCATTTTAATAAGTTCTGTTTATGTCTTAATTGATAAAATCAACTTCCATAGAAAAATCAGCACACAGACTATTCGTATACAGGTTTATAGATTTAAATATATATCCTCTGAGAGTGTACTGTTTCTAAAGAAAAAACATTTCAGAAAAAGTCCCTTAGATACAAAATTTTAGCTTTTTGCCATCTCATTTTGAGATGGATTTTTAAGACTTCACAAATTTTAAATTATTTCTCTGATTTGCAGACAAAGCAAAGTTCAGCGAGGCAGTATTCTTCATTAAGAAACATTTAACTCGGTAATGGTCTGGGCCAACTGGAGAATGAAGAAAAGCAATTTAAAAGAGCACAGGATTTGTTTTAAGAATAATCACTTGTTCACCATATAAAATGAATAATTTAGATGGCCGTTAGCCACAATTATTAAAAGTAGCAAAGGCAAATGGAAAATTATAATTTCATGAATGCTAATTGCATTTTGGTTGAGGAAGAGAAATTCATGCACTTGCTGAATTGAACTGTAATATTAAGATGAAACAACTATTTGGTTGGTTGTGAACTCATCAGAGTTTTAAAATGCATATTGATTTTTTTTTTCTAATTTTTAACACTTTATTATGGAAAATTATATGAATATACCACACATCCAGCTTCAACAATTAATAAGTCATAGTTGATACTGTTTCATCTAAATCCCCACCTAATTTATCCTATCCAGATTATTTTGATATATTTATGCATCTTATCATTTAATTTGTAAATTTTATAATGATTTATCATTATGTTCAGTTTTCAGGTCAATTTGAGTTCTTCCCATTGTTTTCCCAAATGACTGAAGCAAAGGAAGTGAGCCAATTCACCAACATGTATCACCATTCTGCTTGTCTTTTATGAATATCATTATTGTAGCTGTTACAGTGGCTGATCGATGAGATAAAAGGTATTGAACATATTCCAGGTTGCTGCAAGTGCTTATAATCATTATCTCTGCATATTACTTATAAAGGGCTCATTGAACACTTGTTCAATGAGTTCAGAGAATTTACATTTTATGACCAATTACTCTCATAAAATTCATGTCCATATCACATATGAACAAACATTCATAAAAGCTATAATAGTACCTATGACATATTGTCAGAATAAAATGTGACAATACATGTAGAGCCCTTAGCACAAGTTCTGGCCCGTGATATATTATTAAATATTTTTACTTCATATTAGTGTTGTTATTATTAAAAGTGATTTTGTAATAGTAACTACAAGGTATGAAGATCTATACACTTTTGTGGGGCAGACTTGCCTGCCTGATCATTTGTGGAAAGAAAACTCTAAATTTAAAATCCTAAAAATACTTAAAAGCTTGAATTTATTTCTCCTGTGTTCACTGGTATCAAAAGTAGCCTTTTATCAATTATGCTTAAACCACAGTGATAGAACCATAGTTTTGCTTTCTCAGTGCAAGACCTCTGAATACTCTGGGTTGCAACTATGTAGATATTCTAAGGGTGATTATCAATAGCTATTGATCTCTTCCCCATGAAAATTTGCCTAAAATTAATTACTGAGTCAGTATGCTCTTGCTCCCTAGAGTTCTAATCTCTGTTGAGTTGGGACAGAAATTGCAATGAAGAAAATTATTGAGTAAACCAATCAATAAAGAAAATTATTAAGGTAAAATAGAATTGAAACTTTTGTTAAATATTTCAGTAGCATAAATCATTTGCTTTCCTGCAAGACACCTGCAATCTAGTTAGGTAATGGACTCCAACACGAAACAGTTTGACAGCAATGCAACGATGCCTACCTTAGTTAAAATATAACAGTTGCATTAAAGTTCAAAATTAAAACTTAACTAAATCTATAGAAAATATATGTAATAAATCTATATGATAATATATATAAGAAAGTAAGATTATAAATGGATCCACAATAAAAAATGAGTGGTCTTTAACTAAAGTATGGTCAGAAGTCATCCCCAAATATTGTGATTATATAACTCCAAATTAGATTCTTGAAAATTCATCCTTTTAAAAAGCTCTAGAAGAAATTTTTATATATACTCCCTGTTGAGTGACACTGTTATAGATTATGATGTGAGCTGCATATATATGTAAAATATAGAATGCAACATGTCTAGAAAAAAATGATCTCCTGTAGAGGTGAGATATCACCTTATGCCTTCGTGGTTTCCTCAACTGACCTCCCAAAATTATTAAGTGACTAATATATATCAGGCACTCAGTTGATAGTTGATTGATTTTTACTTATATATTTTGATTAATTAATCTTTTATTTGTGAAGCAATGAAAAAGAAGTTAGATTTTAATGAGTCCAACAAGTAGAACATCAGTAAGAAAATTGACCAAATATCATTATTCATAGTATATTAAAGGGAAAAATTCATTGAGCAAATGAGAACAAAAATGTAAGGTTTATTGCATGAGCTATAATGAGTTTAGGTGACATATAGAATGTGGAGGCTTGAGGTAGGTCCAAAATAGACACAAAAATGTTTTCCTTGTATGTATGTATATTAAGATATCTTCCTGGAAACATTATTAAAAATTAATCTAAAAAGTGACTTTTGCTACTCAGATTGGAATAAAATGTTCATTGAACATTTAGAAACTCAAGATTTGTCTCAAACTATTATGAAAATTATATTATTTTAGAAGTTTACAACATAAATCAGAGTAAAAATTAATGTCTTAACTAACTACATAAAAATATCATCTTATTAACAGATTTTCTCCCAATATATTTTTCATATACATGTTTAATTTGCCTGCCCTTTTTATTAATAGTGTTTCCAATAAATGTCAGTGTAGTACCTAAATGTATTACCTACCATCGAAACCAAAATATAGCAACTTTATCATATAACATTGTCATCTAATACCTGAAATACATAAAAATTTTAAATTATAATGAAATTGGAAAGTTTACATTTTGCATCAATGTTACAATTGGTATTGCTTGCAATACTAAATTTTGCTGTGTTCTAAGAGTTCCATTTTACATTGAAATGGAAACACAACAGAAAATCAGTCTTATAGTTGTCAGAAATGTCTCAACTACTGTATGTCCAGTTTTTGCCTAATAATCTAAGGGACAACATTTACTTCCTGGTCTGAGACCTCTTTCAAATATGGAGATAGATGGCAAGAATCAATCCAATACCAAGCAAATATTTGATCATATTCTGAATGTTTAGTTAAACTGATTTCATTCCACCCTCTTGTTGAGTTGCTTTCATGCCTCTGTAAAGTTTGGCATGGTGAGGTTAGGGTCGATTTTTTAGAGAAATGTACAAATGTATATAATGATCTTTATTTTCTGTGTTAGTAAACAGATAATAGCCAGTGGCAACCCTGAACAAACTTAGTAATTATAGTAAAGCCTGTTTTGTTATTTCTTCTAATGAATTAGTGAAGAAAACTCAATAAATGTTCAGAGTTTATCCATGTTCTTTCAGTTATTTGTCTCTAATGCCTCAGGCAAACCCAAATCTCATTTAAATAAATTTTTTAAAAAGCTATTCCGGATATTGCTATGTCCTGAAATGCTTTTCTGTTTCTAAAATGCTCCAGGTGTTCCTATCTTGAAAATTGTGTGAACCATTCTTTGACAGAAAGTTTCATTTAGAGGGAAAACAGCATAGGGTAGAATGGCAATTTTTTTCCACCCAGGATTCAGTGAAAAGTGAAAATTCACTTAAGTAAAATTGAATCTGACATTTTCAAAGATTTTTTGAGATAGAAATACTAATAAGATATCAAGGAAATCAATTTGCTGATGATTTATGAGTGATCATTTCACATATTTAAGTTAAACACTTATTAAACACCTGCTAGTAATGAAGCACTGTACTCAGTACTTTTTACCTGCCCCCAAAAGATTATATTCTAGTGAGAAAACAGAAATATGAGAACATAGAAGAGAGACTCTTAGCATACCCTGGAATGTTTCAGAATGATTTTTATATGACCTTTCTCCATCAATAAAACCTACCTTAAATTTAAATGTATAATTACTTGTATGAATTTATTATTTCTGGATTGTAAGGTTCATGAGGGCAGAAAAAAAGTCTGTTTTTGATAGCTTTACCTCCAGAGTTCAGACACAGACAGAGTTTAACAAATTCTATTTGTTAACAAGTAGCAAGTTATATGAGTTCTGTATACATTGTGATCAAAAGGTAAGTTGAATTATCTGGGAAAAGTGTTCTGGGAAGGGCAAGGTTGATGTGAAAGAAGAACGGGGTATAATATTTGTGACAAGGCTATCTTAGACTGAGCGAAGATCACAAGCCAAGGTATGAAGCAGGATGGGTGTGTGTGTGTGTGGGGGGGTCGGGTGCAGTGCTACAAATGATAGAGTTCCAAACATGGCAATCCTGAAGATGAAGCTGGAAAGTTGGAAATGGTCTACACCAGAACGTGATGGGTATGTGTCCCTTGGTAAGGATCTAAAATCCATGCCCGAAGGACAAAGATGGTATATACTTGCACTCATAGTATCACCACTTCTCAAATAAACCATACAGTCTTTGTTATTTAGTCACTTATCAAAGCACACATTCACAGTCAGTCAAGATGGTCTCCGAAAATATAATGAATTTGACCCAAGAATAGCAACCCTTTTCCCATGTCTGTTTAGGACAAGATGAAAATTTACAAACTTTTCACTGGGGAAGTAACATCAAATGTGTGATTTACCTATTTTTGTGGTAGAAGGTTGACAAGAGATAATGAATGTCGTATGATAATTTATAAAGCAAATCTAATAATTTACATTAAATGTAAATATTCTATATGAAAGAAAAAAAATGTCACATTCGGTCTTGTTTTGTGTTTGTTGGTTTTTTTATTCATTGCTATTTTAATTTAGTCTTAATTTTCTAATTTCAGTTTATTTTTCTAATTTTTACTCTCTTCTAGTAGGACTTATAGCTTAGTCTATAAGAAATTGTTTTTACTATTTGCATATTCAGTAGGATTTACAGGCATTGGGCTTACCTTCTAGAAATTGTGTTTAATATTTTAACATCTACATGTTTATATATATATGACATTCCTTCAAGTCTTCTGATAGACCATTCTTATACTGCATGGGCAGTCCTACATTAAAATAGGGCTTACTATGGGCTTCATTCATTTACCACTATTTTTTTAAATATGGAAACAAGTTTTTAAACAAATTCTCTATGATCATTTTCATTTAACTTGTCCAAAGAGAATAAGATAAATTCATTAATATTATCTCCATTTTTAAATCTTTTCCTTTCTTGAAAATAGTTTTCTGTATATATTGTAAAGAAAGGTTTACTATCTTTTAACTTTTAGATATGCTTAATTAATTTTATTCCAATCCATTTATCTTTCAGATAGTTTTTATGAAATAGAAAGCAAGTGCCTGTTTTTTTCATCTGCAATGTTTAAAAAATTAAAGTGATAGATATTTTCTTACAGAAATGTATTGCACAGAAAATAGAATGAAATATGCAAAAATTGTCAAACAAAATATATAAAGCAAAGGATAAAATTTTGATTTCATAATTTCCTTGCATTTATCACTTTATAATTTCTCATGAAGGTGCTGATCTAAGCAAACCTATGATCAGACATCCAACAGATTATATATTTTTTTGACCCTTTGACATCTGACTATAAGAGATCTTTAGTCTAGCCTCCTGCACACAAAAGTACATATCTTTAAGCAATATTTTCATATCGGAGAGTTTCCATTTTTCTACTTAAAGATTTTCAAATATTCATACCGAATTATATTAGTATAGTATCAAATGGGTGATCAAACATTTCCCCATAGTCACTTTAACAATCTCTTCTACTTAAATTTAAGCCTTGTTAATTCTTCCCTCATCAAAGTTTTCAGTGTCCCTGAGTACAATAATATGCAATCATCTGTTCCATATCATACTTTAACACACTAATTTTAGCATCATTGATGGGCCTTACCTGCATACTTATTTCTCTGGTATTTTCCTAATGGTAATTTTCTATTTCCAATGTTCTATCTTTTACTTTAAAGAAGAGCTGCTTTTCTTCTCCATTTATTTATTTATTTATTTTCAAGTATCTGTTTTACAAGAAGGTTCATAAATATTTAAATTAGTCCACAGTTTATGCATATTTTGCATATCCATAATTTATTACAAACTAGCTATAAATTAATATTATTATTTATTTTTCTGCTCAACTTGGCCCAGATTTGACCATTGGGAGCTTCTTCAGTTAGTTGGTGCTTGTGTCATTTTTTTTATGACTATATCATATTTTTGAGCACTTCACTAATTAGGATCACAAGATGTTCGAGGCTCTTTCTGTATTTTTGCTAACCTCACTGGAGAATGAGAGACTTTTTCCAAGAAGCTCTGATTTTTTTAAATTGGAAATAGAACTTAATGACCAAGGTTTGGATAGTAATTGTATTCATTGCTACTAGGTACTAAGTCTTTAACTAGAGGAAAATATCTGTATACAGTGTGTTTAATCTTAACCCTTAAATATACAGTTAAAAAGCTGTTTTCCAAATTATATAGGTGTAGTTCTTTTCTTCTCAACCCTCTTCACTGTTTTGTTATTCACTTATAATGCAATTAGGTGCCTTTGTTAGTGTATATATTCAATCTGAGTCAATTCTTTTTCCTATTCTTGTTGATTTTAATTATTGATATATGAAGGGTAGGGGATATATGAAACATGACCATGGTTCTAACAATAATTGCTATGCAAGTAAGATTCTATATATAGTTTATTTAGGTAAAGGCATAAATAGTTTGTTTAGGATTACCAAATTTTCCGCCAAATTGCATTCTCTCCAGCAACGTATGGGTATGCCTGTTTCCATACAACCTTATAACTGACATACTTTAAAATTTTTACCAATCCGAAGGTGAAAGAGTTTGAGGTTTTTTGTGCAAGGACCATTTCTACATCTCTTTTGTGTATGTATCTGAATTTCTTGTTCATGCTTTTTATCCCATGTTTCTTTTTAGATTTTGTTCCTATGTCTGTGAGGACTTTTTTATATATTAGAGATATGAAGACTTTATGGTTAATATTCTAATTATTTTCTCCCATTTTCAGTTGTGTTTTGATTTTGCTTTTGGTGTTAACTGTAATGCAACTTTGTAATGTAGGAAATATGTCAATTTTTTTTTTATCGTCCTTGAATATTGAGTAATAGCTTAAAACTCCTTTTACTACATCAGTGTTAAGAGAAACTCACCCATGATTATTGTTGCACCTGTATGGTTTAATTTTTTTTACCTTTATCTCTAATCCATTTGTGATGTAGACTTTCTGTGGTATGACATATGAATCACACACAATTTATTAAACAAAATTTTTTCTGCTCTAATGATTTTGATATTTCACCTATATGACTACAAAATTTTTATATTTTTGGTCTATTTCTGGTCTTTTTATTTAAATACAATAATTTATTTTCTTTCTATGTATCACCACTTAACTTCCAATTATAGAGACTTTATAGTCTATTTTAATATGTAGTAGGTCTAGTTCCTTCTCATAGTTTTTCTTTTTGAGTATTCTCCTTTCTACTCATTCATGCTTGTTTTCTAATATGAAATGTATTATCAATTGTCCTACTCTTTAAAAATTTTTGGTATGCTTTTTAGGATTGCATTAAATTTATAATGTCATTTGGGAAGAACATATCTTTTCAATATTGACTTATCTATGAACATATAAGAAGTTTTTTTGTGACAAAAAGCAAAGAAATGGAGTGATATCTATCTAGATCATTGATATCAAAGGAAAATTTTAAAGGTTTTATATATAAAAAATCTACCTCAAATCACTTTCAGAACTTTCTAAGTATTTAACTGTTGTTGGTGTTGTTTTGTTTTTTCCTTGTTAATAGAGTTAAAGCAATACATAAAATGCTTACTAGCTAATGCTTATAAATAATGTAAAGTATTTGCCTACAAATAATGTATGGTTCAATCAATATTCCAGCTGAAACAAATTATCCTATACTAGCATTTGACTGTTTTAGGGTTTTCTAAATTGCTAGCTTAAATTTTAATGGACTCTAGAAATAAAATAGGAGTTTAGAAATAAGCAAAAAGAGGACAGATTTAAAATGTATGTTTTTCCTTATTCTTTTGTCCTTTAGTTTTCTGTGACTGCCATCTGCTCAGTTTCATATTACCTTTATTTGCTTTCTCTTTTAATCTGACTTATAATTCAATTATTATCTCACCTTAATTAAAATAGAAGAATTTTATGAATATTATCATTAATAATAAATGATGATTTCCTTGGTGCATATATATTTCATTTGCAAATGAACAAAGATACTTTAAGTAGTTGCTCTTTGTAAAAATATATTTGCAAAGAAAAATTATCAGAATGTATTGAATCCTATCTAAGACTCTGAACTAATGACTACTGGTTGAATTTAAATTGTTTTCTATGCCAGATGCAGGTCATATAGATGCTTATTAATTTTATATACACTCCTTGTTTGTTGTGCTATATATTCAGGGTAACCAACCATCCAGGTTTTCCGAGGACTGTCTAGTTTGAGCACTACAAGTCAAGTCCAGGAAACCCCTCAGTCTCAGGCAAAGCAGCATAGCTGTACAACATTTTATTTTAAAGAGAAAATACAAATCGCTTAAAAAATTGTAAATACTGTATTTAAACATTATTAATCTATTTGGTATAATATAGCATTCTTATATTTCGAGAAAAACAGGGTCTATGATATCTATATTAAGAATTATTTCAAAGCTCTTTTAGAATGTGCACCGGTTAAAAGAACGAACTTATTGGATTATAACGAAGATCTACGATGCAATCATATGAATTTTATTTTTCTAAGCTACTCTTTGTAAGCCTACGCTGAATCAATACTCGATTTGCTTTCAACTTTAAGGCTTTTGCAACTAATGCAATGCAAGAGTGCAAACTACAGAGACACTTCTGAAGTTTTTAAATTTGGAGTTTAGGGAGAGGATATATCCTATAATCATTGCTCTGAAGAAACAAGAAACTATTATATCACCAAAGAAGCAGAAAATTTCACAGTGGTTGCTGAATATGTTACTTACATCTTTTCTCAACAGTATTTATCGATTCTAATGAGATTATAACTATTTGAGAATTTGCCAACACACAGCATTATCTTCTTGAGTCTCACTTCCAACAAAGATCACCTTTCACAATATAGTGAATTTCAGTAAAACCCTAAAAAATGTCTTGGGAGAGTTTCAAGAAGATAGGAAAAAAATGATGATAAGCAAAAAGCTAAAATGTAACCTTTTCCTTAAATTTGGAAGGTGGGAAATAGGACAAAGATAAATAACCTGTACTTGGAGATATCACCAGACTGAAAATTATTAAAGAAAAGAAATATCTTAGTATTGCAACAATTGGAAAATTGTTTCTCTTGTCTTTCAGGGCAAAGCACATTACTGTAAGCCCAGATAAAAACCCAAGATTGTCAGGATACATATAATCATTACATTCAAAAATTAATTTATATAAAGCAATCAAGTAAGCTGCAAATCAAAGCACTCTACATACTCATTCTTTAACAAATCACAACATGTTAAATTCTGTCTCTGTGGCACTGTCCATCTTGTATTCCTGTTAATAACATCTTGCACATTCTTCTCCTACTATATCAATCCCATTTGCCCTTCAGTCTAGACAGTCTTCCTCCAGTGTCTACAAACCACTCAACACCTCTCTCACTCCTGTGCTGAGTGAAATGTTCTGAACTTTTAGTTTAAACTGTCTTATAATTCTACTATATATCTCTGCAATTACATATATGCATATCTTCACCTTATAATAATAATAATAACAGCTAACTTTCATTGAGTACTTCTTACATTGCAGGAAATGCACCAAATATATTTATTATTTTATTTAAAACAATATTTCAAGTTAGTTTTTATTTTATGTTCTATTTTGCAGATGAGGAAATCAGAGACATAGAGGGGTGAAGTTACTTGTCTCATTCAGACAATTAAAAATGATGGAGTGGAAGCCGTAAATCAGAGTTTACCATGAAATATACACATATATATATATATACACTCAGTACAAGTTTCTATGGCTGATTTTTAAAGATCTACTATTAAAAAATTAGAAAGTGTAGTGTGAACAGAAAACAGGTCTATATACTTTCCAGATCTCTAAACAAAAGTTTATCTACTTTGTGGAGAAACAAAGTAAAAAAGTAGTAAATCAGAGTAGGATCTCATTCACAAGGTGGCTTCAGGGACCCCAGAAAATTCCCAAATCTTATCCTTAAATTCCTCACAGAAAGTAAGACTTTAAAAGCCTCTCAGCTTGCCCAAGAGCAAACTGAATTTTAAAGTAATAAATAAATATCTAGGTATGTATATGTATTGTATGTGTGTGTGTGTGTGTGTGTGTGTGTGTGTGTATATATATATATATATATATATACAGAATTAGAAAATATATTTAGAATTAGAAAATTACAGAATTAGAAAATATACAGAATTAGAAAATATATTTAGAAAAATGACAGGTAGAATTAGAATCTAAAAATGACAGGTAGATAAATAGATACTTATATAGATGGATAGGCAGATAGAAAGAAAGTGGAACACTATAAAAAATGTGGCAGTGATTGTGCTGGTACATGGGGTGGGTAAATCGGTCACTGTAAAACAAACAAACAAACAAACAAACAAACAAACAAATAAAAGGGGAAGAGAAGAGAAATCCAAATCACAGGAGAAGAAAAATTACAGTGTACATTTGGAAGCTCTAAAAATCAACCCTATTAAAAGTATACTTAGAGTACTGGTTCCTTTTGCTCTTTAACCTTGACCAAGAACACCAATTTAATTTCAGTTTTTATTCAGTAAGACAATCAGTTGAAGATAAAACTTAATGTATAATATACTTTCTTATATGAAAATAATAGCCATGGGAAGAGTATATGTTTCTTTGAAGTCTATCTTCTCATTACCCCTGAGTATTTCCAAGTAGCTTATATTTTACTATGTTGATACTACAGTTATTTATTTTTCTGTCAAATTCCAGTTACTCTCACACTATTACACTTGTAACAAAATGCACATGATTCCAAATCTCAGATATTTCATCACCATTTATTGTTTTGTATACATGCTCAACAGTTACTTATTTCTCCAATCTATTTCCTTTTGCAGTTAGAGCCAGATATATAAGTATTATTTTCCTTCGGATTGGTGGTGCTGCATTTGCTTTTTGTTTTAGTATGCACACTTTCATAATATTCCTTCTTAATGGTTTTTCATATACACCACTTTGTCATTTTCATTCCCTTTGTGTGCTTGTTCCCCCTGTCAGCATTCTTCCTTGTACTTTACGCTCTTTCCCTCTATGGGCTAGTTTTTCTTTAAGGACATTTATTTCCTATCTGTCTGAAATTCATCTATCCTAAAGCAATTTCTAATTCCTTACAAAACTGAAATTCATTCCATTTGTGCCTCAAGCTAAGTTTTTAGTTTTATGTTCCTCTATGCCTGGGCCTAAATGAGGCACAAGCAACATAATGAACTCTGACCGAATTTCAAGGATGGCTTATGCAGCAAAGCAAGAATTGTGCTTCCATTTCACTAGGTGACAGTAGACAGGAGACTGTTTGCTAACAAATATAAAACAAGTGGTGAGTCACTGGTATCAAGCATTGCTCATAAAAGATGAAGAGAACTCTGCTTGTGGTAGTTTCTCCTCTCTGGAAAACTATGCCAATTACACAGCATCATAAAGAAATTTAAAAATCTATTCTCAGAGATGCAAAGACTCCAAAACCACCTCTCAAAGGGAAATAGTAATGTGGTTATCACAGCTTACTTTTTTTTATTTATTCTTTTTGTTTTCAATTTGATAACTTACATTATAATCTTGCTTCATATATCATAGAGATATATGAAGCAAGATTAGAAATACAATTACAAAGATAGCCATCAGACTTACTCTTTCTAGTATTCTTTCCGAAACATGCCCACAAATAAAAACTGTACTGAACAAGCATATAAATAGTGAATCACTGCCACATTCTATCTCAGTCTCTAGAGTAAATGTTGATAACTGGACACTGTGAGGATTACTAGAAATAGTTAATCTTCTTAGAGTAAAAATTGCATAAAAAAACTTTAATTACAGATATAAGGTGTTAGTATTATTATAGTATATTAAGATCTTGTTATCACTTAGTATTGACTGTGTGAAAATTAATGCAGATTTACAAATAATATTGAACATTATTTTAGATATTTCCTCCTGAACCCACAAGAATCTCATATTTCATATTAACTACTATGTTATGTAGTTTGAGATAGCAAAAATTTTAAAGAATTCACAATAATAGTAGAAAAGGTTAAAGGATGCTCAAAGCACTTGTATTTTCTAATTTCTTTTAACCCATATTCCCACAGCCTTATATGAATTAACCTAGTTCATCAACCTAATCTTTTGTATCACACTGCACACTGATAGGGACTAAAATATTGTAATAACGGACCTTATATAGCACAATGGGAGGTAATCTATTTTACATGATTTATTTAGGAAGTATGAGTGACTCCTTTGTCAGGTTTCTCTATCATCGTTCCCATTTAGAACAAGATTTTTGCTACTGTTTCTAATCAGTATTTACTTCCCTCCTACTGGTGTCTTTCATGTGTGGTGCAGTGTAATACTCATGCCCTTCGGAAAGACAAGCAAGACATTAAAGAACTGTCCATGTTGTGGCCTTAGGACACAGCAAGCTCAGTTTGGAAAAAGAGATGCTTTGTTATATAATTACAGAACCATGAAGCTATATAAAATAATGTGGCCTTTCTGAAATAACAGCAGTGATTTTTGTCCCTGTCAAGAGTAGGGTCAAATTAAAAAATTGCAGTCTGAATATTTATCACTAAAAATTATTACTAACATATTAACAGGTTACAGTTTGAAAACAGGAAATTATGTATCCAACTGTTTCACAATTTTGAAATTCTACTTATTTAAACATTTCTGGTTTTGCTTTTTTTGAAGTTTGGATAAAGAAACAGTAAACTATGCATTCAAAAGTCCTTTAAACACACCTAATACACACTTTTTTGAATAGCATATAGAAAATAGAAGGCTGTTTTCTCTCATTAGCCATAAATATTGGGCTTATATATTAATTACTGGACCAAATTATGTGAATTATGACTAACTTAAAAGATTAGAATTACATCACATTATTTATTATTCTGAAATTTCAAATAATTAATACAATCTTCTAAGTATTAAACCCACCAAAAATAGACTCAGTTACCCAGAGTGATGAAATCTCATTACGATGAGTTTTCAAAATGTCCACACCTTTTTATCACCTGTGTTTACTTAGGAGTTGTTTTCTGTCTCTTGTTTTCTGTCCCAGTTTTCTAAAAATATTGTCTGTCGAGGAGAGTCCAGGACAGGTTCATGAAAAATGATTATGTGAATAAATAGCATCTTTTCTTGAATATGACAACATTCTTGTTTTAAAAACATATGTAAGTGTTAACTATTCATTTATATTTTTACACAAACTATTCCTGCCTTCTCGTTTTATAACTGAAGATTAAATACACAAATTTAAATGTATTTTTAAAATACATTAAACCATTTTTGCTAATGTGCTCTTCTTCCTTTAACTTCTTCTTAAGTACTCTTTGAGATTAAGATATAAGCAGATAATGGAGGAAATCGAGTATAAAATAGTTATTATGCCTCCAAAAGCAAACAAACATTAATTTTTAAAGTGCACTGATATATGCATTTATTTTCCTTTCTCCACCAAAATTTTATTTCTCATTTTATGATTGATAAGTCCTTAAAAGGAGATTTTTCTCAGATGCATGCAGAAATGTTCTACATATTAGAATAGGACCTTAAATCAGGATTAAGTGTAGCAATAAAAATCTGGACATGAATCAGGTCTCAGCTATCTCAACGTCATGTGCTTTCTTTAATCAACTGAGCCAATGACTTATGAGAACCTCTAAAGGAGAATAACGAAAGAACAAGATACAGTATTATAAAAATAAATTATTCTGCAATTTCTATGACAAGAATTGCTTGTCTCATCTTTCTTTCACAACACACAAAATCAACTTTCTCTTTTAGAAGATATATCTTCCTGGATTATAAACTGCAATGTTCATATTCCTTTCTATAGTTGAGTCTAACTAAAATAATGATTTGGTAGAGAGTTACTGAGAAGTTAATTTTTAAAAGAGCTTGTCTTCATGGTTTAATTCTTCTTTAAATAATATTATTGCTGTATGAGGTGACTTGACTATAAAATTGTTTGAAATTAATTATGTAAATAATTGCTTGAAATAAATGTCTATTGACATGTCTCCCGAGAAAATCTGAAATACTCTCAGTTGGATTTGAAGTGTAACTTTTTTTTCCAAAAGTTTGCTTATTTTTTCCAATATTGTAAAATGAAATGGGGCATCATGATTTTTACTAAGTGCTACAACTAAGGAATGATATGAGATGTAAAAGACAACATGAGTTATTTAAAATCACCCTTAGGGGACTCATTTGAAAATTGTCATGCCACTGAATGATTACAAAATATCCTGAAACATAGTTTAAAAAAATTAATATAATCAAATATGGCTGCATATAATTATAACTGCAGTGCTTGTAAATAGAGAACTCCTACTATTACTCTGTAATCCCTAGATGTAATGAAGAAAAAAATGATTAAAATGAATTTAACTTGTACATTTTTGGGGAAAAAACCCCTACACCAAGGTTCATTTAGATCTGGGAGCACACTTATAGTATGGCAAATGTAATCAACACTTGGATCTCTTCTGGCTCAGAAGTATTCAATTTTTTCCAGTTGGATGTGTTTCATTTGAATCCAAAGTATCTTCTGCACAATGTCTTCTATTAGATAAGATTCTTTATTAATAACAAAAAAATATGCTACGATAGATGATTGGCTAAAGAAGCTGTGTTACATATACACAATGGAATGTTACTCAGCCATAAGAAGAGATGAAATACTGCCATTTGCAACAACATGGATGGACCTTGAAATAATCATATTAAACGAAATAAGCTAGACAGAAAAGGTTGAAAATCACATGATATCACTTATATGTGGGATATAAATTTAAAAGCAACAAATAAACAAGACAAACAGAGACTCATGGACATGGACAATGGACTAGTGGTTACCAGAGGGGAGGAGGAAAAATAAAAAAATAAAATGTTAGAAAATAACAATAAAAAAAATAAAATAAAATGCTAAAAAAATGGACTACAAAACATAAGCAAAAGGAAGTTATAGATATAGGGTCATTGAAAGAAAATGTAAAGGGCCTGTCTTTTCATAAAAGTACAAAAACTATAGAGACAGTAATGGACAGTGTCCCAAAGAATTGCCTTTGGGAAATGAATCCTTACAGTCTTCAGCTTTTGTGTTACCCTGCAGTGAGTATTTGGAGTGAATTTGAAGGACTAACCAGAGTGGCAGTTTGGTCCCTTGCATTCCTTGACAAATGAAGGACTGGGCATTTTAATTCATTGCCCCTCCTTGCATCTCCATGGGGGAGGTGTTCCCCAAAGCAAAACTTGGGCTTACACTACCAGAAGAGTAAAGAATGGTTCTCAAGCAGATAAAACAATAGATGCCTAGAAATCCTACCACCCGTCCAGTTATTTCCTTTCTAGATCAGCATATTAAAAAATAATATTTTAAATACAGGTTGAAAATACTATGAGACAAGATCCATGCCAAATTTTCACCTGAAATACATATATTAGCTCTGTTTTAAAGATTTTTCTATCTATCTCTATCTAGGAATGCCACACACATGCTCTGGTACAAATACGTTTCTATTTAAATACAACTGCATATCTAGCTACTTCAGAAGGATGAACCATTTAGTCTCAGAAAAAAAATTATTTTACTCTTTAAATCAACTCTCTATACATGGCATTCTAAAAATATTTGTTACTAAATATGTTAATAGGGCCAATTTTAATAAATTCAATGTCTTTATAGTGATAAGTTACATGCACTACAAACTAAAATCTACTAAACCTCCAAATAAATAGTAAACTGTATAACCAGAATTCTACATGTAGTTATGCTTAAATTACCACTTGTTGATAAATAACTAAATGGTCACAATTTTAGAGAAATACATGAGCACTATTATCTCAAAAAATATCAAAACAGATTAAGAATCCATTCAATTACTCAAATCTTATGTAATTATTAATGAAGAAAAATGATCAGAATTTTAGATGTGGAAGAGGACTATATTAAATAGCAGAACTGAATTTGATAGAACTCAGTGTAATATAACTATATGATTATACAACTTACCCAAGGATATTACTCAGAATATTCCCATTTGTACTCATTAAATACTTTCCTAAAACAGTTGCTTGTAAACTAAATGTAGGCATAATATACAGTGCTATTTCCTATCTTTAATAATAAAAATAATTACCTTATTTCTGATTATATAAAATAATATATGCTCATAGCAAAGCAAAATAAAAATTTAGATTCTATAGAAAAGCTTAGGGGAGTCTGTAACAATCATCTAAAAAACAAGTAAAATCTCACTACCCCAAATCAATTATCAATGACATTGTATAGCCCATTCTTTCATGTATTTTTTATCTAATTACATGTGCATCTATATGTACTGCTACCAAAGCTGGATCATATAATTTAAGCATTTTTTTTTTATTGTGGGCAGCTGTGATAGGCAGAATAACACTGCCCTCATGATCCCTGTTACACACACCTTCTATAACTCCCTACCTGTGAGTGCACGCAGGACCAGTGAGTGAGTGTGCGCAGGACCAGTGAGCATGACGGGTATCACTTCTGAGAGTAGGATAGTAATAACCTAACCTTGGGTAAAGCAAAAGAGAGAGAATTTGGGTGGGCTTAGCCTAATAAACTGAACCCTTTAGAAAGAAAGTAAACATCAGAGAGATGTTCTGCTGGCCCCAAAGTAGGATCAAACATTCACCACGTTGTGAATTGACTATGGGGACACTTGGCAAGGGAATATGAGCAACAGCAAGGACCTGAGAGAGACCCCTAGCTGAAAGTCAGCAAAATAAACAAAACCAAATAAGTAAGTAGTAAATAAATAAATAGGGACCTTAGTCCTATAACCACAGGCCTTGAATTCTGTCAATAACCATGCCACAGCCTTCAAAAAGGACCCCTAGCATACGAAGGCAGCATAGCACCAGGCAAAACCCCTGATTGTAGCCTGGTTAGACTCAGAGCAAAGGACCTAGCTAACCTATACCCAAACCACTGAACTACAGAATCTGTGAGATAATACAATTACAGTATTTTAAACCATTAAGTTTGTGGTGATTTGTTGTGTAGCAACAGAAAATTAATACAACAGATATTGGCATGAATTTTTTTTCTTATTTTGTTGCTTACAGGTTCAATTTGCCCACAATATCCACAAACTAAGTATAAGATATTTTAAATATGTATATTTTAACTACACATTTAGTAGAAATGTATTATTAATTATTTAAAAGTGGTCCATTTTATCCACTTTTCTCTGCATCTGTTTTCACACTCAACAAATACATCATTGCAACACTTTTAAGACAATATGAGAATACTCTAATTCATTTCCTTTGGTTATAAAGTATTCCATGGTATGGCACACCATATTCTGTTATTCCTTTGTTTGAATTGTTTCCAGTTTCTTTTCACTAGAAAAAAACCCTGTAATAAATGTCTGTTCCTGCAATATTACATATTGGTAGCTTAATTTGCATAGAACAGACTCTCACGGAATGTGATTTCTGCATCAGAGAGCTTATACATTTTTTTATTTAATGGATAATGTCTAATGGTATTCCAGAAGATCTGTAATGCTTGCATTTCCATCCAGAATGTATTTGAGCCCTACAGCTCTAAGTATTTTCACACTTAAATTTTAAAAATTATAAGAAGTTAAAAAGAAATATCTTACTTTACAATGAATTTCCCTGTTACTATTGTATGTGACTTTATGACTATTGATCATTTATATATGCTGTTCTTTGAATGCTTTATCTGAGTTTATTTTGTTTCCATCAAATATCTTGTGTTTATTTTTTGTTTAACTTCAAAGATTTATACATTATAAACTATTTAATCTAGAATTCTAATATTTTTTCTATCTTTTACTTCACTTTGTTTAATATACTTTTTATAGAAATTTTTTCATAGATTAAGCTTTTAATTTTTACTTTAATGTAGATATATCTTCCCCTCCCGAATTTCCTCTAAGTTTCCTTTAACTGAAGTCTTTTGCCCATTAAAATTTATTTTTCAATATCTCCGACTTAATGGTCAAACTGTATTTTCTTCTAGATGAGTAACTTGTATCAGCAAATTTTACTAAATAACTCATTTATCCACTAAATTAAAATGCCACTTAGATGTGCATTGTTTTTTTAGTAACACTGCTATGAGAGCAGAAGAATCTCTCATCAAAACTATAGACATTTAAAGTTTTTAACAATTATTGTATAATTTTAAATTGTCTACAATGATTGAAAATAGTTAAACAATAAATATGAGAGACTTGCTTAAAATATCACTCATTAATAATTTATGATTACCATAATTAAAATATTACATGTTGATAGATTCTCAATGAGGTGGAGAGCATTACTGTTTAGCATATTAATTTGCCTAAATAATTCTGCCTTTGATTATTGTATTCACATGTGAACTCTGACAAATCTAAGGCTAGTAACATGCAAATTAATTGTACTAATTTTCTATGAAGCAAGAATCAATAGAAAGTAAACTGGGATGACAAAATATTTGTGGCAGAGGTGTTATAAATCATTGAGGGGTTCTTTTCCATGAGGCAATTTAGAGATCTGTGCTCTTTTTAAATGATGTCCCACCATACCCTGGGGGCTTGTCATTATCTGCACCAAGTTGAAAGGGTGGGGGAAAAATGCACAGGAGAGGTTTTTGAAATGGCATTAAATATTTATTGTCTTTGGGAAGTCTAATTGTTACAGTAGTAACTCTACCTTAATAAAAGTGATGATTTCTTTTTGCTAGATACTATAATCTATTCTAATAAATACTTTAGACATATCAATTCACATTGCAATCACAAAACTAAATCATAACTACAAAGGAAGTTAAGAAATGTTGGCTGTGTCCAAATGAGAAAATTCATTTTGCCATAATGCTTACATTTTTAATTTAGTTCAAAATTCAGTTCCAGAATTGACTGTCAATTAATCTACAGAAGCTAAGCTAGACTACCAAATTTAGGGATTGAGGCATGGACAAATGCTGGCATTAATACTTTATTAGGATATAAACAATTTAACATTAATATAGATAGAGTGTTTGGACAAATTTATTCTTTTATTTGTCACTTGAATAGTGTTTTCATCTGTTGTTTTGAGTGTTGTTTTGAGTTCTCCCCTGCCAATCATTTAGAACTCTTACTAACAACTTCTTTAGCTTCTTGCCTTTAAATTAAATAATTTTTGCTCCATGGAGACACATCAGCAAGTAGAGACCATATACCTGTAATATACATTATCAAATGATATTGTGTCATATAATGTTGTGTTAAGATAGGTAAAAAGAACAAGACAAACAAAAACTCGTAGACTCGGACAAGAGTTTAGTGGTTACCAAAGGAGAGGGGAGGTAGCTAGGGTAAAAGGGGTCAAATATATGGTGATGGAAGGAGACTTGACTTTGGGTGGTGAATCCACAATGCAATATGCAGATGATGTATTACTGAACTGTCACTTAAAAACTTTACAATTTTATTATCCAATATCACCTCAATATATTTAATTAAAAAATAAAGAAAACTAAAAAAATATAAGTAAAAAAGAGCTACACAAGAGTCAATACATTGATTTAAAAAAGGCAACAAAAATGTAATTCTCTTAACAATAATTTATTTTACAGCTCTAAATATGAAGTACTTTTGCTTCAACCTCATCATTAAAGGTTAGTGATGCATCCACATACCTAAATTATTTAAGACTAAATAAAAATCCCAAAGAAGACAGTTAACAGAAAAATGTTTAATGATACTAAAAAAAATGAATGAATGTTTCTACTATTATAAGCACAATGTTTAACAGAATCTGTGTTACTTTTCTGGAAATCAGAATTATACGATTTACAAAGTCTTACAAAGTATTACCCTTTAAGGTCTCCTTTCACAAATGTCATAAAAGAAAACAAAATATAGCATTTAATTTTTAAATAAAAAATTAAATTAGGCCATCATACTTTTCTTGGGTATACCTAGTAGTCGATTTTGGAAATATTGTTAATATTTATTAATGATGCATGTCTGAACTGAGGATCAATATTAAGGCTTGCGGGTCTAATGGGCATAGAGGCACCAAAAGAAATTATTTCAAATGTTTCCTTTGAAGAAGTAGAAAAATCTTCCTCTTTGTTCTACAATAAACAATTAAATGCCATGCTAGCAAGTCATCCCCTAGCCAGAACATTCTCAGTAGGGAAATACGGCACAGAAAATGATTGAAGAATTTCAGCTTATACTCAAGGCCAACTGCAAAGACATGTGAGTTCAGTGTTCCGAAACATAGAGTTATCTGACATCAGTACGTAAACTGGAGAAAATTTCTACCCATGCTTAACAATATGATCTTGTTAAGAACTGTACTCCTCTAGATAAACACTTTTTACCATTCTATTTTTGTACCTTTATTTTTAAAAGCTAAAAATATATAGTATTTTTATTGTAGTTTTCTCTTTTTCTATGTTTGAAGGGACTTTGAAAATCAGCAATTATAGTAAGAAAAAATAGGAAAAGTGATCTTTCTATAACAACTTTCTTAAGTGCAGCCAATATACACTTTCCATAAAATAAAAATCAAATTACAATGAAAAAACATTTGTGAAAAGAAAAGTTTTGCCCAGCAAGGAAAACATAACTGCTAAAAGTAAAAAAAAAAAAAAATAATAATAATAATAATAATAATAATAATAATAGATGTGAATAGTAAAATATATTAATGAAACACGAGGTAAATTAGAGTACTACAAATAGAAGGCAGAGGAAAAGAAAATGGTATGACTTGAGAAGAAAGGGAGAGAAGAGAGGGGGCAAAGATAAAAAGATAAGTCAAATAATTCCAGAATATCCAATATGTGTATGTCACCTAGCATTCCATATATTGAAAAGAGTAGGAACCTACTCTAATCAATCAAAAAGTAAACATATTATTTCTATTTGAGCAGAGGCTTTATTTTATTCCTGCACTTACAACTATACTTGGGACACAGCAGATTTCAACAAATATTCTTGGATAGATAGATGAATAAATGGATGAATAGATGGATGAATGGAAATGGATGGATAAACGGATGGATCCTTTCAAAAAGGAAATTTTACATGTTCTGATTTTACTCTTTGCAAAACATATATTTTCAGATTTTGCCTTGCTAATTTCACTAAAGAATGACAAAATCTTGTTCCCTGAATGAAATCATATTTTTGAAAATGCTACTTTATTAACAATTTTGTTTTTCATCTAAAGATAAAACATTATTTCTGAGTGCCGACAGATGGTTCGGTATACTTACATGACAAAATTTATTTTAGGATAATCACAATTATAGTGTAAGTAGTTATTTATTCTGATGGCAAATATTTAATATATATCCTCCTGGAAACAAGAGAGCAATTAGAGTTGTTTAGTAGTGAGTATTTAAGAGCACTAATGTATCTTTAAATAACAGTACTCAGGCATGCACATAATAGCTTAAAAAACAAAACACAAATGGAAAGAATGAAGACTTAGGAGGTCAATTTATAATGTGATGTTAAGCTTTTTAACTCAAGATCATCAGTTCAGATCTTATCTAAGTCATCAGTCAGTGACATATTTACCCTTTTTGTGGAAATAATTTATTCCTTCCAAATACAGTTATATTAAAAACCAGGATGGATCGGGGCTTATATGAGAGACTCATACAGTTATGATTATTAAAATGATAAAGAATACTTATTGAGTGTCTATGAGCCCAACACTCTTCACCACAAATATATCTATGTGAAACTCTATTCTGTTCATTGACTAGAGATCTTCATGTTTATATGTTGCCAGGTATTAATTTACCAGTAAATACACTTTATAATACAAATACATAAAATATATAGGACATTGAAAGAGTCACTCTTCTGTTTAACTATAAAATAATAATTTAAGTGATTACTCTAGTGTATTGGTAATAGAGACATAAAATAATTGGAATATACCTAAAATAGCTAGTGGAGATAATATAAGTAGTGATCAATTCTCTTACTTTACACCTGTTATTTGTGCCACATAAATATTAATTTCCCATACTTTCTTCACATACTCTTTCTCTTTTGTTCTTTTCTTCTACACTATTTTTTCAACTATTCTATTTCTCCAAAATTGTTTCTTTGACCTCCTCTTAATATAGTATCTACATATATTTCCCTGGTGCTAAGCTTAACAAAATGCATACTAACGTGTATAATTATGCCTCTAATAGATCAATTAACAATGCAAAATATATGCATAAAATATAACATATATTATTTAACACCTACACTTTAATGTCAAATGCATGTGACATACAAATGTATATATATGTATGTATATGTATATATTATACATTCATTTCCACCAGAGGGAGGTGGTGGGAAATTTACCTTCATGTAAAGCACATTCCTAATACAGAGAGCCAAGTCCCTTGGTATGGTTCATGGATCATTAAGAACTAAGTATATTTATTCTTTCTACAACTCTTATTTACTTTATTTCTGTTGACCATTTACTTTTGTTCCAAGTATAGTAAAAAAAAAAAAAAAAGTAAATATATGAAAAGCAATAAAAAAGAACTTTTAAAAAATAGCCTTTAAAATATTTTATATTTAAAATTATCTGCAAATGATCTAACTTAATGTAAATTGTAAGTGAATCGATTACTTATACAATTATGACCCAATTGTTTCAATAAATTGTGCTGTAGTTCTCTGGAGAATTACCGTTAAATGTACTATATAATATCTATTATTTTACCAGTCTGCAAATTGTATATGGGATGTAATTACAATCAAGTAAAATAGCCTAACTGTAGAGAGAAAATATAGTAATTTATTTGTAAGAAAATATACCAATTTATTTTAATAAAGTCAAAATTAAAATGCACTGCATTTTACTAGCCTCTGATAGTGGCTCAACTAGTATACACAGCATTTTAAAAAAAAACTACAAAGAATCTCCCCTGTGAACATGCTTAAGAATAACCAATTTAACTGTGTTTCTTTTACTTTGTAGTCTACTTTTTTCTACTGTGTGCCACAAACATCTTTCTACCTAAAGAAGTCTTATGAAATAACAACCACCAATATTCAACCCCTAGGAAGAAATAACCTCAAATAGGATCACATTTGTTTTCATGTAATAATTAATATTTTAAAACTTAGAATATTTATGAAGGTATATCAAATATCTTATTTTGACAAACACAACACTATATATTCATGTGAGGCTTTATATTTAATCATATTTTAGGTCCAAGTTGCAGCTGAGTCTCATATGAAAATGAGATATATTCTATTTACAATTATAATTATTTATCTTTCATCTAAAATGTTTCCATTGAAATAATCCAAATTAAACATGTCTTCAGTGGTTCTCAACCTTGGATGCAGAGCAGAATAACCTGGAAAGCTTGTATATATCCTGATGCCCAGATCAATACCAAAGACCAATCAAATTAAATCCCAGCTCATCAGGTGATTCCAATATACAATTAAGATTCATAAGTATTACTTACCAAAGCACCTTTATTTTTTGTTTTTGAGGTTTACCTTGCATAAAATATAATGAGCAAACTACTATTCCTGCATCTCACATGTTGCAGTTCTCCATGCTCCCTGACCACCCATATAATTTCTTAAGGTAGCAGCCATAAAAGCCACTGAGATTTTGCATATTCAGTAAGAAGAAAATATATATTTCTGATGGTTTCTTCTGTTAGTGATTCTTTCCTGCACCAAAGAGTGTCTGTCCCTCCCTTGGAAGGAGAAGGCTAAAATTAATGTATTAAAATTGAACTCCTCTGTTAGCCAAAAAATAAATAAATAAATAAAAATAAAAAATAGCTACTAGAATGCAAATATTTCATTTTTAGCAGAATTTTAAAAGAGTTTGAAACTCTCTAAAATATGTGTGTGTGTGTGTGTGTGTGTGTGTGTGTGCACGTGTGTGTGTTTAATTTTGAAAGAATTGTTAAAGCATTTGACATTCTTCTTGACCAAATAAATCATTCATACACTTTTCACTTCCATGAAATTTATAACCATTTTGTTCAGAGTAGTTTAAAATAAAAAGGTTCAGTATAATTTACAGTGGGAAATTTTTATTGTTTTTCTAGTAAAGTTAAAAGTGCCAAGATTGCATTTTATCCTTCAACAAAAAAATATTATATTTTTCCCTTTCAGTAGGGATTTCAGTCTTGATTGGAATTGTATAAACAATAACTGTATTTTACCCAAGTTAGAAATAATTGTGCAGAAGGAAGGGACTGATGGGACATTAATAATAGAAAAACTCTTCAGACAAATTTATGTTAAAAATCAAGTCCACATTATATAAAACTATATGTGTAAAGATAATAACATTTCTAAATACTTCCAAATCAGTGAAGCTGATTTCTCTCCCCACACTGTTGACCAAGGAGTACTGTCTCAGAAAATGAAGAGGATCTATCAAAGGTAAATTCTTTCTATAGAAGAAAAGATAGCTTAAAGTCCATCCTTTATGACAAGGGAAATTTGGAAAGACGAAAGTAAATGGGTGAAGGGGAGATGCCAAGGGTGAGAGGCCTTGACTATTAGAAAGAATGGCAGGACTTAGCGTCAGCAGCAACAGATGTCATGCATGCTCGAAGGCTAGTAGGACCAGTTTTATCATGGCAGTTATATCAAGAAGAATGAGGACAACAACAACAAAAAAGGACAAGGAGGAAGTAAGGTGGTGGCATGAGGAGGGATAGGAAAGGGAGGGGAGGAGGAGGAGAGGGGGACTCTAGAAACAGCCAGTTTTCAGGTGAAAAGGATATTAAATTGGCTTGCTGCATGTACTCCATCCAAAGGCTCGATCTCCTATCCTCTTTTTTTCTCCCTGCCTTTGCCCCCTTTCTCCCTCTTCCCTCCTTCCCTCTTTTATTTCATATAGGATTTGTCTCATCTGTCTTCATATTCTAGATAACCACATCTAAAAGAGTCCTCATTCCCACCTATCTCTCAAACCTCTTACATGATTCAATTTCACTTGTAACTTCCTAACATTTATAGATTTATGTTTGTTGTCTATCTTTCCTTCTACAATATAAGCTCAATAAGGCAGGAACTTTGTTTTCAACTCAGCTACATCCACAATCTCTAAAATAAAATCTGGCACAAAATAAGTGCCCCAAACATGCTTAGAATGAATAAATTGATAAATGAAGAGATAAGGAACTAGTACTGGAATATTTAAAATCCACCTCTACCCATGCATCCAAGCTATCCAGTGGAGTAAAAGCTTGTGAAAAAAATTATTTAGTTTACAAAAAATAAATTAACAAGTTCTTTGTAACCATAAAGTATATCATGAAAATTTGTGAACACATTCAGACTCTGTGTGTGTGTGTGTGCATGTGTGTGATTATATTCCAATAAACCCACAGTAAGTTGAAAATGTCATAGGTTGAAATACATTTAAGACACTTAACCTACCAAATATGATAGCTTAGCCTAGCCTACCTTAGACATGCTCAGCACATTTACTTTAGCCTATAGTTGGGCAAAATCTACTCACTGTTACTGCCCAGCATCATTAAAAAGTTTACATGTATATGCATGTGTGTGTATATGTTTAAATGTATATATGTATGTATATGTGTATATAAGTACATATATATACATATATGTGTGTGTGTGTGTGTATATATATATATATATATATATGATTTATTATGAGGATTTGGCTTACGCAATTATGGAGACTTACAGGTCTTACAACCTGCTGTTTGCAAGCTTAGAGACAAAGAAAGGCCTGTGGTACAGGTCTAGAATCCTGGTTATTTTGGCAGAAGCACTGCATGCAGGAAGGAAAATCTGTATCCAGAGTAAATCTGTATTCCAGTAAGTGCTTTCCATGATAAAAATAATCCAATGTAATCAACCTGCCACCAGGTAGCTGGCTAATCACCCAGGAGAATTGTTCCATACTGAGGACTCAGTATTGGTCTCTGGCAGATTGAACACTCATGGTGAGTGGAAATCCATGTTGTTGAGACCTCCATCCCTGACACCCTGACTGGCCACTTTCTTAATGATCTCATTGGGCATTGATAGGAACAGCTGAGGAAAGAGGCTGACTGATATACACAGAATGGGTAATCCTGTCCACTTGATTAGTAAAACCCTCTTTTGCTGAGGTCACCCTTCGGTGAGCAGTATATAATAACACTTCTGGCCATTTCTCTTTCCAAAATGAACAATTAGACAGGTTGCTTGAAGTACTGCTTCCTAGAGGGCTTTCCTTTCACCAATGTCTTCAGGGATATCCCACAAAGGGGCTACAGTGTTGCAGCTTTCCACTTTTTGGTGGTGTCAGCATATCATGCAAAATTGTTGTCAACCTGGCCCAAGTCTTCTCTTCCTCTGTCCACTGATTACAGGGACCTCTCCATGAGGTCATAGGTGCAGGCTGGAAGATAGAATGCAATGTAGCAGGACCACAGGCATTTGGGCCGCTTCTTCCTGTTAGTTATTTGTTCCTTCAGAGTCAGCTCAGGCCCAATGACCTACATACCACTTTCATTTTATGATGATTTGATGCTGTTCATGCTCAACTTTGTAGCTTCGTGGGTCTAAAAACACTCAGTTCATGATGGGCAGATCAAGTCACATAGTAACTTTGTGGCCATAGTTACATGTTCAGTCTCCACTGAGTCTCAATAGCAAGCCAAGAAATATGTTTCTCAAAAGCAGAGTAGTTATATGCACAGGATGCCAGGAATCTGCTCCAATACTGTAAAGGTCTGCAATGTGGTTGTCCTTTAGAAGCCTGACAAAGGCTCCAAACATCACCCTTATCTGCCACTGAAACTTCAAGCACCACATCTACTTGATTATCTGGTCCAAGCAGCAGAGCTTTTGCACAGTAGCCTGTTATAGAAGTTTCTCCTGATCTGGGCCCCAATTAAAACTAACAGCTTTTCATATCACTGGGTAAATGGGCCAGAGGAACACACCCAAATGAAGAATATATTCCCTCCAAAATCCAAAGAGATACATGAGGTGTTGTGCCTCCTTTTCGGTTTAGGAGGGACCAGATACAACAACTCATCCTTCACCTTAGAAAAGACATCTTGGCATGCCTCATAGCACTGGATTCCTATAAATTACTGAAGCAGAGGCCCCGAATTTTTGTCAGATGTATTTCCCACCCTCTGGCATGCAAATATCTGACCAATAAGTCTACAGTAGTTGTTACTTCTTGCTAAGTCTAGTTAGCATATGTCATCAATGTTATGGATCAGTGTGATATCTTGCAGAAAGAAAAATGATTAAGACCCCTGTAGTCCAAATTATGACATAGGGCTAAAGAACTGATATATCCCCGAGGTAGGACAGTGAAAGTATATTGCTATCTGAAAGCAAATTGCTTCTGGTGTGACAGAGATGGACAAAAAAGGCATTTTCCAGATCAACAGCTACATACCAGGTACCAGGGGATGTGTTAATGAAACCACATTTGGTACAGTAGCTGCAGCTGGGAGTCATCACCTGGTAAAGTTTATGATAATCTACTGTCAACTCCAAGATCTGCTTTCTGCACAGACTGAAGAGAAGAAATGAATGGAGATGCAGTGGAAATCACCACCCATGCATCGTTAAAGTGCTTGATGGTGGCACTAATCTCCTCAATCCTTCCAGCAATGTAGTACTGCTTTCAATTTTCTACTTTCCTATGTAGAGGTAGTTATAGTGGCTTCCATTTGGCCTTTCCCACAAGGCAGGTAATCACTTGTGAGGATTACAATAGCTTATAGGTATATCCATTCCAACTATACATTCTGGAAGTGAAGAAATAACCACTGGATGAGTTTGGGGACCATCCAGGCCTATTGTGAGATGAATCTAAGCTAAAATCCCATTGATCACTTGACCTGTACAAGCCCATACTGTGACCAGTGGTCCACAGTGACATTTTGGATATCTCCTGGAATCAGTGTCAGTTCAGAGCTGGTGTCCAGTAGTTCCAAAGGGTCTGATTATTTAATTTTCCCTAATGCACAGTTAATGCTGGGAAAAAGTCATAGGGGTATGTAGAGAAGGCTGAGAAAAGGATTAATATTATAAATTTTTGTTTTTTTACCGGGGTTTATCATCATGGGGACCAGTCTCCCCTTCATTCAAGGGATTCTGGGTCTATAATTTTGCCCAAGTTTGGGAATTAATTGAGAGGCCATGACTCTGATTTTATGGTTCAGGTTAGACTTTTGTTCACTTTATCTCTAATTTTTCCACTTATACAGATTAAGAATTTAGCATATCTCCTAACTATTTCATTTCTAAGGACACCATGATCAATTAGCCATCACTATAAGCTTGCATGAGTCAGACTACCCTGGTTGCAGCTTTGACTCTGCTATCCATTATGCTAACCACACCTACTTTGCCTTTAGTGACAGTATCTCCTTTTGGCCCCTGCCATCCAGGAATCCAGTTACTCCCATTGCATTTAGGTTTCCCAATTCAGTGACAGCAGTTTCCAAGGTGAAGTCTAGCCTACAAAGAGTGATCACAGGGCTTTTCAAGGATGCCAGGGTTCACCTCACAAATTTATTTTTCACAGTATTAGGGAAAGGTATGTTTTTTGGACTCTCTTAGTGTGGGCAAGTAGGTCTTAAATGACAAATTCATTCTAACTTGAAATGCTCCTAAGCTTCTGAATCCTGTCCTTTCCATTAAACTAAGACAGAGTCCACATTTCCAATAAACTCACTATAGGCCACCTATTGGCCCATGTTTCAGCCACCCAACCAACCAAACTGATAGAGCCCTTTCTAACTCTCCAAACTGTAATACTAAATGCAGAATCTCTGCTTAGTGAGCCTATATTAATAAATTCAACCTGATATAACTTTATATTCTTCCACCATTATCTCGCACCCTAGTATGAATTTTCATACATAGTCCCTGGATTATAAATTAGAAATAGTTCTTTTGCAGTACAGTGCACCTCCTTCCTCATGAGTCACATCTGAGCACCTTTAGAGACTGGCTAAGACTTGAGCCTAGTTATACATCTAAAAATAAAAAAGAGTAGTGGGGATAGGTCCTGAGGATAATCAGTATGGTCTTTCTTGGCAACTGCATTACAGTATTTCTTCAGAATAGACTGAATTCCCATAGACCTCAAACAACAGGGATGGAGAGGCTGGTATCACTGGTGGTGGAGAGGCCACTTCTACTGAGGATGGGGAAGTTGCTTCTATTGGAGATATGGAGGTCTCTTCCATTGGCAAATAAAATTCTTCAGAATCATAGGCTTGACATCTTTAACTTTATCAAATGCTTCCTATACATCCCCATCCCTGCTCAGGAGATCCCATTCTTTCCTAATCAATGCCCTTGTGAGACGGTGAGTTCAACTTGTATTGTAATTCAGCCAGCACATGATGAGATTCTGCATTGGATTTTATCAATCTGTCCTGAGGCTATAGAAGGCAAGGGTCTCCTTCAGGGAACACACAGAAGCTTTTAGGTCGTTTATGAGCTAGAAATTCAAACCCCTGAGCTCATCCTTTTCTTTCACTACATTAGTAGCAAGGATTCAATCTCTTTTCATTTGTTAGTTTTCTACAAATGTTCAAAGTATCATATACACTGTCTCCCAACTCCTTGCATCATATACACAGTTGATTACGAACATCCAGTGCAGATATTTTGTGTATTTCTATTATCAGTTCATGCTATGAACTATCAGTCTTCACTGTTAATAATAGTCATTACCATTTTTAAATCTAATCATATTAAAGAACTAATTCTAGAAACCTGAAAACCAATGTATAAAACTCTTAAAATTCTGTTCCTCTAAACCTTTTCATTACAAAAACTCCAGAAAAACACAACCAATAAGATATATAGATGTACATCTATATCTGTCTATCTATCATCTATCTATCTATCTATCTATCTATCTATCTATCTATCTATCTATCTATCTTCAATCAATCTATCTATATATCTAAGAGATCTAGTATAAGTAACTGGTTCACCCAACTACAGAGACTGAGAACACCCATGTCTGGAGTCTGTGAGCTGGAGACCCAGGAGTCCCTGTGGTGTAGTTTCAGTCTAAGTTTGAAGGCCTGAGAACCAGAAGTACTGATGGTGTAAGTACTGGGACAGGAGAAAACTACTGTACAGCTCAAAGAGTCAAGCAGAGAGAGCAAATTCTCCCTTTCTCCACTCAGCAGTCAGCATTGTGGACAATGTCCACCCACATTGGAGCGGGGCAAGCTGCTTTACTTAGCCTACTGATTTAAATGATAGTCTTATCCAAAAACACCCTCACAGATACACTCAGAACTAATATTTAACGAAATATCTGGGTAGCCTATGACCCTTTCAAGTTAACACACTGAGTTAAACACCCCTGAATGGAAGGGTCTCTCACTCACCGGTAACAAATGCTCTTCCAAACAGGAGTTTGCTTACCTCTCTAAGTCTCAGTTTTCTTAACTGCCAAAAGACGATATCATTATATGACTCACATGAGACATAATCTAGAGAAAAGACTTAGCCCATGCTAAGGATTCAATAAACTGTAGATATTTTTTCCCCACAAGTTGAGAGAATTTTCAGGACACCTAAGATCACACCAATGAGCAGTTGCCATCCTTCTATATCAAACATACTTCCCCTAAGAAGGCTTCCCCTTTCACTGCCATAGTGGCTGGAACTTAATCATTTCTCTGAAAAAAAAAAAATCTTTGAAAGAAAGACTCTTTCAAAATATACCTGAAATAATGGGAAGGGTCAGATTGTCACACCATACTTATAAGAATCAGATATCTTTTCTTGTGTCAAACTTGACTAAAAATACAGAGTATGACAAATGATGAAGCACAGGCAACACATGCAGAAATCTGGGACTATCAAATTCCTTCCTTGGAGCATAAAGATAGGCTTGGGCCCAGATTTAGTATTTGAGGACTCTAAGTAATGTGTACAGGGCATCAATTCCACAAAGAGAGCTATTTCAGTCATGAAATATTTTTATCCTGCACTTAAACAATTATGAAATAGATACTAACACTTTTCAGTAGGCCATGCTCCATAAATCCATTAATTACAAATGTATTTACTATGAGCAACTTAGACATACTTCACTAAAAGAACTCCAAGTATAAAGTAATATTTCCAATAATATTATCTGAAGTCCTGATTAATATGTTTACAATATTTGACCTCATGATTTCTCTCTGACCTGGACATCTCCAGAATAGAGGTAAGTTACATATCACTTGCTATGCCTTTCTTAAATAAAATTATATAAAAACATATAATTTTATTCATGTATATTAAAATTGCATTTACACCACTTTCCTGTTCTGATACCAGTTAGTATGTAGTGTAGTGGTGGTATGTGTGTCTGTGTGTATAGTGCAGATATGAAAGAGTTTTATTAGATTAAAACAGACAGTAGAGAACCATATAGCGTATATCCAGGGAATCTATCTTACTGTGCAAAGTATAATCCTCATGCATCATGACCAATGTTCCAGTAGAGAAGAATCTTGTTCCTATATTGTTTTACATATTTATAGGAACAAGGTGGAGGGAAATCTATGTGAAATGTGAAAACGGAAGTTTCCTTGTCAAAAAGGTGGCCTAGTTAGAATGGGTCAGCCTCTAAACACAGCTGCTGAAATCAGCCTATTCTTCTCTTGTGGTAACTCAGAGCTATTAAGCATATTCTCAACTAAACTCTCAAAATAAGAAAGGAAATGAGCCCCCAAGGCCATTCAGATCTTTCCTCTACCCACATCCCAGAATATAAGGATTATTAAATATTATTTACATCAGTTCTGTTGACACTAGGTTGCAGGAATTTCCAAAATCAATAAGGAGCAATCAATAGATTTAGAGTCACAAAAATTAAAATGTGGGTTGCTGACTAATTATATGATTATTATTCAAACGAAGGTATAATTAGGTTTTTGTTGCCTTTTAAATGACTTCTGATTCTTGCCAATACATATTCCCTTAAGAAACCCAGATTTAGTTCAATATAATAAGTGTCAGAATAATTCTCAACACATTAAGTCAATCCAGGTTTCTTTGGCACAATTCTGTTGTTAAAATTTATATTTAAAAGGCAAAAATATTTCAATTACTGGTGATAAAATGTAACCTCTTTTTAAGGAAAATAAATCTTAAAGTTTAACATTTGGCAAAAAAACATTCTTTTTGGCTCTGCCACTGAATCATCACTCTTGTAAGGCAAGTCATGTTAACACAACCTGTGAGTCAAATTTCAAAATGTAAAATCAGTTTAAAATACACAGAACCTGAAAATATACTTTCATCCATTTTTATGTAAATTAAGACTTTCCTAGGGATGTTTTACTTTATTCTTCCATCTCATAATTATAATAACGATAAAAAGGAAGAGCACAATAGAGATGTGCAGGAAGAGGTCTAAGGGTAAATATCTTGTATCACAAAAAATAAGCATAGAATTATTAAACTACATGTGATAAGCAATAATTTAAACAAATAAACCAAAGAAAAAATATCCTAACTTTATTAGAATATGAGATTATACACCAAGCTATCACTTTTAACTTTAAATATTTTGAATGTTTAAGAACAGGGGAGAGTATTATGTATTTAAGTTATGATCTTAAAAGTTTTATAAAATTTAGCTAAGGGTTTATTTTCACAAATCTGCATTCAAGTACATTGCATAAAAAATCAGTAAGTAATAACAAGAAAGTGATTTATATTTTTGCCATATCCTTTTGTCAATGGAACAAACATTTGAATCACAACTACTGGGTCATTTATTGGACTTTAGAACCAAATAACTTTAGATTCTGAAATCAAGTTTCACTTCATCAATGTTTAATAGACAAGAGGAAATTTTTTCTACTGTTCTTCTTTAGAGAAATAATATAGAAAAAAAGAGATCAAAATGACACAATGTAAAGACCTTGGCTTTAATACAATCTATATTTTGTCTTTGACTTTATGGCTTGGAGCAGAGTTTCTGAAATATAAATGTGTAAAGATTTCTTTATAAAATTTTCTTGAGTTTTCCCTGTTAATTTAGATTATTAAAATACAATAGTACTTACATGTGAAAATATAAGTATAGATATCTCATGTTCACAGTTCATACAAGTTTAAAAAACAAAAAAATTGCTAACAGAATATGATAATTGAAAAATTAATAAAATTTAAATCAATAACATTGATTTAATGTATTAGATAATATAGATTTGCCAAAATGCGTATGCTTCTCTTACCATGGATTATCTGAAAAAATTAATTCTTCTAGTTTTTCCTAATTAAACTACTGAAAAACTTGGCTTTATCTTATTATGAATTCAATATGTATATATATATAATATATCCTCTTCCTTTTTCATTTTTTATTATTCTGAACAATTAAGATATAAATGTGATTATAAATGTAAATAATAAATATCAGCACTGATATGACATGGGATTATGCATTTTTAGTCATTTTCTACATAATCATAAAATTTATTAACTATTCTGAATAAAGCAAAAATGACAAAATTTAATAATTACCCATGGATTAAGTGTTTACAGAATATATTTTAATCATCACCTCAGAAAATAAGTCATTTAGCTTCTCTGAACCTCAGATTCCTCATGTGTTAAGTGGGTGAAAAGCATAGACTTGATGATTGATTAGGCTTTTATTTGTTTTTCTTTTGCCACCCATAATTCAATAAAACACATTTAACATACAACTACTGAGTTCCTAATGTCAATTGATGTGCAGGGTCTGAGATTTTACTCTACCTGAATGTTAATAAGTTGGCCTGCTCTAGTTTCCTGGGGTCTTTTGGAAGAGAGAAAATTCCTAGGACAGAGTCAAAGGGCTTCATTACTCATGTGCACAGAGAACTGCATGAACTTTATATCTGTGTCATTTTTTTTCTTCAACCCTAAGTCCCATGGGGCTACATGAAGTGGTTCAGATAGAAACTGTGTAAGTAGTGGGTTTCACAGCTGAGAAACACTGGGTTTAGGGAGTCAAATCTTTTATAATGGACTACAAGCAAATCTGTCCTTTGCCTAGGAGGGAGACATTATCTTTATTATCCTGGACAGTATAAATAAATATGCCCTTGCTCTGGAAATAGACACCATCTCTGTTTTCCAATGCTATTTACTATATAAAAATAAAAACATCTTTGAGAAGGCAATCTGGAAAAAAAAAGCACTGCACTAGGCAGTGGGCGGACAGATAAGAATACATAGTCTTTATTCTTAAGGAGCTAACTGACTAGTGACGGAGACCGGTACTTAAATACTTTTACTACAATAAAATAAGTGTTAAATATAGAGCACTATAAATTAAGACTTATCCTGACGTGGAAAGGCAAGGCAGATTTTGGATAGACAGGCTCTTGGGGCTAGGGGTTAGGAATAAAGCACAAGTAAGTAATAAGGAACAAGGGGGCCAAGATGACACAACAGAAAGAGTTTGACTTCAATATACCTTGGATTTTGTTATTAACTAGCTCTATGGCTTGGAGCAGCCTGAAATTTAAGTTAATATGCATATTCATCTTAAAAACACTTTTTTGAAAGTAAACCTTCCCTGTTAGTTTGTTGTATTACAATGTAATTCACAAAGGAAAGCTTAGACACATCAAGATCTCATTCCTGACTAACTCATCACCAATCATTTTCGATATCACGCTGTAGTGGTCAATGTTACAGACTAAATGCTTGTGTTCCCACAAAATCTATATGTTGAAGCCCTAACTTCCCAAAGTGGTAGTATTTGGAGATGGAATTAGGTTTGTATTAAGTCGTCAAAGTGGAAATCTCATGCCGAGATTCATATCCGTACAAGAGGAAGACAGAACACTCTCTGTCTCCATGTGCAAGCACTGAGGAAAGACCGTATGAGCACACAGCAAGAAGGTAGCTCCCTATAAGCCAGCGAAAAGGCCCTCACCAAGAAATGACTCTGTCAGCACCTCATTCTTGGACTTCGCAGTCTCCAGAACTGTGAGAAACACATATGTGTTATTTAAGCCACAGATCAATCTATGGTATTTTGTTATAGTAGACAGAACTATGACAGTCAAACACTCTACATAATAAGGGTACTGAAATATATTTGAATCCTAAACAGCATTCTGAATTTAAAATGGTTTATCTAATGCAGTGGTTTTCATATTTGGTTTAACATTAATTCATAAAATATATTTACTACTTTTCTTTAATTATTTTATCTTGGTCATTTTAACTTGATTTGATTTTGAAAAATAAATTATACACTTCATTTCATATATGAAACCAGTTTGCAATGTACTGTAAGTACTTTTAAATATCTAGTGAGTTCTACCACAAGGTGAGGCACTTAATCTGTAAAATATCTTTTGATGTTTGACATTAAAGATACTGGATAAGATTAAGGTACTATTCTTGATATTAATATTTAAGCTATGATACTAAGTTAGATAAAGTAGGAGAAAATATTATTTAAAAATTTCAATGTAAGCCTGCTATCTCTGAGATTAAGAATGATACTTCAAAATTATAATTCATTGCTCATTTCTGTCTGTAAATGCAAAATTTGAAAGTCAAGTCTAATTATAAAATAACATCATCATTCTTACAGACAATCCATAACCTGAGTTGTGATTCTTTCTTCCCTTCTTTACAGTTCTCTTCTGTAACAGTTTTATTTCTCTTATGACATTTTAATTCCACCTGTGGAGCTTTTCTCTGAAAAGAAATGTCAGTCCTAATCAGGTCTAAATTCTCCTTGGTAACATATTTTGTGTTAAATTTGAAATGGACAGAAGAGGAAGAATCTCATTTCTAACAGAATAGACACCTGCCAGTCAGTTACCTAAATATAGCTATCATATGGCTTTAAGCCATGGAGAAATTCTTCTACATACTTTAGAAATTTTAAAAAATTTTAAGGGAAAAGGGGAAAGGGAAAGTAAGTAAGGGGAAAGGGGGTCAATATATATGGTGACGAAAGATTTGACTTTGGATGGTGAACACATAATGCAATATACAGAAGATGTATTACTGTACACTTGAAACCTATGTAATTTTATTAACCAATGTCACTCCAATAAATTTAATAAAGAAATGATAATTTTCCAATAATTCTTTTGGCAATAGCATATTTGAATCACTTTATTTTTTATTTTTATTTATTTTTTATCAAAATTATTGGGATGACATTGGTTAATAAAATCAAATAGGTTTCAAGTGTATAATTAAATAATATGTCATAAGTATATTGCATTGTGTGTTTACCACTCAAACTTAAATTTCCTTCTGTCACCAAATATTTGACCCCCTTTACTCCTATCTACCTCCGCTTCCCCTCTTTCCCTCTGGTAATCATTGTGCCTGTCCATGAGTCTCTCTTTGTCATGTCTGTTTGTTGCTTTCAGTTATATATCCCACATGAGTGAAATAATATGGTTCTCACCTTCTTCTGTTTGATTTATTTCTCTTAGCATGATAATCTCATGTAGTCACAAATGGCAGTATTTCATCTTTTCTTATGGCTGAGTAATATTCCGTTGTATATACTTATTTAAATGACACATTTACACTGAGAGTTTTTTTTTCTTTTGGGGGGGATGGTAAATTTCTGGTGCTAATGCTATTCCCTACACAAAATTTTATTTCATATATTTTGTAAAAGGTTTATGGAAATAGATATTGCATTATGTTCTCCTCTTACTGTTAGGGAAAAGCATCCATGTTTTTAAAAATCTTTAATTGTTCTATCACCCTCTTTTCAACTAAACACATTAAATATATATCAGTTTGAGAGTAAAAAAGGTTTTGACTACATGAGATGCAATATGACAATTTACAGTTAATATGGGTTTTAACTTAGCTTCATTATATAGAAAATGACACTCTAGGCCTGATATTCAATCCAGGAACAGCTAGTAAGACAATTACTGGATCTCATTCTTGGACCATTCTGAGCAGATACATAAACTCTGTGTTAATATAAGCAATCTATTATAATACTGAACATATGACATGGTATTTTAGCAATCATCCATTTTTTTTCTTCTTACTTGAAGAGGAAGGAATTGTTTCTTTCTTATATTAAACACAAAGTGAAGGCAAGGGATATTTATACATAATTAGAGGAAATGTGGTCATTTATAAGGAAATTACTAGACTCCCTTTATAACTTTAATTTTTGAAGTAATAATAGAGTCACTAGAAGCTAAAAAGTTAGTACACATAGGCCCCATGTACCCTTTATCCTGTTTTCCCATCTTCCATAATTATAACAGAATATCAGGAAAAAAAAACCCAGAAAATTGATATTGGCACAATGAATGTTTAAAGTTTTATGCTATTTATAATAAATGTTAGTCATGTAACCCTCAATATAATGAAGATACAACTCTATTCCATCAGTGCAAAGATTCCCCTCATGCTATTCCTTTATAAGCTACTTTCAGTTTCCTCCTCCTCACCATCTATAGTGGGTTGAATAGCATCCCTCAAAAATTCATTTTTACCTAGAACCTCAGAAAGTGATGTTATTTGGATATAGGGCCTTTTCAGACAGAGTTAAGGATCTTGAGATAAAATCATCTTACATTTTGGGTGGAACCTAAATGACTGTTGTCCTTGAATTAAGAAGAGGACAGATAAAAACACAGAGAATAAGGTCATATGAAGAGAGATAGACCTTGGAATATACAGCCACAAGCCAAGGAATGCCAAGGATTGTTGGCAGCCACCAGAAGATAGGAGAGGGATGGAACAATTTATTTTTCAGAATCTCCAGTGGGAACAATGCTAACAACTTGATTTTTAGACTTCAAGCCCCAAGAACTGTGAAAATGAATTTCTGTTGTTTCAAGCTACCTGGTTTGTGGCACTTTGTTACAGTAGCTTTAGGAAACTAAATAGACCATCCTTAAATTCTGCTATTAATATGTTCTCTATTTCTATAATTCCATCATTATAGAGTGTTATATGAATAGAATCAAATAGTAAATGACCTTTTGAAATAGGCTTATTTACTCAGAATAATACCATTGAGATCCATCCCTTTTGCTGCATGTATCAATGGTTAATTCCCTTTCATTACAGAGTAGTATTCCATAGTGAGCTTTAGCAGTGATTGTTTAATCATTCACCTATCTACAAACATCCTTATTGCTTCTAGGTTTTGGCTATTACAAATATAATTGCTATAAACATTCATGGACAGGTTTTCATGTGCTTTAATTTTTCAGAAATAAATGTCCAAGCGTACGATTGCTGGGTCATATGGTAAGTGTATGTTTACTATTTTTTTTTAAAGAAACTGCCAAATTATTTTTCAAACTGACTATAGCATTTTACAATCTAACCAGTAATGCATTAGAGATGCAGTTTCTCTGCATCCTTGCCAGCATTTAGTATTGTCACTATGTTTATTTTAGTAGATGTAATAGATATATAATGCTATCTCTTCATGGTCTTAATTTGCATTTCCCTAATGGCTAGTGATATTGAACATCCTTTCATGTGCTTATTTTCCATCTGTATATCCTCTCCAGTAAAATGTCTCTTCATGTCCTGTACCCATTATCGAACTGATTTTCTTTTTTTTTTTGTTCCTATTTTGGGGGTTTTAAGTTTGTTCTTTTGTTTGTTTGCTTTTCTTTAAGAGTTGTAAGACAAAGGTGGAATAAAAAGGGTTTCTTATGAGAACTACTGAGGCAAGAAAGAAGTGGTACATTTTTCAAGTTCTGAGAAAAAAACTGTCAAATAGTTATTCTATATCAAGTGACAATATACATCAGAAACAAAAATTAAAACTAGAACTACCATATAATTCAGTAATCCCACTTCTTGGTACACAGGCAAAGGAAATGAAACCAGGATCTCAATCTAGTAGATGTCCATGTTCTTTGCAGCATTATTCACAATAGCCAAGATATGGAAACAACGTTAAGTGTCCATCAGTGAAGAAATGGATAAAAAAGAATACTATTTAGCCATGAGAAAGAAGGAAATCCTGACATTTGCAAAAACATGGACAGACCTTGAGAGTATTATGCTGAATGAGTGAAATAAATCAGACAAAGACAAATACTGTATATAACTTGCATGTAAAATCTAAAAAACCTGAACTCATGGTAACATAGACTAGAATGTTAGTTATCAGAGATTGTAGGTTGGGAAAAAGGAGAAGTTGGGAAGGCTGTAAACAAACCAAAAATGAAAGAAAGTGGTACCTTAAGACATTCTCAGGTAAAGAAAACCTAAGAAAAAAATTTGCCAGTAGACCTATCCTAACAGACGATGCAAAAGAAACAAACAAAAATTCTCTAAACAGAAACAAAACAGTAAAAGTAAGAAACATAGAACATAAAAGAAAGAATAAAGAAAAGAGCAAAATATGGTTAAATAGACATTTCTCCTCTTTTTGAGTTGTCTAAATTATGTTTGATGATTGAAACAAAAATTATAATACTCTCTAATATATATCTTAATATATGTTAAGAAAACATTTAAGCCAATTAGATTGCAGATGGAGGAGGATAAAAGGACATAAGGAAGGTAACACTTATATACTTCATTTGAATTTTTAAATGTTGATTCCAGTAGGCCATGATATGTTTTGTATATATAACGTAATGCTAAGAGCAACTAATGAAATATACATATAAAGAGAGATATACATAAAACATTACAGATCAATAAAAAATCAAAATGGAATTCTAAAAATAAATGTTCCACCACAGGGATGTAGAAAAACATAAGCAAAGAAAAACAAAGGGCAGAGAGAACAAACAGAAAATAAAATAAAATGGTAGATTTTAGCCCAATCTTATTAAAAATTTCATTAAAATAAATCAGGTAAAAATACAATTTAAAAGGCAAAAATTAGCAAAATTGATTTAAAAATATGATCCAATCACATGTATACGATAAATTCTCTTTAAATATAATGAGAGAGGGAGGCTGAAAATAAAAGGATGAAAAAAAGCTATACCACACAAACAATCAAATAAAGCAGGAGCGGGTATATTTTTCTTATCAGATAAAGAATTATAAAAAAGAAAATTACTGAGACATAATTACATACTGGTAAAAGGGTTAATCTACATATAACAATCCTAAATGCACCAAACCACAGTACTGAAAAATATATGAAGCAAAAACTGACAGAACTAAAAGGAGAAATAAACAATTCCACAGTTATATTTGGAGACTTCAAAACCCTTCTCTCAACAATTGATAGGACAACAACTGGACAGAAAATCAGCAAGGGAATGAAATAACTCAACAATACCACCAACCAATAGGATCTAATCATATCTATAGAACATTCAAATCAATAACGCATGGATACATATTCTTTGCAAGAATTTAAGAAAAAAATACCAAGATACATCATATACTGGACTATAAAAAAATTTAAAGAATTAAAATAATATAGTGTTTTCTGACTACTATGGAATAAAACTAGAAATCAATAATATAAGGATAAAAGAAAAATTTTCAATCACTTGGAAACTAGCTAACATACATCCAAATAATCCAAGGGTCAAAGTCTAAAGAAAAAAAAAATTAAATATATGAAACTAAATGAAAATGAAAATATAACATATCAATATTTGGTGGACTCAGCTAAAGTAATTCTGAGAGAAGAAGGTAGTGTGAAATGCTTATATTAGAAAAAAGAAAACTCTCAAAAATCTAAACCATTCAATAAACTACAAAAAGAACAAGTTAAAAATACAAGGCAAGCAAAAGGAAGAAAATAATAACAATAAGAACAGGAAGCAATAGAATTGAAAAAATAGACAATAAAGAAATCAATGAAACAGAAGATAACACTACAGACCATATACACAAAACCATAATAAGGTAAAACTACAATTACATTTGACTACTTAAACATAATGGAACAATTCCTGGAAAAGTACAAACTACCACAATGGACTTAATTTGAAACAAATAATTTGAGTAGCAATGTAACTATTCAGGAAATTGAAATTTTAATTCAAAAACTCTCAAAAAAAAAAAAAAAAATCTCCAGGCCCAGATGGTTTCACTTGCAAATTCTCTCAGACATTTAAAGAATTAACATGTATTCTACACAATCTTTTCTAAAAAGAAAACACTTTCCTACTCATCTGATGAAACCAGTATTATTTAGCAAAACCAGAAAAATACATAAAAAGAAAAATACAGACCATATCCCTCATATATCTACGTGTAAAAATTAACAAAATATTAGTAAATATAATTCAGTAATATATAAAAAAAATTACACATCGAGACCCAGTGGTGCTTAATTCAAGAATAAAAAGCTAGTTTAAATTTGGAAAATTAATTAATGGAATGCATTATATTAACAGGCTAAAGAAGAAAATTACATGATAATATCAATTAACGCGAACAAAACATTTGGGAAAAATCGACACCCATTCACGATAAAAACTCTCAAGAAAATAGGAACATAGAGGGACTTCTGCAAACTTATAAAGAAGATCTACAAAAAAACATACAGCAAATATCACACTTACTTATGAAAGACTGAAGTGTTTCCACCAAAGATCAAGAACAAGGTAAGGGAGGTACCCACAGTCATCACTGCCCTTCAGGGTAGTTCTGGAAATTCTATTAGCACAATAAGGCAAGAAAAGGAAACAAAAGGTATCACATTAGAGAAGATGAAATAAACCCCTTTCCGCTTACAGATATATCTACATAGAAAATTCTGAAGAATCTATAAACAAATTCCTAGAACTAAAGTTAATTCAGCAAAGTAACAGTATACAAGATCAATATACAAAAATCTATTGAATTTCTAGATCCTAGAAAGGAGATTTGGAATTTCAAATAAAAAATACAATACCTTTGTGGCTGGGGGCAAGAGGCAAGGCTGGAGCAGACTGACACACAACAAATGTCTCAGAAAAGGGCTGCCAGAAAACGGCGGCAGTAAGCACCAGCCAGGCGCTCTCAAACCTTCCAGGAGCCCGGGCACCTGACCACAAAGCATTTGACTGCACGTGCACAGCAAGGGTCTTCCCGCAGCTGCTTGGGAGACTCCAATGGCCCAGACCCGTGAAGCCTCATCTGCTCAGCCAGGTGGACCCAATGAGGGTACAGCTGTGTGGACTTAAGAAGTGATGGGCACGCCTTCCCCTGCTAGCACCTCTGCTCCCTTTCTGGGCTGAGGCAGTGGAATATGGCATCCACGACTTAAAAACAAACGAATCAAAAACAATACCAATTATAGTAACAAAAAATATGAAATGCTTTTGTTTCAATTGAACAAAACAGATACTTGCATATTGAAAATTACAAAATACTAATGAAACAAGAGCTAAACAAATTGAGAAAAATAACATTTAAATGGATTAAAAGGAAACGTAGAAAGAAGTCAAGTATCCTCAAATATAGTTTTAATGCAATTAGAAAAATTCCATCAAGTTTCCTTGTAGATATAGACGAAATCATACTAAATTCATACAAAAATGTAAGAAAACTAGAATATTAAGATAATTTTTTAAAAGAATAAATCAGGAAGATTATTTTACCTGATTTCAAGACTTATATAGCCACAATAATCAAGACCATGGTAATGGCAGAAGGATAAAGGCAAAAAAAAAAAAAAAAATAATGCCACAAAGTAGAGCCAGCTAATTTTTGACAAAGGTGCAAAAACACTTTAATGAAAAAATATATAATCTTTTCAACAAATGGTGCTGGAGCCTTTAGATATCCATAAGAAAAAAAAGTGTGCCTCAAAATGCATCATAGATTAAAGTGTGTAACATAAAACTTTAAAACTTTTAGAAGATAGGAGAAAATCTCCTGTATCTAGGGCTTGGTGGATAGATCCTAGACAGTGCATTAAAGAAATGATCCATAAAAGAAAAAAAAAATCAATAAATTGGATTTCAAGACAAGCTGCAGACTTGGAAAAATACTTGCAAACCTTATATCTAGCAAAAGACTCATAGCTCAAATATGTAAATGAATTTAGACTCCTATTTAAATCTTTTTACAGTGTACTATGTTCTAAATCTTAGTTGATACTAATCAGTTAGTTAGACCATGGCTGATACAAAAGTACTATTTTTTGAAATTTTTAAAATAATTTTTTTTTTGTATTTTAATTACAGTTGGCATACGATACTATATTAGTTTCAGGTGTACAAAATAGTGTACACAACCAGCCATTGGGTGTGTAGGCCAGGGCCTCCTGGGAGGGGCCCTACCATAGGCTAAGTTCAGTTGCAGCTGTGCCCTGCCCAAGGCCACCTGGCATGAGCCACCGAGCAATCCACAGATGGCTGCTACCTACGCTGGGCTTCAATGTGCCTATAGAGGCCAAGCCAGAAACTAAGGTCGGCTGCTGCTATTGCCAGGTTTGAGGCTCCTTAGCAAGAGGTACAGGGCATATTGGAGCCAAATACTGCTTGTTTAGGTTTTGTGAATCTCTAAGAGATTTCTCCACTCCTCTTACAGGTCTTGAGGTAGCCTCTTCTGTATGTCCTCAGTTATAGAACTTCTGTTGAGCTAGATTTCAGGCCACTCCCAATGATGACTGTTCTGTAGTTTAGTCGTAATTTTGATGTGGTTGTGAGGGGAGGCAAGCACAGATTTTACCTACTCCTCCGTATTGACTGGAACCTTTAAATGTACTGTTTTTATATAAGTGCAATGGGTGGTGACATTTCAAGAAGTCCAGAAAATGGATATTTTTAATCTTCTGTGAGTAGCAAGGAGGCAAAAGAACCATTTATTTAACCAAAATGTTAAAAAGTATTTTATGCTCAGTAGTTTGGCCATGTTGTATCTCAATATTCCTGGAATGTCATCATGTATAAAAGATACACTTTACTATTCATTCTCTGACAAAGCCTAGACTAATAGAACCTATGTTCTGTACTGTTCATTTTCCCCACGCTGCTCTCAAGTCTTTGAGACAATGACTTTCTACACATTTAATGATTTCTTTTGATTAAGAGTTTCACTAGCTTCTATCAAATGAAGTTTTAGTATATGCAGAAATAATCTATGGTTCTAAAGTCAGATCTTTTGAAATTCAGGAGCAGAGTTTGGAAAGGACTGATTGTAAAGTTCAGTGCAGGAATTTTTTGAGATGACCTATATATTAGTTATAGTGGTGGTTACATGACTGTATGAATTTGTCAACGTTTATCAAATGTTTAAAGTTGATGCTTTCTCAAGTTTTGTGCTTTCATAGCAATTCTGAAGACCCTTCCACCCATCTTCAAAACCGGGAAACATGTGCTAACAGTTCTTTTCATCTTGGATAATTCACCATAGATATGGAGACATTTATATTTCTTCCCTTATCTATTGGTCATTTGATACAAAACCATCCAGATTCTTTTTACTGAGATCTCACTATTTACTCCAAAAAATTCTGAGAGCAAAAAACTCCCTCTTATTTTACCATCAGAGCATGGGGCTCTAGACACAACCTCTGGCCTTCCAGTTCTTCAAGTGTGAATCAGACGTGATTCCATCACATTTTCCAACTGAAGAAGACAAGCTCTCCAAGAAGTCCTACTGAAACCCTCCTCGAATTACTTGAAATTGGAGAAGACTTCTCCCATCCTCCCAACACATTTACAATAGTCTTTAAAGAAATCCTTTTTCTAATATAGAACTCCTCTATTGTCTAGAGATGGGTTATAAAACTAGTTCTTAGTTATCTCTGTTGTAAGTCTTATTTATGTAGTCTAATACCTCATTTTGGAATATAAGAGAATTTGTTCTCCTTTTCTTAGCATTTAGTCAAAACTAATATCATAAAGTTTCCCATTTTAATAATTTATTATATTTTTAAAAAATAAAATAAAAATTCAAATATTAAAAATATACACAAAAAATGTTTTTGTCTCATCCCATACCCTTAAATCTTCTTCCCCATATGTAACCACTCTTAACATTTTTTTTTGTTATATATATACAGGTACTCACAAATGAAGAAAATACAAATAATGATATATGTTATGTGTCATACATTATTTTGCAACATGCTTTCTTCACTCCAGGATATATGTAGCCATTTTTAAAATGTAAGTTTGTAGAGCTTTATCTCAATATTTAGTGGCTGCATGGTATTTCCATGTGTGAATATAATCAATCCCATATTATAGGTTATTTAATATTCTCTTGGTTCTTTAATATTATAAACACTGCAGCAATGGAGAATTTTTTCTATATTTTCAAGGACATATAGGTTTATTTTATATGATAAAAACTATAATCAAAATTGCTAGATAAAATGTTATCATGATTATATATTTTGTTAGACATTGTCAAGTTGTTCACCAAACTTGTCAGACCAATTTACATTTACAGCAATGAGAACTAACAGTTTTCCTACATTCTTGGAACAATGTGTGACCAAACATTGGATTTTAACAATATGATAGAAGAAAAGTAATAGCTTACCTTTATTTTAATACAAATCAAGTTCTTTTTATATTATCTATTGAGGTGTTAGTTTTTTTTTCTCTTTGTGATTTGTTCAAACTCTCATTATATTGTCTACACCTTATACTAAAATTTCCCCTCCATTTTATATTTATATTCCTTTAGCATCATTTCATGGTATTTTTGCTTTGCAGTAATTTTTGTCTCATTTTTAATACTTTTTTCACAGATTCTTGGATTTGCATCTTGCTTATAAATATTATTTCCACTACAAAATACATTTGGTTTTAATGTTTATGCATAAATATTTAATTTTATAAATCACTGTAGTGTTATCTTAAGAAGTACTGAAACTGTACCAGGAGACATTCCTGCTCCATTCATTACATATATACCTAACAAATACCTGCAAGAAAACAACTTTGGAAGAGCCTGAATTTATGAGAAAAATAAAGGTCTTTCTCTAAGTTATAGACTTCTGAATCAATTCTCCTTAAATTTTAGGCAACTAGAGAAAAGTGTAATGATAATTGTACCTTTTATTCCTGTAATATTTTGTACATTGAAAATTACATAAACATGCATTACCTAAATTAGTCTTGATAACAAGTATATGACAAATTAAAAGTTCAACATAGCTATTCTTATTATTAAATTATTTTTTATTTTGAGATAATTGTAGATTCACATGCAATTGTAAGAAATAATACAGAGAGATAAAATGTACCCTTTATCCAGTTCCTCCCATAGGAACATATTTTTCTGCTGGGAATTCAAAATAGGGTAACTCATAAGAAGAAAACTATACAATGTCAAAAAATAAAAAGCTTATTTACCCTCTGATCCAACAATCTCATTTTCAGAAAACTTAATCAAATTGCAAAAATATAAAATGGCCTGTCCACAAAGATATTCTTTGAAGCATTATTTTAAACAATTAATGGCTGAAAGCAACATATATTGACCCTTAACAGAGAAAGGATGAATGAAATAAGTTACTTCAACAATAAAGTACTCTGCAGTTGTAATTTTAAATTAAAATTAGAATATCAACATAACTCCTTAAAAAAATACATAGCCTTTAATTCTAGTTATTGTAAAGTGGTAGAAGTACTCTTACTAAGTTCTATGATGTGTTTCCAAAGTTTCTTTTTATCAAAAGAATATTTTTAATAGATTTTCCAAAAACCAATGTTATCTCTATTTCTATTTCTTAAGAAAATTATTAGGAGTAAAATAACTGGATGAAAAGATAAAAATTACACTGGTTTTTGATGTATATATCACAATTTTCCTCAAGAAAAGTTATGCCTTTTCAGTCTCATCAACACTTCATGGAAATGCCAATTTTGTAGCACTCTTGCAAAACTCATGCAGTTACTGAGTTTGAATCTTTCCAGAATAGAATTTTAAAAAACTTGTTATTTTATAGTTCTCATTTGAAGTTTTTGTTGTCTAATAAAATGACGTAATTTTTCAAAAATCTCTTTGATGTTAATATTTATTTTTTGATTTCCCATCTGTGATCTTTGCCTCTCTCTCAATGCAGATATTCAAATTTCTCCTATTTCAATTCCTATAAATATTTTCAAATATTTCCAAATATTTATCTGTTAAACATGTTGCAAATTTACTCCAGTGTGTTATTTTCATTTGTCAGCTGCTCTTTTTTAAGTTATATTTTGTGATTAATAAATTCTACAATGTGAACATTTCAAAGAATCATAGTATAAATAGGTAAACACAATGCATAATCCAAAACATAAAATGCACAAAATATGAAGCATAAAGGAATGATCAGTATAGACTGTAACTTGAATTTCATATGATTGTTTTGTTTCTGAGTTGAATTTATAAATGGAAAATATTACCTTTCTTCAAGAATTTAAAATTATTCTGGATATATTGACCACTAGAACATGTAAGCATCAACTTGGGAATCTATGAACCAATGTCTTCAGGGAGCATGCATGCACTTGTAAGTTTTCTGTGCATAGAAATGTGAAGTTTTACTTTCCAGAATCCACCCGATTTTACCTTAGGTTCTCAGTTTTAAGTATCTAAAAATATTGACTAATAGAGTAAGTCTTTCAATTGTAGACAATCTAATTTATAAAGCTTTGTCTTATTTTTGACTCCTCCAAATGTTGCCTCTTTTTGAAAAAATTCAAATATATCTTCAAAAATGGACCATCTTTAAAAGACTAGTTATTCTACATATGCTGAAATAAAAAGCAACATTTGTAGGTAATTTGAATTGGATTAATTTTTTAAATCAGATTAAACATAGTAGTTCAAAGAATCTGACAAATTTTTGTTAGCTAGAAACTGTCTACCTTTTGACATTATAGTATTTAAGGAAGATTTATTAATTATATTTGAATTTGCAAGATTCCAATCAATCACTGCTCTAGCATGTGCCAGTTATTATACAGCAGTCAAATGAAATGTCAAATTTAAAACTTGAGAAATTCAGCTACCAGAAGAACAGAGAACCACTGAGATATTAAAACTTATCTGCAGTATATCAGCATTGAATTAGAAATGCTGAAAAAATTCTTACAAAATTTACATTAAAATCTGAAGCTGCCTTTCAATATGTATACATAGTAAAGAAATACAGACTTTTTCATATCATCTATTCATTTACAGCCTTTTAGATTTAATAAACCAAAGTGGAAACTTAGTCTTCATTTTATTATTTCTATTTCCAAGATAACATTTTAGAACTTTACATATCCTAAGCCACATTAATGTCCTTAGACCTTGATTGTAATTTTGATGTCTGTCTCGCTTCAGTTTTACACTTAACTTTCTGCAGATTTAACATTTGTTCTCACCATCAAGTCAAATCCTTCCTGTGTTTTTCAAAGTTATCATTTTGGGAATTCTTAACATGTTTTGGATCCAATTTTTGTTGTTAAAATTAAAAAGTAGAATTCGATGTATTTGATATATAAATATTGTTTTTTCTACATTGTAATTCTAGGCACAAGCATTTCAATGGTGATTTGAAAGATGGATTAGAGAATGGAGCTGTTCGTATCTGATTCTCTTATTAGCAGGGTAGATAGCTGGCCATTTAATTTTCTTTTTCTTCCAGCTGTGCATAACAAGATATGCACATGCTATGAGCATGGAGACTGTTACCTTTTAAGAGCAACTTCATTGTTAAGCAGCTTCAAAAGCAACCGTCTCAATAAGTCTAGCCCCTTCATGCTGCCTTTGCTGCTTTGAGGCAGCCTCTCAAGCCTGGTTTATTAACCAGAACACTCAAGTCAATAAGCAGCTCTTGGGCAGCTAGAGGCAAGGCTACGACTTGCATTGTAATTTTGTTTATAACATCTTTTGACATAAAGAAATACTAAATTCTTTTTTATCAGTCTCTACTGCTTATTTCCTTGCTTTTATGCTTAGAGATTCCCATTCAAAGATAAGAATCGTTCAGCTATATTCTAATTATTTTATGATTCTTTTGTTTTAATATTAAATTCATCTAAAATACATTTTATATAAATTGAAGAGAATTTTAGCATTTAAAAAAATCAATCATTGCTGCTCCATGTACAGAATAATCTATTTTTTTTCTCTAGAGGATATTAATATGAATCCTACTAAAATTTCTCTTGTGTGCTATTAACATTTTGGTTAAACTTATGTCAGTATTTCTAGATCTCTTATTTTGTTGTTTAAAAATTTCAGAATATTTAAAGTACTAGTGTTAATAAGACTCCCTTTTTATTGTGGAGTTTAATGGGAATGCCTTTAGTTTTCAAAAATAAGTCATGTTTATTATTTTACATACATAATACTTTCTATGTAATAGTTATTCTTTATTATTAATTTACTGTGAGCTTTTATTATTCTATTTTTATTTTTCTAAATTTAAAAAATAGTTTTTGAAACTTCTATAAAAACAAAATGACATTTGTAACAGATTTCTTTATATTGACCCATTCTAGCATTCTATTCCAGCATTGCTGATTAATCTCAACATTTCTGCTGCAATGCATGTGATTATTTTTAAGGCATGTGAATAAAAGAAATCATTTTTCTTTTACATGTTTTCTTTTTCAGATTTGGTTCAAAGATATTCAAGTGTCATTCAAAGAACTAAAAGTATTCTCACTTTCTTCTGTGCTCTAGCAGAGAATTTGTGACAGGGAAATGTGTTGTCTTAAAGTTAAAAAATAAAAATTCTTAGACTGTCTTAGCAAAGAATCTTTGCTCAAGCTATAAAGTTTCAGTAGTCTGAATCCCAAAGGGGATGTGTTATTGTAATAGATTTCTTTTCCTTGAATCACTTTGAACCATGCTTTCAGCCAGTCCAGATACACACATCTCCATCCTCCGAAAGAGGAGGAACATCAGGGCAGGGTAGCGGTTAAAGATGGTCTTGGGAATCTGAATAAGGTCTGAATAAGGTTTGTAACTTTGATCTTACAAACCTGATTTCACCTCTCTAAGCCCCTGTTCACTGCAGTGTAGAATGAATAAAAATATCTTGCTATATAAGTTTATATTCAATTTATAATCAAACGATACCTTATATATCAAGGATTAGTGAAAGGTTTGGAGAGAAGACATTTTACTCTTTGCTATGTTTTGTAAAAATCCAAGAATACTACATTTCTACCTAATATTTCATGTAAAAATGAGTTACCCATTGGGTAATTCTTAAAATAATTGAATTGCTACATTGTCAATAAAAAGACTTTAAATGCTTGAGCCTTACACTTACAAAATTCTCATATATTTTTTGATCAAAGACTGTCATTTCTAGACTGATTAAAGTTTTCTATATTACTATAAGCTGATGCTGTTGCCAAATAAAAATGTGTCATTAATCTTTTTTTATTTCTATCAATGAAATAAATAATTCTTTTAATTGGAAAGCTACAATCCAGGTTCAATTTAGGATACTAAGAGATAGTTTCCATTTTGAAAAATAGCCATATAAACCCCACATAAAGGAAGTTAAAGGAAATTAGCAATGATGCTGATATTCTGCTACTCAAATGTTTTATGCAGGTTGATGACCATCTGAATATACGAATGGAGACGCAATAATTTTTTGCCTTCAATATCTAGAATTTATACAAACAGTGAATCCTCACAAATTTGGAAGAAAAGAAAAAAATGGTAATACAACTAATAGAAAAGTAACACACTGTCTATATGAGATATGCTCAAATTCAGTAGTGACTTAAAAAATTAAAACTATGATTAAATACTATAACTTTACACCCATCATAGTTCTCAAAATTAGAAAATTGAATAACATGATGTATAGGCAAAGATGTAGGAAGATGTAGGAATCCTCATACACTGCTGGCAGTAGTGTAAATAATTCAACAGTTGATGTGTTATTTAGCAGATTTCAGTGAATTATAGTTTTGCAATTTTACTACTAGTTATAGAATCCAGGAAAATACTTGCAACATTGCAAAATGGAAGAGGAACAAGAATACCCATTCCATTATTGTTTTGATAATAGAGATATAAGCAACCTAACTATAGAGGATGCTATTGAAGCCTTACCATTTTCCCTTTACAAGGCTTATGTACTTGTCCCACAGCTACCGTGGGTATTGGTCACTAAAAGCTTCACACCTGCCCTTTTCTCCAGAGGATCAACATTGTGAGAGTAGCTTCCAACTCAGGAGATTACCACACTCACTTTCCCACTCCCCTTCCTTTAGTTCTGTTTCAAAAGCCATGCATTAGCCTGCGAATGAATACTGGTTGGCATGAGGATAAATAACCCAGTCTGCCTCTGAGCAGGGCAACCCCTGAAGTGTAATTTACATTCAAGAGCTCCCTTGGGACCAGGCTGAGGCTAGATACAGTCCTGAAACCACTTCCCAAACTGCTTTCCTCACTCCCTTATAAGTTTCTGCTAGTAGCATTCCCCCAATAAATTGCTTGCACAAAAATTTTCATCCTAAACTCTGCTTCTTGGAAGCTGAACATAAGACATTATGCATTTGTTAATAGAATTTTTTTCCAGCTTTATTGAAATATAATAGACAATTAATTGTTCGTATTTACATTGTACAATTCAATGAGTTCAATTATAGTTGCCATACAATGATATAGCAGTTCCAGTTGTACAGCGTAGTGATCAGAGATCCACATAACTCACAAAGCAATCATCCCACTAAATCCAGTACCCCTCTTCCTCCTTATGTATTTATTACAACATTATTAACCATCTTCCCTATGCTACACTCTACATCTCCATGTCTATTTTGCAATTATCCATTTGTACCTCTTAATCTCTTTGCTTTTTTTTTGTTCCCCCCAACCCCTGCCCATCTAGTAGCCCTCAAAATATTCTCTGTATCTGTGAGTTTAATATGGCTTTTGTTGTTGTTGTTGTTGTTGTTTATTTTATTCTTTAGATTCCACATGTACATAAAATAACTCGATATTTGTAAAATAAAGCGATATTTGTATTTCTTTATCTGACCCATTTCATTCAGCACAATACCCTCTAGGTCCATCAAGGCAATATCTTTTCCCATCCCCTTCCTTTTAGTCTGTATGTGTCTTTTAATCAGAAGTCTCTCGTAGGCAGCATAGGTAGGGGTCTTGTTTTCTTATCCATTCAGCCACTCTATCTTTTGGTTGGAACACTTGATTCTTTTCCATTTGAGGAACTTGTTGATAGGAATGTAGTTGTTACCATTCTTTATTCCTGTTTTTGATATATGTTTTTTCTTCTTAAAGATGTCCCTCCAACATTTTCTGTAATATTGGCTTGGCATTGATAAAGTCCTTTAGCTTATTTTTGTCTGGGAAGCTCTTCATCTGTTCTTCGACTCTAAACAATAACTTTGATGGATAAAGTATTCTTGGTTGTAGATCCTGGGTTTTCATCACATTGAATATTTTTTGCCAATCCCTTCTGTCCTGCACAGTTTCTTTTAAGAAATCAGCTGCCGATCTAATAGGTGCTCCTTGTAGGTAATTAACAGCTTTTCTCTTGCTGCTTTAAAAATTCTCTCTTTGTAGTTAATCTTTGGCATTTTAATTACGATGTGTCTTAGTGTGGGCCTCTTTGGGTTCCTCTTTCTTAGGACTCTCTGAGCTTCCTGGGCTTCTCCAGGTGAGGGAAGTTTTCCATCATTATTTCTTCAAATAGCTCTTCAACATCTTGTTTTCCTTTAGATACCTCCATGACACATGTATTTTTTACATTTAATAGTGTCCCATAGGCTCCTTAAATTATTATTATAGTCTCAGCTTCTTTTTTCTTGCCATTCTGATTGCATGCCCTTGGCTTTCCCATCCTCTTTGTCGGTAGTTTGATCTTCTTTATCCACTCTGTTTATTCCATCTAATATGCTCTTCATCTCAGATAACGTGTTCTTAATTTCTGACTGGTTCTCTTTTATAATTTCTATTTAGTTAATAGAATTCTTAACTGAAATATGAAACGTGTAATGACGAATTACTCTGCAGTGGTAAAATGAAATGAGTCAACCTATATAAAGTAACATGAATAGTTTGCAAAATCATCATTTTAAGAAAATAACAAAGAAAAAAGTGTAAGCAAGTACCTTTAATGTAAAATTGGTGTAAAAAAATACTATTTCTAATTGATTGCTTATTTGGTGTCAGGAAAGAGGATGGGGTATAAAAATTGGATTCAGTGTAGTAGATAGAGAAGGGATATAAAATAAAGTAATAAAAATTGTGCATAGGCTAATGCTAAAAATAAATATGAACTGAAGAGGTTTCTACATGAGTTTCATGATTCAATCATCAAACGACAACAAAAAGACAAAAACACAGTGGTTGCTCAATGAAAATTTTTACTCCCAAAACTACAACTCGTTTCTTTATCTGATTAGTGGATGAAAATGATGTAAAACCATTGTATAATATGATGCAAGGCTTCCTATCTTAATTCACCTTAGTTTTGGAGTTCACACATATTATAAGGACATCTAAGTAGCCATGATTTTCTAAATTGTAATGTTTGCTTGCTATTTTTTCTACCTGCCTCCTGCTTCAGTAATCCCTGCTTTGGTAACTTTCTAGATTAATCTAAATATATATTATGGAAAGTCGACTTAAGTGTAACCATTTTAAAATAGAGCCAGGGCAGTCATTCCAGAGGAAATGCTTGCATATCTTGCTCCTTGAACCTTTGGAACGTTCAAAGTGGACAAAACAAACTTTGGACTGGGCCAAAGCAGCACTGTCTCACAATTGTTTGTAAAACTAACAGGAAGGCAGACATCCTCACCACAAGGACTGATGACTGATTGTCTTTCTGCAGATAGAATAAACAACCAGCCATGTATAACTAAAGAGTAACTCAGTTTAACACAAAAAGAAATTTCTTTCCTCTATTCACGTAATCATTTCCCTTCCTCATAAAAACCATAACCCTGTAGTCAAGATACAATTTGGGTTTTTACCTCCATCTGTGTCCTCAAATTGTAATTCTTTGATCTAGAAATAAACACTTGTTGCCTCTTACCTTGGCTTTCCAGTTTTTAGGTTAACAGTGTTAACTGATCATGATACATTATTAGATGAGGGGCATGATGATGGTTTGGAATGCTGCAGCTGATATTTTTACATGTGAAAACATAATTTCTCTCCATTCTTTCTCCAATAATATTCAATAATACATTGTTTCTAGACAATATTGACTATTGTGTTGCTACTCAAGAATTTCACCAATATATCTGCAGTAATATTTTCAGAATAATGTTACATTAAACTGTTTACATTTTAAAAGATTTTATAAAAATGTTAATAATTTTATAAATAGGGCTTCTAGATAGGAGTTCTAGATATGAGGCCAACAATTCATTTGTAAAGATTTGAAGGTGTTTTATAACTCTTTAGATTAGATTGAAAAAATTAATATTCTCCACCAAAGAATGAGTGGGAGCAGTGTAGACCAATGCAGACTATGCACAAGGGATGAAATAATGTGGAAGAATAATTCATCATTCTGATATTGTTAGGTTTTGATCACGTGCATTCATACTCACCTTTTCTTAATAGGAAAACTCCTTCCTTCAGAATTTATTATGCACCTTTGTATCACAACACTCAATATTACTATAGTTTATGAGACATACTTAGGGGAAAAAATGAAACTGATTTTCTTGTACATAGTGGAAATAAATACATATTAGGAATAGAATTTTCGCTACCGTAATTAGGGAAATATTCTACATCATTTTAATCACTATCATGTTCAACATAGATGATACACCACAGGGGTTTAAATATTATATTGCATCCTAATTGTTGAACTTCTTGTGAAAAGTAAATATAATCATTATAAACTGATCTCTTTTAAAAACCTAACAATAAAGAAATACACTGAGCTTTCAATAATTCTCAACAGATATTGGTTCTACCAAGTACTTTTAATGTTGATTTTTTTTCTTTTTTTAATAGAAGCTACTCTGCATACTTTCTATAACTAACCAGTTGACTTAACCTTTCAAGAATCTCCATTATTCTTGGGTTCTGAGAAGACAATCCCAGCACCACTAGTTCTGTGTTGGGATTGTATTATATGTAAAGTCAATAATTGAAGTCTGCTCTATATGGAATAGTTTCTGAATCTGACATAGCTGACTAAAACTGCCCATGAGTTATCATTAATAAATTTACATTAGAACTTGACAAAGAAGGACTGTTAATTCCAATTAAAGGGATGTAATAGTTTAGGTCAGGATTTTTTTTTTAAAATTTGGGATCCATGGAAGTCTTCTAGGTGTCGTTGAACTCGTAAATTACAGACAAAATTGTGCATCTATATAGGTGCATGTATCTAGGCAGATGGCCTTTAGATTGGTATCAGATTTTTTAAGAGGACCTGGACAAAAAAGAATAAGAGACACATTTATTATATAACACACACACATATATTCTCTCTGTCTCTCTGTCTGTCTGTCTGTCTGTCTGTCTCTCTCTCTCTCTATCTCTCTTTCTCTCTTCCTCTTTCTCTCTCTCTTCAAGTAAATAAATGTCCAGACATGTAAGTGAACTGGTCTTAAATGAATTTATCCTTGTCAGACATTAAATGGAGCTGAGACTGGAGTTGCATTCTTGTTTTCTGGTCCAACTTTCATTTCCATTATATCTGTGGTCTTTTGTCTCTTGTCAATATTGTGAAAGCATAACTCTTGCATTATGATAAGTAATCTACTAATTCATTATCAAATATGCCAAACAATGGTACAAAGATTTACTCTTCAGTAGCAATAAAGGCATTGTATCATTTTACTTACTTAGGATCTGAATAAGCTAAACTTCTTCCTTTCAATTCTGACTCCTAGATAAAAGAATGTCCTTCCCACATGTTTGATTGGTTGCCTGACAGGTTTTGGTAATTGAAACGAATTGAATCATTAACCTACATAAACCAAAAAGTAAGTCTGTTTTAATGATAGCCACATTAGAACTTGATAGATAGTTATTATATGTCAGTCCTATGCTTCTTCCTCTTAAAGAGCTGTATTAAAGTAAATAGCAGGCCTTTATATCAGAATAATTGTTCAATATATTTTAACAATACCAAATAAAACCTATATATGGCTAAAGCTCAAACTTTGAAGAAATCTTGTTATTCTCGTGTCTTTTAAAATTCTCAACATATTATCATTTATCACTGTATCATGTTGTTTCATCTTTTGGTATTTAATGTATCAGCCACATTGCATCAAGCCTTTGAAATTATTAACTCATTCAAATCCTCAATTCATCTTTTAGTAGTATTATATTCCAAAATAGTTTAATCATGCCAATGCATTTTTCATTATTCTTGCCTCCTTAAAACTGAGGTTATTAAGCATACAGCTAGGTGATATTTAGATGGAATGACCTTCATCTAGTTACATTACATAACACTAACAAAAGTCATATAAGACTCAATATAAATGAAATTATATTGTTAGGATGGAGGAATTGGACAGAGAAATATGTGTTTTGGGTCTTGCTATAATCATTTTAATTTCTTATATCCTTTGTAGATCCCTTTGCAAAGTTATTTTTTAAAATTCTAATATTTTCACAAAATTATAATGCAAAGATAATATTTGCATATTATGCTGAATACAAATCATTTATTTCATAACACAGATTCTGAACAGTAAAAGGGAGACAAGGTGTAAACAATAGAAAGAACCCTTAGAATTTCCAGCATGGTATATAATTCATATCATGACACAATACATTAACAACAGTTTTTAAGTTACTTTAGAGAAAATTCACAAAGAATTTTTTCAAATTACTTGCTCTTACTCTTTTAGAAAATTTCAAGTATACAATACATTTTTTAACTATAGTTCTCACCAAGCACACACACACACACACACACACACGGCAAATATGTGTGATGATGGACAGGTAAATTAGCTTAATTTCACAATGTATATGTATGCCAAAACACCACATCGTGTACCTTAAATATATACAATGATGATTTGTCATTCATACTTCAATGGAGCTGAAAAGTAAATGTGAATTAAATATTAACTCAAAAAAAGTTTTCTCAAAAGTTAGACATTTTTGAATTTTCTCAGTCTAAAAGTCATATTTATAGCAGCCATACCTATCCATGTTACAAAATTTCTTATAAAGAATAAGAATAACTGTCTTTCTAATTACCTAGGTTTAAAAAAATCGATTTGTAAAGGCAATGACTCAGCTCTTTCTATATATCAATTAGGAAACAAAGGAAGATATAGAAAAGATCAGAGAAAACCTGGATGTCTGGATCTTTAATCTGAGAACATGAAACTCTGAAAGATGATCTAGATGCAGACTTGCTAATAGTTGCAAAGCTGCAGTGAACATTGCATAAATGTGTAAAGAGCAGAAGGTTGCAATTACATGAATAATTATGATTATATGGTGATCATAAATAACATTTAAAAGTATCTGTTACATCATGTGATGCAAAAGACACAGGTACTACTAACACCACCATGGTTTGCTATCTGCATTTACCATTAAATAAAATGCTAAATTTCAATTAGAAGTTAGAGAAAATAAAGATGTAATATAGTTTTCATTCAAGTTTAGTAATCTGCTAATTCTATCCATAATAACCATGTTAAGAAACCCTGGTATGTCTAACAGAGTATCTGAAATATTCTATGAATATATATAATAACTTATGAGAAAAAGTATAATAAATACTGCAATATTTTCTAGTTTCTCTTTACTTATAAATTACTGATACAAAATGTGCTTAAAAAGGAAAAAGAAAATTTCTCCTAACAAAAATTGAAAAAATAATACTATAACTTTATATAGCATCATTAAATAGCAATCAACAAAAAATAATGTGCTGAACTACAAAGTAATATAAATCTTAATGGTTTCTTCTAATAGTTGGGAATAGATTATTGAGAAGGCACTTTCTTAAGTAGAATTGTTTTCATATAATTTGGTTACTTTAAGTAAAAGAGTATAAAGAGGATCATCAAAAAGACATCCTTAAATTAATATTCAAGCTTTTAAATATATTCTCAGTTTTGTCCCATCATATGAAAAACAGTATGTCAAAATAAATTTTTACTATTGGACATTTTATATTGAAATATGATAAAAATTGATTGAAATATCAAAAGAAAAATAACCAAACATACATAGAACATATTTCAAAATACTTTCAGAAGGAGTATATATATTTCAGAAAAGGTTTATTTATATAAATCCAAGGGATACTTTTTACATAATAATTACTCTGCTTAACTACAAGCTTTTTAAAAAGCCATTATCATAACCGAGAAAAAAACCTAACCTTTTCTATACCTTATTCTATTACACTTTAAATTTTCAAGATGTCCTTAGTAATCTAATCTGAGGCTGATAGGAAAAAATATTCTATAGTCTGCAGTGATTTCTACTATTTCAGTATCTTTTTCTTGTCATTAAAAGAAATGTTTTTTGTTCAACTTGACTTGGCCCTTTTTTTACTAGAAATTTACACTATTTACATAATAAAACTATTTTTATTTTATTTTACTTTTAAATCAGTTAAAGGTTTCATGCTAAGAGAATTGGTAGAACAGATTATTGATCGAATGATACTATTTACAAGCCACAATGCTAAAAGATGAAGTTTCTTGGAATTTTTTCCACTAATAAGTAATGTCTTTCACCTCCCATCCCCTCTTCACCCACCTAGATTTGGGTAGGATCAGTAATGAGAAAATGTTTGGTTTCTCATCCTACTCCCCATCCATCCTATTTTTTCCACAGATTTTCATGTATCTGCAGGTTTTTCTCATCATTTTCTATTATTTGCTTTCTGTCAATTCTCTGTATCTATAATAAACTGTATTTTTTAATTTCTCAGAGAGTCACTCAATTACATATTTTTGAAAGAAAGCACTTCAAATAATCTGTTATTTTAATTTTTATCTGCATATTTATAAGATAATTATATATTTACCTTGAACTAGTTCTATTATTAAAATATTCAATTAAAACATCAATTAAATATTCATGAGGAAGAATTAGGTTAAACATATCATCCTTAACTATTATTATAAATTGTCTTTGTTAATAAAGCTAATTATGGTAGCACAATGAAAACTGGATAAAGAGCAATTTACTTAAATTTAATTATATGAAATATTTAATGGTCTGTTTATTATGCTGAGCAATAAGCTAAATCATATCTCATATAAAGGAATCATTATTACTTAAAGTCAGAGTCATCATTATTTAGCCACTGTTTCATTTTAACAAAGAAAAACATTTATACTATACATAATTTTTATGTCAGTATAATCGTTTGAGGAACAACATAGGTTCATATCACTGTCATTATATCTATTGATATTGGACGTAACATAAAAGAAAGAATGGTGGGCTGAAAGTCAGAAAGCTCATTTCTTTCATGACTCTAGAAGTAAATCTGTTTAACCTTGAACAAGATTCTTGTTTTCTGTTGACTGAGTTTCCTCATATATAAAATAAAGGTCTACTCTACCTACCTTACAGATTGGTTGTTGTTGAATAGCAATTCATAATTTCAATAAGGATTCTTGACTGTAATATGAAGTACTTATGGCTAGAAATCTTTTTGTAGTATAAGGTGGCTAGGTAATTTGTATGCTCCTATTCATTTGCAGAATCAATATGCTCCTGGTTTTCTCAGAATTCGGGCACAGGTATTTACACTTTAAATTAAATACTTTTTCAGACTAGATACTTACTTAGCTTCTCTCTGTCCGCCAGCTCTCACTTAGCTAAACATCCAGCATCAGTAGTAGTAAATCCAATCACATTGGGTGGCAAATAATCCATCAATCCAATCATTGTATTTTATCCTTATAATATTTAAATGTTAGCATGCACCAAGGAGTGATGAAAATATTTTCTCTTTACTCACAAAATTAAACTCAATCTGTAAACTAGATAAATGTTATTTCTAGTAGAAGGAAAATGAAGACACAAAAATGAAGTATATAGTAGACTATTTCTTCCTAGCATTTATTTTCTAGGTAAGTGTACATTATCAAAACATTACTTGAGAGTTCTCAGAGTTAATGACATTCCCAGTTATTGATTTTTCTTAATCATTAATATTCATGACATTTTTTTCAAAGGACACAGGTCCATAAGGCTCTGATCATTTTTTATTTTTCAGTTTATTTTGTCTGTTCTTCACACTGGGTGATTTCTATTGTTTATCTTCCAGGCAACTGATTACTCCTTTTGACCTCTCCCTTCTGCTGTTGAGCCCATCCACTGAGCTTTTCTTTCAATTACTATATTTTTCTGTTCTAATATTTCTATTTGACTCTTCCTTATAGCTTCTGTTTCTTTGTTGCAAGTCTTTCTTAAAACTTTCTATTTTTAAAAAATATTTTTCAAGTGTGTTTGTAATTGTGTGTTAAAGCATTTATATCATGGATGCTTTAAAATTTTTGTCAGATAATTCTAACATCTCTGTCATCTCTTTTGGGCATTATTTATTGTTCTCTTTCATTCTGTTTGAGATGTCTTAATTCTTGGCTTGACGAGTGATTTTCTTATTGAAACCAGCACATTTTTATGTTATGTTATGAGACCTGGATCTTTCTTCAGCCTTCTGTTTTAGTTGGCTTTTTCTGATGCCACCTCATTACTGCCAGATGGAAGTACAAGTCCTCATTCCTCACTCAGCCTCTGTTGTCATCCAGTATAGGATCTCATTGTTATTGATGAGTGGAGGAAGATGTGGTAACACAATATTTTCTGTAGCATCTAACTGGAGTATGGCTGTTTTTGTCTAAAAATTTTCTGTCTTGATAGCCTCCCCCTTTCCTGATTCCCTTACTAAAATGAGCTGATATTTGGTGGGAAGGTTGTCTGTCCCTGTTGGTATTTTCTATTTCCAGATTGCCATCTTCTTCCAGGACAAGTCTTCCATATATGAAGCAAAAAGAAAATCCAGAAACTCTATTGTGTTGTTCCTTAGGTACTGAGACCCCTATTCAGTCTATCTTCTCTTTACCTTTAAGAGTCTTATATTTATTTCATATGTAAGATTCAGTGATTTTAGTTGCACTTAGCATGAAAAAAATATGTGAACATATTTTGATCATTACACAATTATATTCTTGAAAATACTTTGCATTAATTATAAAATCTCTCCAATTTTCAAATATAGAATAGAAACAAAAAATTTTAACTTCTATCAAAGCCTTCAAAGGATGGGTGTCATTAAGTTTTTAATACATTTTTTAAAATATTGAATTCATTGTCTTCCAATTAGCTTATAAGTCCTACAAACATATATGCCTGATAAACATATATGCTAGGATGTTTGGTATCAGTTTACATCTGAGCAGTAAAAAAATTAATAGCTAATGCACCTTGAAATATGTATGTGTGCTTGCTTTATGATCTCAGAGGTAAGATTTGTTTGGAAGTCGATAATGCTACATCATTTTTCAAATAGCCACATACACATTTGATCACGTGTCAAGGCTAGGAAAGAAACTGAAATGAAAGAAATTTTATTGTTTGACCAACAATTTCTGATTATGTTTAATCTCTTAATAATATGAAAGGCTGGTGCCCTCAATTCTAATTATAATAAATGCCACATTAACATTCCAGTCCTCACAACATCCAATTACAGTTGAACTTAAAAAATGAGGGCTTCAGAAATATAAAACTTCAGTTGTATTTTAAAATTTCAAAGCTGCCTGCCTTTGGTGTGTTTTAACACACCAACAAAACCAGGTCCATGTGACCATAGAGAAATCACAAGGCATGTCCTGTTCTCCTGATGTCTACAATGCATTCTTAATAAAGAATACTCCAGTATTAATCATTGAAATCGGATGTTATTCTGGTACCATATTTATTTATCATAAATAAATGCATGAAGAACAAATTTCAATGTCTATATATGTTAGAGTTTTTTGTGAATTTTGCAATAGGTCTGGAAAAGTGAGTAGTTAATTTCCATGATGTGTTAATGGAAAGAACATTTTGGGCCCATGGAATGATGGTTAATAATTTGAAATTAGTAGTCTCCACTACTAGAAAGTTTTTCTTTGTGGTACTAAAATAAATTTTTACTTCTATTAATACAGGAATATATATGGTTTTCCTTTCCATAGAAATACATAGCAGTGACAGGTTCTGGGTATATACATTGCTTTCAGAAGAAGAGTCCCCAAATAATCTCCACAGCTAGACTCATACTGAGATATGTATTATTGCTTAAAAATTTTTCCTGTAACAGGCTGTAGTTCTTCCATAATAAGGAATCTTAAAAGATAACATTAAATCATGCCTAATAGAGTCCTTTATAAAGAATAAGTTCTCGATAAATATTAGCTCAATAAAATTATTTGACGAATTAATCTCCACTCCATCTTTCTTTCTATCCTTTCCTTCTTTCTCTTGTCTTGCATTCTTTCTTATTTTTCTATCTCTCTTCCTTCTCTTCCTCCCTCTTTTCCCCCTCTCTCCTTCCCTCCTTTCTTCCCTTTCTTCCTTTCTATCTTTTTAGTTGTTTTTTGATTCAATATACCATGCATTTAGAAAAAGAAAATCTCAGAAGTCTAATTAAATATAATAATCTTAGTATCAGGAAAATTGTCTTTTAAGTTGAAGAGGCATAACTGTCTCTGGAGCATGACTTTACAACTTTTACTTGTCTAGGTTTCTATGAGTGCATTTGGAGATATTTAATACTTCAGAGTCTTCCATGTTTCTCCAGGACAACAAATTGAATGTGTTATAATCAACTTTATGGGCAAAAAACATATAGCTTAGTGGTTACATCTCTTTATCACATACTAGATAAATAAGTATGCTCACCCTATATCAGGACAGCTCTGCTTGCTCCCAAGGCAGCGAATGACAAACTAAATTTGCGGCTATAATTAGACAAAAGCCTACAAGAAGTTTATATTCTATTTGGGTTCTATCCCTAAGAATTATCCTAAGCCCAACTCTGTTAGGAATCTTCTCGAAATGCTATTTCTTTTCTCAATTGCCCCCAAAATGATGACTCAGTGTAGAAGGAAACTGACCATGGAACAAAAAAAGATACAACAAAAAAATCCCCTTAAAATAGTTAAAATGAATAACCCTTGCAAGTTAGATGTTCAGACGTTAATAATTTCTTAAAAACAAACAAAAAAAGTTCTTTGAGAATTTAATGTATTTGAATAGAGCTAAATAACTATCGAATAATGGTAACATGATAAATTAAGAATGTGATTGTGTCTCTGCTCGCTGCCCTTTCTACCTTCTTGCTTATGCCTAGTTTTCAAACTGTGAATTCAAGTTTGGCATGATTATGAGTATATCAGTGTTTTTATCCTTCTCATAACTGATCTATATAAGCCAAGATTTGCAAACTGGTGGCCCATAGGTATGTCTTGTTAATTCTACCCAATATTATAAAAATAAAGTTCACAGATAATGTGGATTTCCAAATTTTCTCAGTAATAAAATTGACTGGAGTAGAATATAACTGACTCTCTTTTAATAAAGAATTAATTATTCATTTTGCTATGGTCATACATACCCAGTCCCCTTTCCCTATGTTCTCTAACACATGGCCATTGCACTTATTTGAATTATCATTACCTGCCAGTCTTTTAGAAACATCTAAAACTGAGAGTGCCTATATTAACTAAGGTTAGGCCATTAGTCACTTAGATTCTACTTAGAAAGGAAGGCACAGAGTTTTCCATATCCATGGCAGCTATTTTTAAGACTAAGAATTGTAGTGTTGTATTGTTACAAGAAGGACCTAACCCTAAAAGTAGCTGATCATACTTGGCACTATGTTTTATTTTTATAAAATAGAACAGTGACAATATTTAGTTTGAATGGCACTGTGAGTGTACATTGCTTTGAGAAATCAATAATGAGTAGAAAAAAAAAATCCTTAGACATAGCATTTGCAAGAATTGTTATGCCAATAATCAGGTAATTTGTAGATATAAATAGGATTTGTAGTAAAGTCTAAAATTCAGAACATATTAATCTCACAACCTGTAGCTTTTGGCAATTATACCATGGATATTTTTAACAAATACTGAATATTTTGAAGACTAAGAAAATGAATGCTTGTAGAATCTTCCAATGAGCCACAAGACATCTGAATAGGCATGGCCACATATTGTGTGCGAATGATCAATTTATGCTCCTGGATCTAAATATTATAAATTTATTTTTTCACAATACTTTTCAGTAGAAGTATGATTCATCTCCCTTTTTAATTCTAAAATTGTATGCTAGATGTATGCTTTAAAAAACAACATATTTTTCTGTATTTATGTTTCCATAGATCTTATAGAAACCTGAATTCTAATTTTAATATCTCCAATTAAATTTAACCAATTAAAAAAACTTCTACAAAATTTTTGACATCATTATGGTAACATGCTAGTAAAATAATCCAAATACCCAATTAGTTTGATTTCATTATCTGAAAATTGTGAATTCAGAAGGAGCTATAAATTCATAGCAATGCCATAGAACATTTCAACTTAGAAATTTATTTATGAATCAAACTGAGTATATTTTATGATCTATGGACTATTAAACAAGATTATTTTGTCTTCTAATCACAGAGATTATTATCATTTGGGGAGCTTACTATCTTCATGCTTCAAAATGTATATAAATTTTAGTTTGCATTATTATGAGTTACTTGTATCAATACCATACTATCGAAGATAACTATCTCATATATTTACAATTTAAGTGAGCTAAAGATGTGAAAACTTTTCTATGCTTATTCCTAGAGACAAATGATCATTGGCATTGCAAATACATCTACTCTTAGTAGTTTTGTAATCAGAAAAGCTTATAAATGCATGATTATAGGGATATACATATTGTCTATATAATATTTTGGCCAAAACACAGTAAGACTTACTATATGTATTTGTTATCTAACAGTCTGGTTATCTGGTGAAATTATCAGTCCATTCAAACTCTGTATACAAATGCAGCTTATACTTCCATAACCACTATGGTACAGTAAACTGATTATGAATTATCATTATCATATGGTAAAATGTGGATAAAGGCTCAGTGTCATTGTTTAAAAGCTCTGTTGCTTTAGATTCATTTCTATGTCTATCACAACATCAACTCAACCATCATTTAGTCAACAGTTTTGTTGAGAAGATTAGGGGAAATGTATGTTTAAATATGTTTATATTTCTAATATATGTTTAAATTTCAGTGACTGACATAAACTTCAAAAAAATTAACTGCCTTCCATGTTACTTTGTTTTGCTTTCCTGTATTATGCAAAGAAGTGTTTTCTTTCTTGACTTTGTCTACACAGATGCCATCATCTATCATTTTTTAGAGCTAAGCAAGTTCTCTTCTTAAATAAATAAATTTTCATGACTAAAGCTTTCATGAAACAAAATTAAATGTTTCAGATCTACGTCATTTAATTTTTATGTTCCCTAAACCTGAAAGAATGACGTTTCAGTATCGTGATTAAAAGTAAGCACTCTAATGTCAGACTGCTTGGATTCAAATGCCAGCTCTAACACAAGTCATGACCTTGAGCTTCATGCCCCCTCACAGTTTAATTTCTGTCTATGTAAAATGGAGATGATAATACTAATTGATTTATAGGTTTATTGCCATAAATAAGTGTACCAATCCACATAAAATTTACTAGCACTTTACCTGAAAAAAATTAGAATAAGATCACTTCTTATTATCATATTATGTGCCAGTCTTTGTGCTATTACATTATCAAAGTAAAGTCTCTGCCATCAAGAAACATTATGTTTTAAGGTGTACAGATAAAGAAACAAGCAAGTAAAATATATTTTTATATTTACCATGATCAGGGTAAGTACAGGAATGATATAAGAGAAAAGTATTCTAGTGTTGATGGTCAAGAGAGAAATAATATGTCTTAGCAAATATGTGAAGGATAAAAAATAGTTTTTCTGACCAGGAGTTCCTTTTTTCCTCATAGCTTGAGTATCCTTCACCAAAAATACCATTTACATTTGTGACTCACATCGTGATCTGTATGAACATGCATGATTTTACGGTCACACTTGGCAAGCACCTGGCCCCACACGGGATGAGTTCCTTTCCCCAAATTGTGGGATGTCATCAAAAAGCAATGAAAGGAAGTATCTTTCCAGTGGCTGGAACTGGATGGGAATATAATATATTATGGCTGTTAAGAAATCCAGTCTGCAGAATAGAGGGCAGCAGCAGATAAAAAAATGAATCCAAATCCCGAGGGTGCCTGATTTGTAGCTTCCAAGTGTTCCTAAGACTTAACTGCTTTCATGCCTTCTTGATGTCTTGACTTTGTAATTATTCCCTGAATTCCTTTTCCAATAACTTCACTTAGTTCTCCTCAGCTAAAAAAAAATAAACAAAGCATTATTTTATTTTATTGGCAACCAAAATTCAGAGGAGAAAATGGTTTAAAATAACACATCTTTACCTAAGTTTCTGCCAAGAACTTAGGTAAAGATGTGCCTGATGGGTTCACAAAAGTCAAATTAGTGTACTCTCAAATACTAACTTAACATTTGAGTGCTTCTAAATAATTATTTAATACTTAGTTCTATGAAGAAAGTAAATGTCTCCATTTTTAGTCATTATTCTTTTATTCTGGTTCCTCCCCACCGAATCTTTTCTACTTATTTGTGCTGCTCTACTTATTTCTGCCTTGGTCAAACTCTAGGTTAAGTCTAATCTCACTTTTCTCTTTCTCTCATTCCTGTTTACAATTCCAGGAGAACTGCAATAGACAATGTGAAATCCTTCCTGATAATTGTCTCTGTGACAAAAGAGACCTCACACGTACTCATTGGTATCTGATCTGCAAGCGTCCTCATAATTTTTCATCAGCCTTCCGTGTTGTGATATTATACTTTCAGTATGCTACATTCTTCCTCACTACTCAAACCCACAAAATGATTTCTCCTGATAAAGCTCAAGATTCTGGGTAAAGGTACTTTCACAAATTCGACAGATAAAAACCGGGCAGGTATAAAAAAAATTACTATTTTTAAAAATCATAATATACATAAAATCCAAATCTAAAATGATAGCATTACCAGTTCAAAGTTCTTCAGTAGATTTCTGTTACTCCTAAAATAGAGACCAAAATCCTTTATTTGCTCTAGGAGCCCCAGCAAGATGATATGGACCTCTGCCCTGTTTCCAGCTTCATCTCCTGTCATTCCCACTATTTTTAAACACTATTCATGTTGGCCTTTATTCAGTATCTAAAATTTATCATTTCTTCCTGTTTCTAAGCCTTTGGAAATGCCGTTTCCCCTGGCTAAAATATTCTTTTCTAGACCCTCTTTACTTAGTAAAAGTATCATTTAACTCTCAGCTTAAACTTTATTTTCATAGAGAAATCTTCAATGACACTAATTTTTAAGTCCTGTCTGTTCTTATAGTCTTAGAAACTCTGTATTTTTCTTTCAAAGCAAAAGCTGGTAATTATATGAATTTGTGATTCTATAGTGTGTGTGTGTATATATGTATATAACCATATACAAACAAATATACATACAGATATATATACACACACATACATACAAACACATATATCTTCCTTACTAGACTAGTTCTATAAGGGCATCAATCATGTTTATTTGCCCATAGATGTAACCCAGAACCTAGACTTAGAACAATGCCTGGCACAATGAAAAGCAGTAGTGCATACCTGTTAAGATTGCGAGTTTAGGAGCATAATCTGTAGGGTTCTAATCCAAGCACTGACACAGACTTGGGTGATTTTAGTTAAGCTAATTTTTCTGTGCCTCAGTTTTATTTTCTCTAAACTTGAGATGGATAGTAGTACCTGCCTTAAAAGTCATTATGACAATTAAATACATGACAAGTGCTTAGACTGGCCCTGCTAGTCACTGCTGTTTCATCAGAGGCAATGTTCCATGTCCATAGGGAAACATAAGTCTTTGGAAGATGAGCACCTTCATTTCTCTCAATTCAACTCAGCTTTATCTAAGAGCACCTCTTGCCTTGATTGCCCCAAGTGATTCTTGTAAGAAAAGAGCTGGTCCCAGGAGAAAGGAAATTAGCTGCTGGCAGCATCTTATTGCAAAAATTTGAGTCCAGAATGGAATAGCCCATAGCAACCTGCTTCTCTCTCTGTGAAGCTAGAACTTCCACTTCTCTAGATCTTTTTCACAGTGCTTTTAGGGGATAAGAAAAGGCTTTCAATAGATAAGAGCATAGGGTTTAGAGCCAGGTAGATCTGCCATAATAGACTATCTGTTCACAAACATTTAGTTTCCTTTGCTGAAGAAAGGTTGTACACCCCCAACCTTATGCTAGTGAGCTGAGATGTGGCCTTGGGATTTGCTTTGGTCAATGAAATATGAGAGAAAATAACGTATCGCTTCTGAGCAAAAGCTTCAGAGACAACACTGTGTTCATCACATTCCTTCTTTCTTCCATCACTGTGACCTAAATACTCCAGGCTGTGGCCATTTTGAAATGCTTATGTTTTTTTCTAAAATTATCCTAGCATATGCTAATACACCTAGATTTGAGTCCTAGCTTCACTGCATAATAACTCTATGATAATGAGCAAGTTACTTAAACTGAGTCATATTTTCCATACGTGGATATGAAAATAATAAAGTCTGTGATAAATATATTTTGTGGCACTCAGAATATTTTCCTACCTATTCCCTCATTCCTTCCTATACAGAAGAGGCTAAAACGCTAAAAACATTATTTCTTTCTTGCAATCGAAGTTCTGGATGAAAAACTTACTATAAAATTCGATATACTTCTCTGAGATTTGGAAAGCATAAGTGTAACAGAGGCTATCTTCCAGCTGCTTTGGCTGTTTTCTGCTGGCAAGTTGAGATGTAGAAACGTCTGCGTTAAGTCTCTAGCTTTGAGGCTTTTGAAGGCAGCCGTGGCAGAGTTTTAACTGCTTTGGTGGTCAGGTTCTGTTACAGGCTTGGCTTCATTCCCGGAGGCCATCTGGAGTCCACACCTCAACAATGTTTCAAAAGACCCAATTCCTTACATTTAACTATTTTTACTTCAAATATCTAGAATTGTTTCGGGGTTTTGTCCAAAATTCTGGCTGATTCCATTTTTGGTTATTGTGAACATTGAAGAATACAATATATGAAACATTCTTCTTCCAGTCTTCAGAACATAATTAAACATAAAAAAAGATATCAATAAACTTTAGATGTTATTATTTTTGTTGACAATCCTCTACTTAGGTGTTCAAATATAGAAAATAATACTGTTACTGAGCTACGTCTGTGGTTCATTCATTCATTCAACAAGCTTCTACTCTGTGTTGCCAGTATTCTAGGTGCTGAGGATAAACAAGCAAATAACTAAAGACCAGATGGCTGCCCAAATATTTTTTGATACCTCATGAGGAAAAACAACTTCTTCAACATGAGCTGCCAGTCAAAATCCTGATAATTTTACTTGTTCTAAATACAGTAAATATTCAGTATCTTCCTTTGGGGTTTCGTAACTTCAATTCAGTTGTTACGCTAACACACTCTTGTAGAAAATGCCTGTGATCACTGCTAAATGTAATAAACATGAATATTCCCAACTGCAACACTTATGAGGGATAGCAAAAGGAATACCTTCACAACCAAATGATTTCTCACTACACTATTAAATCACTTAAATAACCAACTTAGCACCATTAATTTACTCATAATGGTACTTCCCAATTAGAAAATGTGTTTACTTATTGGTGAGAGATATACTAAGGATTTAATTGGAATTAATGATAGCACAGTAGTTGGTAAATTTAATGATGCCAACTGGTCATTTAGGTGACTCTGCCATTAGTTATACAGGCTGATAAAATCCTTATTTAAAAGGGGTATATTGCATCATTAATTATGGAACAGAGCTGCTCATTTCATGTGGATAGATGTGAAACATACTGAAGAAATTCAGGAAATCCATTATACCAAATGTCAATTTGAGTACATTAATAGAGTTGATGATTTACATGTGCTATCACATATGTAAAAGATATTAAAATAATAGTAGTTATTCAATATATGGCCAGAGTGATTGTCTGATCTTAGTGAATAAAAAATACATTGAAAGATATAAATGGCAAAAAGTTATACTCACTGATTACCGGAAAACAATTTATATAATTAGTGTACGACTTCCTAGTTACCATGAGTGTAACTTTCTTTACTATTAAAGTTAATGACCCCAATGGTAGGAATTTACTTAGAGCATAATATAAATAACTAAACGTGTATAATGTACATTTCAGAAAGCACTTTCCTGTGCTTCATCTCATTTAATTGTTATAAAACTTCTGAAATTATATTGATAAGAAAGATTTTTCTAAAGAATTTAAATGGCTACTCAAATCAAAGATAATACATTATCGACTCTAAATATGAACGACATGAACTAACATTGTCTGATTTTGTATTCAGAGCTCTGAGTTAGTTTTTACAACAGTGCCGACACATGGTAAATTCTATGAATATTAGCTATAGTGTAGTAGTGGTTTTGGTGGTGGTGGTAATGGTAGTGATAGTAGTAGTAGTGGTGGTGGTGACGGTGCTGGTAATGTTTAAGTAGTAGCAGTAATAGTAGTAAACAACAGGTAGCTGTGGTAGTAAATCTGCAATAGAATTGTAATTTAAAAGACTACTGCTGCAGTCAACAGAAATAGCTATTTACTCCTTTCCAGATATATCTTTCTTAATATATCTTTTAGCTACTAACTTCTAATCGATCCTTAGGTTCAGCATAATAAAAATTTCTGTTTCATAAGAGAATGGGTAAGTTATACATATTATAGTATTCAGCCGAAGGTGATATGATATTAAAATTATATGTTAAAAGAAGTATCCAAACTTGATATATAATGATCTCTTCAGTGTCCATGAAAGCTTTCTTATGGTAAATTAAAAAAAAAAAAAAAAAACCTAGAAATCATGATGAACATGTATGAGCACAGAGAAAAGTGATGACCATGCTAAATGAATTAATTCCTTATGAAATGATCAGTAATTAGATATACAAGCAGCAGCACACTAGACTGGAAGCTTGGTTTATATACAGGCAAATTTCTACCACATGGTTATAGACGTTTTTTGAATTGCACAACGGTTTTCTTACATATTTCTAAAAATAAGAAAGTACTCAAGTAACAGAACATACCTTACTTTGACCAAAGGAAATTAAAATACTCTCAAAAGGTAGCTTACTTTTCCTTTGCTTCACTTGTGTGCTTCCTTCTTCTCCTTACAGATTTGAGGTTTCTGCTTCTCCTTGAAGGTGAAATGTCACCAAACAGCTCCTGACTTTATTTTAGGTGAGTTTGAGTATTCTAAGAACCAGAATCTCTCAATCCCAATTTTAAATTCTTAAGAAAATATTAATACATAGAATTCAGTGTCTGTTCCTGATAGAACAAATTATAGCTGAGAAAGGACCACACATTATAAATATGGCAAGTGTAACTCATATCTGTTATAGATGAGGAAGTAGTTCTCATAGAAACAAGCACAGATTCCAAGAGGTGAGTAATATTAGGTAGTTTTGAAACAAATTACTTAACCTCTCTAAATATAAATTTGTTCTTCTGTAAAATGATGATTACAATACATTGCTCAAATGGGATATTTCAAGAAAGTCATTTATGTAACTCGATAAATGTCAACTGTTATTGATGGTGGTGGTGTGATATTATTGGAAAGAGACCATATGCGGCTCACATTTGTATTCTATCATTTACCATTGTATCTTATATATAGTTGATTCTTAATCATTTTTGACTAAACTATTCAAGTTATGTGCTCTGGCAAGGAGGAATAACCAGGTAGTATCTTCTTCATATACATATATAAAGGTCGGCATGCGATTCTGACTTCAACAAACTCAACATAATGTTTTAATGCTGTCAGCACATAAAGAGTATCTGTGAACCAACTAATTTCATAGTTTAATTTCAAAAGGCTCAAGATTCTGACAAAGGGCAACTTCCCTGATGTTAAGCATGTTATTCATCCTGGTTACACATTTCTACTCAGCAGGATGTAAACAGTGCATCATGGAAAATTACTTTATTTTCGAAGACTATAATAGAAATAAAATGAATTTTGAAAACTCAGATATGTGCATACTTAGCAGCAACAATTATGCCTACAATCATAAACATCAAAACCCTCATTTGTTCTTGTGTTGTTTCAAAGATTACTTTTCAAATGTTCTCATAGAGCACTCTTTCAACTTTGTCACGTGTCCTAAAAATAGCAGTTATTTACATAAAGAGACAGTATTCTCCACAATGTTTGATAGTTTTTGTTTTTTATATCTCTTTTTCCTTACTTAAAAGGCAGTTAGGGGACTATACAAAAGTAGGATACCATGACTATTTTTATGTAATACAGTTATATATTAGTATGCATATATACATATTGTGAATAAATTAATGAATAAAACTATACGTATTCATTCATTAAGAACCTACCTATTACATGTTAGTGTTTTGTTGTTAAGAGATTCAGTTGTAAACATAAAAATCTCTACCTTCCTGAAGTTATGTTCTTAATGAGAAGCCAGAAAATAAACATGATAAAAAGACAAAATACATAGTATTTTAGGTAGTGCACAGTGCTGAGGAGGAAAATATGAAGCAAAGAAGAAGGGATGTATAAAGGGGATTTGTGAATTTTAAAGATGGTACCAAGGAAAGTTCACTAAGAAGTAGTAAATTTTAGTATGCACATACATATAGTGTCTTTTTTAAAAATGTGAGCTTTTCATAATTTCAGAATTTAGGCTGATCCTCTAAAAAAATTCAAATACCACTGACATCTGCAACACAAAACATGAAACTGTCCATTAATTCAGATTATGTATGTAGGATCACCCTGTATATACTGCTCAGTAACTCTCTTTTCGAAACTATTTATATAGATTTTAATCAATTTTATTTAACTGGCCAGGCAATTTTAATTGAAACCAAAATAAGCCTGGGAGCAGAGTTTGGAATTATGAAGCCACTTTGGTAATATTAAATAAAAAGCAACAGTCCATATACACATCTTTAAAAATCATTTTGAGTTATTAAAAGATTAACACTTTAGTATAACCCCTTTCATTTATGAAATAAGATTTTAGCTTGTCTTCTATCACAAAATTTCTAAATTTGGATGATGGATTATGAGAAGCTTGTTCATATATCTAAAGCCTGGCATTTTAAATTATGTTTTCATTTTACAGAAATGAAATAGGTTTGAAGAATTTCTATGCTATATAATATAATGTATTTTTTAGTAATTTTTTAAATTACAGTTGACACAATATTATATTAGTTTCAAGTGTACAATATACTAATTAGATATTTATATAATTTATGAAATGATCACCCTGGTAAATCTAGTATCTATCTGACACCATAGTTATTACAATATTATTGATTATATTCCCTATGCTATACTTTATATCTCCATAACTATTTTGTAATTACCAATTTTTACTCCTCAATTCCATTCCCCTTTTCACCCATCCACCCGATCCCCTTCCCATCTTGCAACCCTCAAAATGTTCTCTTATTTTGAGTGTGTTTCTGTTTTGTTTGTGCATTTATTTTGTTCTTTAGATTCCACATGTAAGCAAAATTATATGACATTTGTCTTTCCGTATCTGACATTTCACTTAGCATAATACCTTTTGGGTCCATTCATGTTGTTGTAGATGGCAAGATTTCATTCATTTTTATGTCTGGGTAATATTTTATAGTATATATGTACCATTTCTTTTTTGTCCATTCATTTATTGATGGGCACTTATGTTGCTTTCATCTCTTGGCTACTGTAAATAATGCATCAATGCACATATGGATACAATGTCTTTTCAAATTAGTGTTTTGAGTTTCTTTGAATAAACACCCAGAACTGGTATTACTGGGTCCTACTTCATATATTATAGCCTTTGTTTTAAAGTCTATTTTGTCTAGTATAAATATTGCTACTTCAGCTCTTTTTTCTTTATTTTTTTTACATTTTAATTTTCATGAAATACCTTTTTCTATCCCTTTACTTTCGGTCTGTGTGTGTCTTTTGAAGTGAGTCTCTTGTAAGAAGCATATGTAAGAGTCTTGTTTTCTTATCCATTCAGCTACCCTATGTCTTATGATTTAAAGTAATTTTTGGTAGATATGTAGTTATTGCCATTTTAAAATATTTTTAATATTTTTTTCTTTTTTTCTTCTTAAAGAAGCCCCTTCAACATTTCCTGTAATACTGGCTTGGTGGCAATGAACTCCTTTAGGTTTTTCTTGTCTGGAAAGTTCTTTATCTGTCTTTCAATTCTAAATGATAGCTTTGATGGATAGAGTAATCTGGGCTGTAGGCCCTTGCTTTTCATCACTCTGCCCTGCAAATTTTCTTTTGAGAAATCAGCTGACATTGTTACCGGAGCTCCCTTGTAGGTAACTAACTGTTTTCCTCTTTCTGCTTTTAAGATTCTCTCTTTGTCTTTAAATTTCAATGTTTTAATTATGATGTGTCTTGGTATGGGCCTCTTTGGGTTCATCTTGTTCGGAACTCTCTGCAGTTCCTGGGCTTGTATGTCTATTTCCTTTACCAGGTTAAGGAAGTTTTTGTCATTTTTTTTCAAATAGGTTCTCAGTCTCTTCCTTTCTCTCTTCCTCTTCTGGTACCTCTACGATGCAAATGTGCTGTGCTTAATGTTGTCTCAGAGGCTCATTAAACTCTCATCTTCTTTTTGAATATACTTTTTGCTGTTTGTTGTTCTAATCGGGTGTTTTCTACTACCTTATCTTCTAAGTCATTGATTTGAACCTCTGCTTTATCTAATCTACTGTTGATTCTCTCTAATATATTATTTTAGTTATTGTATTCTTCTTTTCTAACCGGTTCTTTCTTATGATGTCTATCTCCATTTTTATGTTTCCTATCTTTTTGCTGAAGCTCTCACTGAAACCACTGAGCATCCTTATAACCAGCGTTTTGAACTCTGCATCTGGTAGATTGCTTGCCTCCATTTTATTTAATTGTTTTTCTGGAGCTTTGTTCTGTTCTTTCATTTGGGATATGTTTCTTTGTCTTCTCATTTTAGCTGCCTCTCTGCGTTTGTTTCTATGTATTAGGTAGAGCTGCTATGTCTACCAGCCTTACATAGTAGGTGTCCTGTGGGGCCCAGTGGTGCAAGCTCTCTGGTCACTGGAATTGGGACCTCCAGGTGTGTCCCTTTTGTGGGCTGTGTGTGTCCTCCTATTGTAGTTGAGTCTTGTTTGCTGTTGGCATATCAATAGAAGGAATTGACTCCCAGGCTGACTAGTTGTGAGGACTGGCTGTGACAACAGTGGAGTAGTTGTTGTGGAGGGGCTGACCCCTCCAAAGTGGGATTTGTTTTAGTGAGGCTCTAGTGCCTTCTGAGTTTCTCTTTTAGGTGTGTCATTTATAGAAGTAGTTGAGAGGTGCTCTGGTGGGTGTGAAGTTGGCCACTGGGTTAGTTTGTTCTGAGGCCTCTTGGGAAGGGCTCTGGCACAGGCCAAGTTCAGTCACTGCCTGGGTCCTGCCAAGACCACTAGGTATGAGCTACAAAGCAATCTGCAGGTGGTTTCCATTTATATTGGGCTTGGAGGTACCTCAGACAGGCTAAGCTGCAAACTGAGACTGGCTGCTGCTAGTCCCAGGCTTGGGGCTGCTTAGCAAGAGGTATGGGGCACACCAAAGCCAGAAGCTGCTTTTTTGGGGTCTGTTAACCTTTGAGAGATTTAGGAAAGCCTGCAGCAAGGGCCAAGACAGGGTATTTATATGAAAAGGCCAATGGATGCAGCTTGGGTGGGCCTGCAAGTTGGGCAGAACAGAATCTGAAGGAATTGCCAGGGCAGGGCAAGAGGTATTAGCCAGATTGATGGAGATTTAGATATGGTGCCCACCTGTATGTGAAGGATGGGTAATGGGAGAGCTCAACAAAGGAATAATAGCTTCTGCCAGCAATTCTTTTTGCGATAAAGCTGCCCCTCCATCTCTTGCCCTGAAGTCATGCAATTTGGTTTTTCTCAGGGTATCCCTGGCACCTTTCGAGCTGCTGATCCAGCACTGGAACAGAGAAAGAGAGAGAGAGAGAGAGAGAGAGAGAGAGAGAGAGAGAGAGAGAGAGAGAGTCTGTCAGCTAGTATGCCCGTGTGCGGGCCCCTTAAGAGGAATGTCTGGTACTCCAGCAGGCTTCTGTCTCACTCAGCATCAATCTCTGCTGGTTTTCACAGCCAGAAGTTATGACAACTTCTTTTCTCATCACTGGGATTTTTCACTCCTCAGGAGGGACCTTCACAGCCAAAATTTAACTTCCGATTTTTAATCACAACACAGATATGAGATCAGCCTGTTCTGCATCTCCACCCCTTCTATAAGTCTTCACATCGTTTCTATATACCTTTATTTATAGGACTCTGTTTAGTAAGACTTTAGGCAGTCCTCAATGATGTGTGTAGCTTAGTTGAAATTTTTACATGGTTGTGGAAGAAAGCAAAACAGCATTTCCTTATTCCACCATCTCGACCATAAGCCTAATGTCTTGTTTTTTTTAACAAGTGGTCTCATTCATATTTTTAACATAGCCTAGATTTTAATAAGCATAGTTAACAAATGTTATATATAAAAATTTAACTAGGAATTAATATTTTTGGTAAAAAGTGATTAAAATTATCTATATAAATACTTTGATTATGATTTTTATGATCAACTCTAATGATTTGTTGAAATCAAATAATTGTGTCTTCAAGAGTCATTAATGTCAATAAATGGTCATTTGTTTCACTAGGATTGTGTTCTCCAGTCACAATTCAGCTATATTAATATGTTCACATAAGAGTGAAGTAAACAAGGCATGCTGTCTCATTGTATCTAACAAATTGTTCTTTATAATCAAGATAAGTACTAAAGGACCATAAAAATTACTTCCTCCTTTGTGTTCCTGCTGTTAAAATTATTCCATTTCTTTATTTCGAGTAATTGGCTTGGCAATTCTCTTTGACATCTCCTTATAATTAAACTCTTGAGGTACATGAATCACATACTTGGTTTAGCTCTGTCCTTCTTCAAAGAGGTATTTTCTTAATAATAGCTGAAGATGGGCTCAATGTAAATTGTGAGTCCCTTTAGGCCTATTTAAAAAATTGCAGCAGGCTTTGTAAAAATACTCTTACTTAGCAGAGCAAATAACTCATTGGAAAGTATGGGGCTTTCGAAATTTTCCTTTGATGAGATATTAAAAAGCAACTAAAAAGAAAAATAATGGAGTTTATTTTTATTCTCTTGTTTATACTCTGTTATATTGAACCAAAATAGATTTTGAATAAAATGTTATGAATGTAAACATTTTATATAAGATTATAACAGATCTTTATTCACTTTTTTCTAGAATAAAGTTTAATTACACAAAATATAAATAAATATTAAATTTAACAAAAAGTAATTTAAGTTTAGAGTTGTAAGGCTATTAAAGTACTCATTTTTCTTCCATTTTATCTTACTATCTTCTCTGTGACAGAACATTTTGATGGTGATAGAGCATTATTTAAATAATAAAGGGAGGAAATATCTTCAGGAATAAGTTTTCTGAAAGAAGTAAGTGTTGTGAGTGGAAAAATTTCTTACTACTTTTATAGTGTTTATTACTTGCTTTCAAAATTTTCTGATTAAAAATAATTTCTCATTTGAAACAATGATAAATCTCAGAATGATAATAATTATAATAAAAGCTGCTAACTTTTTAAATAAAAAGGTAACTAAAGTATTTGGTTTTATTTTAAGTAATTATCATAATCAATATTCAGTGATAGCTCCACAATTAATGTTTCAAAAAGGTGTGGGTAACATTTTGGTTGGAAGTTGAAGGCTAAGGGATTTACCTACAATATACTATTGTATAATAAAGAACTGTTTTTACATGGTTATATATTTATTGGGGTGATTTTGAGAGAAACTAATGGAGACAGTGCTGGATACAGCCTCTCACCCCAGCCACTTCTCACTCTATTATTTCTTAGAGTCCCAATTCTTGCTTAGCACCTTAAGTATCATCATTTACCACTGGGCAGTTACTTAGATGCTGAGTGGACATAAAAGAGACAAGATAATTGCCCTCCAACCACCCTAATCAGATATGCTTGTACTTGAGCGCCTGCTTCCAGATGACCCTTGCTGTGTGCTAGGAATCTAAGGGCTTACTGGCAGACGTGAGAAGGCCAGCCCATGTGCTTGGAGACCCGAAGTGTATGAGACACAACTGATCCTTCAATCGCTCCACCCAAATTCCTTCAGGACAGCACACCGTCTCGCCTGAGTGTGTACGGAATGGCTTCCAGAGTCACAATTTGACGTGGTCCCTTCACATTTCAGAGGACCAGGGGCTTCTCCCAGAGGCCTCAGTTCCTTTCTGCCTTCTCTGTCTGAAATCATACATCCGGACTAGAGCAGACACCTCCCCCTGCCTCACCTTGGTGTCTCAGCTCATCCTGGTGGTCCAACTCTTTGCCTTAAAAATGGAAAATATCGAGCCTCAGAGACATAATCACACAACTCATGAATGACAGAGTCAGAACGGCCTCACAGCTGTCTCAAGTCTTTTGAAAGTGACCCCCCTCTGGCAATTTTGGGCTACCACTTTGCCATTCCCTCGACAACGCTGGATGCCTGTGTGGCATCATGGGAGAATGCAGGAAAGCATCTCTGGGACGCTGTCTGTGACTGGCCCTGAATACACCATGAGGGTAAAGAGCGGAGTAAGACATAGTTTGTGCCAGAAGGAGCTCAACGTTTCTCAAAGTTCTCTACCGAGCTACCGCAGACGACTGAGCATTCAGGACATAACACCAAGGCCCTGGGGGAGCCTGTGCATTTGCCGCAAGTGAGCAATTTCTCAGAAGTCTTGTCTTTGAGCTTACAATTGACGTGAATTGAGTGTATTTATCCAGAGTTCCCATATATATATATCCATATATATATATGGTGGTTTTTGAAAAAAGGCAGTGTTACCCTCAGATCTTCAGGGAAGACATGCCGTTTTCAACTGATGCTTTTGAAAACATATCCAATGAACTTTGGCTCTTGTCTGGCCTAGCCCGGGCTTGTAGTTTTTGTTGGGAAACGAGAGGCAGTGAACATGTTATCTTTCTCCCAATTTAGAATGAGGTAAAGAGGATATGGGGAAGGCACGGGCCCAGGTTCACAGAGTTTTTAAACAGACTGCTTGTACTTGAGCGCCCGCTTCCAAATGACCCTTACTGTGTGCTAGGCATCAAGGGATTTACTGGCAGACGTGAGAAGGCCAGCCCATGTGCTTGGACATGTGTATGTGCTTTTTCTTCTACCTGGGATATCCTTTCTAGGATTCTCTAACTCTTTGAGATTCAGTTAAGACATCTTCTCATTCAGAAGGCCTCCTCTGAGTCTCCAAGTTGAGCTTAGCTCTCCTCTTCTTAGCACATATTATATTTTAATTAATTTTTTTGCTTATTTACCTACTGTCACTCCTTTTCTCTAATTACTTAGAGATATAAATAATCCAAGAAAACAACAGAGTCATCACTAAAGCATTATAAAATTTTAGAGAGATCTATTATTTATCCAATTACATTATAGATTCAAGAAAATTATGGAGTAACCCACATCTACATAGAAAGTAAGTTATGTAATAAGTAATGTCATTTTAAAAGTTATTTTCTATTTGGAGCGATATAATGTAATTTTCTTAGAATTTTAAGTATTACTCTGTAGCATCTACATGTTTCCTAATTTTCATGCATATTTTAAATTTGTTCATTTTTTCTATATTTACTGAGAACATACAATGTGCCAAACATTGTGATAGTTTTTTTAGGTAAATCGTAAAGAAGACTCACCTCCAGTTTCATAACAATACATCCTTTACTAAATGTAAACAGCTACTATAATATTGTCACAAAGTGGGTACTCCAGATGCAGATGCTAAGACAGAATTTTGGGTGCAATATTTATTAGGGACTAACATCTGTGAAATAAAGGGCAGGGGGTATTAGGATTTGCCAGTGGAAGAAGTTGAACAATACAGGACCATCAAAGCCATGACCAACTCAGTAGAGAGTTTTGGCGCTATTATTGACTATCAAAGCATCCTACGTAAAGTGACATGGCCAAGCCTTTATACTTCTGCCCCAATCAGTCACCAGATGTAGGCTGAAAAAGAAGGCATATAACAGTGGGGAAAGGTGCTCTCTATAGCCAGGCAGCCCTTGAGGATCTGACACATGGAAACTGTCTGTGAAGGTAATCCTGGTTTCTGGACAGCAAGCCTTTAATTAAATGGGAGTGTGAGCTGCAAATCTTCGTATCTACCACACTCTATTATAAAAGCACTCAGTGAATTACTGGCAGTGAAGGTAAAGGGGCCATTGCCATTTTCATTTTTTGTTCCTGAAGTCATGCGGTCTTCCTATTGCAAGTGTAGAGCCAAATAAAAGTTTTCAATTCAATGCATATACTACATACTGAAATATGACACCTCGCCATTACAGCATATAGCCACCAGGCTGCCCCTCCTGTTGTGTCTTCAGTAAACCTCTTCAAAGCTCTATCATGCTGGCAGCTTAGGTGGTATGGAAAAGACAGGCACATTTCTGTCCTTTGCATAAAGTGGGTTACTTGATTGACATGATATTTCATGGGATCCAATGCCACTCACTAAAACACTCTGTAAGCCCACAAATAATAGTACTGCCTGAGAAATTGTGGGCAAGAAAGGCAAATCTGTATCCAGAATATGTATCTATTCTTGTGATGAACCATTAGCCCTTCCAAGACGTATGGAGAACAATGTAGTTAACTTGACACCAAATGGCCAGTTTGTCTTCTCAAGAAATGAATACTACCAAAGACTTGGCATTGTTATATGATACTGACTTCTAGTAGATCAAACTTAGTGAAGTTGGTGCTATTTGTTTTATGCGAAGTCTTTATATAATTACTACCATAGCCACTTAATGCATGTGTTCATTGTGCTGGCACTGGATAATCAGATGACAGACACAAATTGTCCTGCTTGTCCATTTTGCTCACTTGTATGTTTAGAGCTGCTTCTGTGGTGGATGTTTTCTGGCGGTCATAAACATGTGATACAAAGATCTTTCTATATCATGACCACTCTCATATGTCCATCCATATGCTTATACTCCAGACTTTCTTGTCCTCAGTCTCCTAAGTTGATTAACTCCCTTTCCTTGGTGCAAAATTATCTGAATAAATGGTTGGGCCTGTATAACTATTCCTCAATTAAGTCACCAGATAAGCTGCCCCTGGGAAAGATATAACCTCAGGCAAGGGGACTTTCTGCAGCTAAGTCATAGCTTTAAGAAGCTCACAAATGAAGGCCGTATGCTGACCACACTCCCTGAAGCCTAATGGCAAGTCCTTCTTTAAAGGAGATGTGGACAGTATATTTCTATATGTACCACAAATACATGTGTAACAGCTTCCCTAACAGAAAGCATGAAGCATTTGAGGAGATAAAAGGAAGAGTGCCTCAAAGATATCCCATGATCAAATTATTTGGCAGGTAACATAGATTATCTAGATGAATTAATGATAGATTTTTATTTTATAGTTTAATGAAAAATTATCTTTCTTCCTCTCTACCTCATCTAGGTTCATAAGGGGGGCAATTCTAGTTATTTAGTTGTATACAGAGGTAAGGGTGGTCAGAGTTCCTCACAGAAAAAGTAAAAAAAAAGGTGAACAGATATTTGGAAATCAAATAAAAGAACAGAAACTAGGTACATGCCTGGAGATGGAGAGAGGACACGTGGGTGAGTTGTTAAGGCAGTGGGAGAAGCATTCATGCAAAGGCCTAAGAATGAATAACTATGGTGAATGGGAGAACTAGAAATTGCTTATTATGGAATGAACAGCATATGAGAGGCAAGGAATAGTGGGAGATACGGTTGAAGAAATAATTAGAGAACACATTTTAAATTTGTAAACCATGTTGTGGAATTTGGACTTTATGGTGGGGGTGCTAGGAAATCCATACAAGTTTTTAAGTGGAGTAGTGATATGCTCACATTTTATTTGTGTTTCAGAAACTGAAACTGAAGTTTGAAAACAGATTCCAAGTATTGACAACCTCATTGGACCTCCCTTCGGTAAAAAGACCCACTATATTTCTGAAAGGTAACAATTCACCACTCAAATATCCAATTACTTATGCCTCCAAATTTGCTGTAATAAAAAATGACCTTGAAAAATTTTCTGATGAGGCACCATGCAGAGGAAATCTGTTATAGCCAAGAAGGTTTTATGGTAGAGTTATTCCATTTATGTTCAAAATCAGATTTGGTGGCTAAAACCAATTAAAATATTATGACATCTATGATAAATGCAGAATTGGATTCTGTCTATAGTTTTAAGTAGAAAGGAACAAAACCAGGTCAAATTCCAAAATTCTAGACCTAATAATAGAGCATATTATTCAAGTAATCATACAAATTGACTAAAAGTATTGACTAAATTATGTATTTTAATAATGCTTAAGCAGGTTAAAAAATTTTAACATATAGAATCAAGTTTTAATATAATAATCTTGCTGCAAAGAATAGAAAAAATCTCCTGTTTTTATTCCCATTATGTATATTGTTTTCCCAAAGGATAGTACTTGCATTTTGTATTAAGATAAGCCACAATACATGGATTTTTTTCACTCTGGCAGTCCTCAAGATTATTATTCCAGTACCTAAATACTCATATCAGATCAATTGAGCAAGGAATAAAAACCTTCAATATCGCTAAAAACTATTCTGTAGTTCAGGAGGGAGGGCCTAAAGTTTATAGGGGTGTATATGAAAGAACAATGAGCAAGGAGGCAGGCAATAAAATGTGAAATTAAAAGACAATAAAGATTAAGAATATATAAAGTAAAAGATGTGAACATGTAAATTTCAGTCAAGTGTTAGCAAAAGAAATAAACTCTGCTTGCATAATTATTACAATTAGAGACAGTTGATTTGTATGTATTTAACTACAAATGCTCGCTTCAGTCCACCTATAAAAGAATATTGTAGATGAGAAAGCATGTAATATAGGAACACTATACAGAGGAAATGAAAAATTTACCATGCCATACGTGGCAATCCATAATGGAAAAATAAGACTAGTAAATGTTCATGTATCTGAGACCATTTTGAGATATGATCTCATTTTTTATTCCACAATGAATTAGTTTTTCCCATCCAATTAGAAATTTTCCTCTTCAGTCAATATTTAATTTTCTTTCGTATTTTCCAAAGCATAGGGGTTTCCTCTCTCCTATTCATTTAGAACAGAGATTCTGGGATGCTTTGTCAGCTGAATAAGCAAAATGTATATATCTGAACAGTCACTGAGCAAGAGCACAGATCACACTAAGGAATAATGAGCACCTTCCTTCAACTGTTTTATTACTATCTTATTTATGTAGGTCAATGAAGAGAACAACTTATAGAATCATTTCTGTAATTTTCCAAACAGCAAAAAATGAGACCATTATAAAATTCTTTCACCTTAGTTTCTTATTCTTATCTATCATTTAACATGACTTAGATCCCTTTGTGTCAGAAAAGCACTTTTGTAATTCCAAGGACAGTTTTCCTCATGTCATTGTTTCTCTGATTACTTCTTTAAAACATTCTCTATACCTTAAGCTAATTCTTACAATAAGTTTAAATAAGTATCAAGGCACCTTTTATACGGGTTTGGTATGATGATTCATACAGACCCACTCTCTTACTCACTCCAGTTTCCTCAGTATGGGTTCTCAACATGGGCCATTAAAGAATTCAAGAGTTAATCACAGTGACTAACCAACTCAGATTGTCCAAATAATTTTTGGAACAAGTAGAATTTATAGCTATATGTGGTCATTAACCATTTCTTGTGAATTAAAATGCTTCTATTTAGCACAGTTTTAATTTATATTTCATGAATAGCTACCAATGCCCTACCAAGAAAAATGAAGCTTAATATACATGTATAATATGTTTGTGTATATTTTTACAATTTCCTACATGAAGCCAAGTGACTGTAATAATGCTGAGTCACAGACATTTTTCCTTCATTCCATAAAAATTATTAAAAATCTTGAAAAACATTGTGCTGTAGAATTGTTGTGCAATGGGCATGTTCTTCCTTGATGCCTTCCAGTGTTATAGCCACTAGCCAGACACGGCTATTGTACACTAAAAGTTTGACTGAGAAGTTTAAAACTTTATATTTAAATTTAAATAATAGCCAGTTGTATCTGATGGCTACCATATTGGACAGAGAAGATCTATACTGTAGTAAGAAAGTTACTGTACTAACATTTTCACAATATTGGCAGAAAATAATTAAGTATAATTCTGAAGCACAGTGTGAAAAGTATAATATTAGTATAATGTTATACACAGGGTAGCTAAAGGAACACAGAAAATCTCTAACTCAGATTAGAATAAATGGGAGACATCAAGGAAAGTGTTTATAAAGGAGAAAAAAGCAATTGTCATGAAGAATGAACAAGGGTTAGAGCCAAAAAGACCCTTGGCTGCATTTGAAAAAAATATAAATTATAATAATCATAGCCATACCCATTTTCAAAAATAGATTGTTCTAGTCACTGTGATTGGTGCTCGTGTTTCTTCCTTCCAGTGTTATACTTCTGTGTGCAATCATCAGGAGATCTCACAGCAAAGGTTAAAGAGTATCCACCAAAATATTAAATCAGTTACCCATTGGATAAAAAAAATACTGGTAATTATTTTGTAGTTTGGCAATCTCCCTTTTCCATATGTTATCTGAAGAAATGTTTTACTACAAACAATATATAATTGTCTACTAATAATGTCCAGAAGAAGATCATTATTTCTTTCCACCCTAACCATGTATTTTTAAAACAGGTCTAACTATTTTAGTGGAACTTAAAGGCAATATTAGGAAGCTGGTAACACAGTCCTGCTTATGACAATGAACCAAAATTCCCTTACTTCCTTTCTCCCCTTCTTCTCACTTCCTGTTGTGCCCTAGGTGAACTTGACCTCCAACCTCTAATATTTTAGTTCAACTTGTGACCTACATCTCACCATTCATCCAACAGTTTATTAAGCTGACTCCCTCTAACTTCAGCTCTCAGTTCAGTACTGAGTTCTTATTCACTCTGCTGCCCCTCCTGCTCCTGACTTCTTGGGGTTAATGCATTTGCCCTTCTCTTTTTGTGCTGGAGAAGCAAGTCCTCTGTGCCCTCTGGCTGACACTCAGATTGATTTATCATAGTCTTAAAGTTATTCTATGGCTTCCAGGGGTATCTGTTTAGTATGTGCTCAAAGATACCATTTAGAGCACTCTTTACATTTTCTGAGCTCTAAAAAGGATTTGATTTTAAATTAGACACAATACACAAAGGACAGCATGGGATATTGCCTGTGTATTCATTTTCTGCCCTTTGAAAACAGCAGATGTGCAAATTAAGGCCACAAATTCCTTGAGGCTCCTCCCATCAAGTGGGTGGGCTCTGTGACTGCTTTGACTAATAGACTATATGGGAAGTTTTACTGTGCCTGTTTCTGGCTCCAGGCCTTTAAAGACTAGCAGCTTCCACTTCATGTTTCCTGGAACATTCACTCTTGGAAATCAGCCACCATGCTGTGAGAAAGCCAAAGCTGCCTCACAGAGAGGACTAGCCTGGCTGAGTTCCCAGGCAGCAATCAGCACCAACTTGCTATTCCATGTGAGGAGCCTCCTCAACACCTAAACCTAATTTAGATAATGAAATCCTAGATCCTGATCATGTACCTGACGCCATATTGGGATGAAACTTTTGAGGTTTGTAGAGGAAAGGTAAGTGTATTTTGCATGTGGGAATGACATAAATACTTTTTGGACAGAGGCTAACTGTGACAGATTATAGATGGCCATACATTTTTTATATTTCTCTGATTAATAGTTGCAATCTGTACCCACTTGCCTTGAGTCTGAGGGCTCTATGACTACTTTGAGTGTGGCAGAAGTGGCCTCTTGGAATACTCACTCTTAGATGCCAGGCACCATGCTGCGAGGAAGCTAACAGCAAACCCTTAGAAAGGTCCACATGAGGAAGCATTGAGGCCCCAAGTCAACATCCCCAAATGAGCTCCTAGCCATCAGTCAGCACAAATTTATGAGATATGTGAATAGATCTTTCAGCCCTATTGATACAATAGGTCATGGCTGATACAGAGCAGAGCGCACTACAGAGACCACTCTATATTCTTTATCCACAGTCAAGGGCAGGATAAAATTCATATAAACTACTAAGTTTTGGCATTATTTGTTACATAGGAATCTATATTTGAAACCCCAGAGTATCTTCATGCAGAATGTTTCTGTTCCCCGCGTGTGGAATACTCTTCACACAAATCTTTGCAGGGTACATTTATGTTCAGCATTTGGTACTCAGTTAAATACAATATCATAAGAAATGCATTCCAAGTCTTAGGAACCCTCATTGTCTCAAACCCATCGCTCTGTCTTTTCACTATTTATTTCTTTAATAAGTGTGTATTATCTGTATGTATCCACTCCCACCCAAATTATAATACAAGTTACATAAAGTAAGGAAACTTATTTGACTTGTTCTTTGCTATATCTTTCACCTAAAGCTGTACTTCAATATACATGTGCTAAATATATTTTTATTAAATAAATGAATTATTAACTCTGCTACTAATTTTCCCATCAAAGAGGATCTGATTATGTGGTAATAGAAGTGAAGAATACTAGAAGCTGGTATATTCATCCTTTGTATCTCTGAATGCTTTTCTCACTATTTCTTAAATACTAAACAACCAAATTAAGAAACTGGATTCTAACTGAATCAAATTTCAATAACCAGTCAACCACAATATTTTTAAACCTACAAGTCAAATATTCAGATAGCTTTTTGGTTTAATTCATTACAAACCAATGCAATTTGAATTGGCCTGCTTAAATATGCAGTAATTAATTGGAAACATCAAAGTCCCTAATTCAACCAAAAGAAAGTGTCTGATGTGTGGCCACAGCTCTATTTTAAAATATTAAGGTTCTTATAATGCCCTCAAGGAGACTGACTTTCAAGATTTTGGGTAAGGTGGCAGACCAGAGCAGGAGTCAGCACCCCATTGACCCCACTGAATGTACAATATAGTACTCCTATACCACCCAAGCAAATGGCCAGACCTGTTTAATTAATACAAGTTATCCACTCAGTTAAAGAAATCTGTTTTTCCTCCTAAAATATGAATGTGTGTGTGTGTGTGTGTGTGTGTGTTAGTTCAAGAACACTCCCATTAAAATTTGGGTTACAAAAGTACCGAGTCAGGTCTTATAGCCTTTATTACAGAAATACAAAGACGGAGGCCTTTTTGTCATTGAAATATTAGAGTACATTTCAAAACTGTTAAATCATGAGGAAGTATGACCCTGATAATTAGATCATGAATGGCAGGATAATTCCTGTGAGTGTTTGACATGCATTTTAAATTTGCCTGAGCACTGCTTTCCAAATGCATTAATTTTCTAGTATCTGTTAAAACACTTATTAAAAACTATTTATAATCTTCTTGTTTGGGATTTCTTCTATTATCTGTGAGTTCATTTGTTTTTCCTTTGACACAAAAATACCCTATGTAAAATTTCAAGGGAACCACATTATTATCTACCAGGGCCCTTGACAAAACCAAAGCAATCACACTAGTATTCCCCCAGCTTCTACCTCTCAGACACTTTCGAATCCTGTCATCCAAATCATCATGGTGCTAATACATTCCCAAGCACTGAGGACTCAGAGGAGAACGATGCTTCAATGTGTTTATAGAATACATTTCATATAGACAGGCACGAAAGGAACAGTTTGCATAATTACCTGCCAAAAAGAATCCATCTGTCAGAAGAGTGGAAACTGGTATCAAACAAGTTCACATTAAAAAACAAAATCTCAATTTCCATTCTGCACACTTCATTTCCTTGAGCCTAATTATCAGTGTGCATATAAATGGGGAGAATACTTCTTCTTGGTTACAGTTCAAAATTCTGGTCTTGGCAAGAGACAACAATAGCTGCTCATTTCTTTGGGGGCTGTACCATACAGCTGAGAGCATCAGGACTAAAAATGCCAGGCCAAATTCTGTTGCTGCCAATGTGAAGCTTTACTTTACTGCTTGTGGCAAATGTAGTATGTGTGAGCAACAGAAATATTGTTTCATTTTCTTAGTGTTAACTAATCTTGGCTGGGTTCCAAAAAAGAAACACAGCCCAGTTTCCCTGAAAAGCATTCATTTTTGTACTTATTTTCAAATACATTTCTTAAATTTCTTCCCAGTTAACTATGACAGAAACATCTGTCTTCAGAGAGAAAAAGAAAATTGCAAAGACTCATTTAAAAGACTAAAACAAAATTCAAATATTAGACAAAAATACAAAAAGAAAACCAAATTATTTGCTTCATAAAATATTCTTAACTTAAATATTATTTGTGCACATTCTGGAAAAACTCAACTCTCAATTTTTAATATGGTTTTAATCCAACATAATTTTGAAAAGTAAGGACTTATATAAAGAGGCTAATCTGTACTTCTTGAAATAGAAACTGAAAAATCATCATGCTGGAAAAATATTTGAAAAATACAATACTTGGAAAATATTTAAGTGCTGCAGCATAAATTCCTATTATCAAAAACATCCTAAAATTGTAAAGAGAATTTTATTACTTGTAGATTAGAAATGATCTATTCATTCATTCATTCATTCATTCATTTACAGATGTTGAGTACCTGCTTTGTGTCAGGCACTGATCTAGGATTAAGACTGTAAAGGTAGACAAAACTGAGAAAATCTGTCTTCATGGTGCTTGTATTTAATAGAACAGATGTTTTTAAAATACGGTACTAGAAAGAGTTTGCTTTATAGGCGACACTGCATTTTTTGAATAATGTTTATATACTTCCTAGAAAATTTTGTATGCCCTTCATGTCCACAATTACCTTCTTCTTCATTAACAATATAAAATAACTGAATCTTCAACAAACTCCTAAATATTTATTTTGATTTCCAAGTAGAATCTGATGGTTGAAGTAGGTAGTTGGAAAACCCATTTTATTTTTGCCACAACACAGTTATAATAAACATCCTTATAGCTATATAAGTGAGGCTTGTCTTTCCATAAGGTACATTCACAGAAAAAATATTGTATATGCATATTTTTATTTTAATGGATTTTGCCATAAATATTTCCAAGTACTGTAAAATTGATATTTCTACTAGCAATACATTATAATGTTTGTTCTTTTCTGTTAACAATAGGTGTTGCTGATGAGATAAGCACATTAAATGCATCATATGTTGTATTAAAATGGCAGTAAGTCATTTATTATAAATATTTGCCTGTTTCTAGAATTTGTGGCCACCCTACATTATAGATGTTAACTCAGTTACAAATATTAATTCTAATCAATATTAGTTATATTAACTTTATGGTGTATTTTATAGTACAACCTATTTTTTAAAGGAATAGTCAAGTATGTCCATCTTTATTTTTCCATAGCTTCTGGTTTTTTGAATGGTTAAAATTCTTCCTAACCAATAGATGTTCATTTTAGCTCTTAGATTTTATTACAAAATGCTTATTTTTTACATTTACATTATGTTTCATCTAAAATTTATTTTTGTAGTATTAGATAATAATTTTTATTTTTTCCTATGTAGAATGATAGTTTGATCATCACATTTGCTAAATTAAAATACACCATTGTCAAATATAAGATTTCAATTATGTATACGATGGATCTATTTGTCCTTCACTTGGTTCCACTCTTTGATTTTCTATTCCATACCAATACCATTTTTTAAAAAATTCTGATGCTTTTGATATGGTTTCGGTATCTTATAAGACTAGCCTTCTATAAGTATTCCACTTTGTTATAATTGTCTTGACTATTCTTAAGTATGTATTTTTCAAAAGGAATTTAAGATCATTTTAACCAAGTAAAAAAATAACTCTATTGTGACTCCATCAAAAATTACATTAAATTTATAATATAATTTAGAGAGAATTGACAATTTCATGTATCAATCGTCCTATCAAAAGCCTGGAATGTCATTCTATTATTCAGGTTTCACTTTACATTACTGAGTAAGATTTAGTAGTTTTCTGTATATAGTGTAATACTTCATAATACTTGATTTTAGTTCTACTTCATTATTCAATGTTTGCTTTTATGTCATTTTATTGTTATTATGGTTTTCTACTTCTATATTTTGGTGATTTATTCAATAGCCTAGAAATTGTCTGCCCTCCACTTTGGGGAATTCTGCTTCCTACTGATAGATTAGCTTGTATTAACCTAACTTGGCCTTTTAAGAGCAAGTATAAAAGCTGTAAGAAATACCAAAAACAGTTCTTTCAAGGTAATAGAGTACAATTAAGAAAGCCAGAATTTTACTGGGCAGAGATCCCAGAGAGAAGACAAAAGTGCTGAAATTATCCAGATATTTTTCTGCCACTTCTCTTTCCATATATTTATTTATTAATAACAGTAGGAAACTTAGTAAACAAGCACAAACAGCTTAAAACTTATGGTGGTCTTATGGGACCAAGGGGACGAATAATTGAAATTCAAGGCTATATAAAGTTCTCTAATGTTGGAGGAGAAAGACCCTATAGAAAAGGGAACTGCAAAAAAAATGAGCCTAACATTCTGTGTTCCTTTTCTCTTTGAAGCATATTCAGTTCTTAAAGTCATGGGACAAAGGCTAAGAAATTGAGGGAACATATGTTTGTGTTCTAAACTAGATATCAGCAGTCTACAATCCACAGGTTAAATTCAGACCAACATCTGTTAATGTAAATACATTTTTATTGGAACACAGACATACTTATTCATTTATGTTTCTCTATGGATACTTTTGTGCTTCAAAGGCAGAATTGAGTAGTAATGATATAGACCATATGACCAGAAAAGCATAAAATATTTACTATTTGGTTACTCACAGAAAAAGTTTGCTGACCCCTAGTATTAACCAAACACTTTTAATTATAAAAGGGAGTTTCTTGATACTTATGCTAGGAAAAGAAGCATAAATTAGAATTGCCCTAAACAAAAGCCAATAGAAAATTGGCTAACTTTCATAAAGACTAAAATATCCCATCCCTATTTTTACAAGGAAAAGTTGCTACTACTTCTAGCTGCATTTTAGGAATAAAGTAAAAAGGCTATAAGGGAAGACAGGATCTTGCACAGTCTCCACAATTTTTCAAACACAATGCTGGCATTAAATAAATTGTGTCCAGGATTATCAGGAGATTGAATAGAAATAACAAGTTCAAGAGAAAAAAATCAGACAAATGAAACAAACTCAGAAATGATAGAGATATTAGAGCTTCAAACAAGCATTTTTAAATTACTGTGGTTAGTATACTCAAGCGAAGATGAAGAAAAATACAGATTTGTATCAGAAAACTAGAATCTATAAAAATAGAGAATCTTTGGAAATTCTAAATCTGAGAAATACAGTAACTTAAACTAAACATTTAATAGATGGTTTGAAAAGAAGAATAGTGAACAGAAGACCATTAAAATAGAAAATGGTATAGAAATAAATATTTAGGCAAATACAGAGAACAAAAGATTCAATGGTCTGCCATTCATATAATTGGATTTACATTAGAAGAGAGAAATAATAGGGTAGAATGAAGAAATATTGGCTATGAACTTTTCAAATCTGATCAAAATCAAGATATATTTTAAGTGCTTGTTTGACTTAAAATTATGTTTAAGTTAAATTATAACTATTGCTTTTGCTTAAAATATCTTCCTCCTAAGAGCAGTCTTATTTAATTAAACTACTTCTTTTTTCTGTTCTATCTGCTATGCCCCTTACCAACAACACTATTTCATCTTGCCTGCTTATTAAGGCTCAATCGAAATACTGGAGTGAGGGGGAAGCGACCTGGATAGAGGTACAAAACACTGTATTCCTGGTCTAAGAGACGATAGTCAAGTTTTCAGCTCCACAACACTCTAATTTTCAGGGGCACAGAGAACTCAACATGCCAGGGTTGTGGTACCACAGTTCCTCCAGCTGGTCCTCCATGAAGCCCTCTAGGAGAAAATATGCAGCCTCTCCCCTTGTGGGGGATGAAATTCATTTATATATTTAGGCCAGGTTCTCTCTGGAATCCATCTAAACTTCCTCAACCCTAAAGATCCTCCCACTTGGCCCAAAGTGATATCAAGCTCAGTGGGAAAAATAACGCTACCAACTCTCTCCTCTAGAACTCCAGTTAAGCCTGAGGCCTTGTTACCAGCCTCTAAGCCTCAGTGTAACATGTGTATGACAGATGAGACATAGAGTCATTGTGTGACAATTAGGATAACAACAGCAGGGCAATAAGTATTTAAGTTGCCATCTTTTCCTACTTTCCTAATCTTGATTATTTCAAAATGTATTCCCTCAAAAAGGCTTATTACTCCAGAAACTTTTTTTCAACAAATATAACTCTGAAGGAAATTGTATGCAACTGAAATAAAAGCCCAAAATAGACTCTTATTCTTATATGGCAGTAAAGCAAACAGATCATTAGTGGAAACACCACTATAATAACTTTTCTTTTCATACACCGAATAGTTTTGTGCAGAACATAATTTTACTAATAGTATCTCCTTTTATATGTACTCTATAAAATCTATTGTAGAATCTATGCCAAAATAATTATGTTTATACATTCTAAATTCAATAGAAAGTCATAAAAATAGAATCATTTTTTTCTGTTTAGCCATATATTTGTCAATAGATTTTTCCATATTTTTCAAGAGTTCACAGATAGCTATGAATTTCTGACCCAAATGACCTGGTAGATAGGTATAACATTTAACATCATGTAGAAGACTTTGCAGAGATATGTTCAATATTCTCTAAGTAAAAAATTTTCTTTTCCCCCAATGATTATATCATAAATAGAAAATAAAACTTTAAGAGTCTAGAATTCTCCAAGTGCTAAATATATTGAATTACTAAGCTGCAATTTTTTTTTTGTTTTCTGGATTTCAAACAACATTGCACTGGCAGCAAACAGACCTGAACCAAATTAACATTGAATCATAAAGAAAAATGAAGCTGACACTTGGCCCAGGGGGTCTTTTAAAAGGACTATAGTTTCTGTCCCCATTTCTAAACTTATTCCTTTTCAGAAGATAAAATGGATCTTCAATTCCTCATTAGTAAAAGGAAGATTGGATTTAGGAAAATTCAAATGCTTGTGAAGAGAAATGTTAATTATAATTACCCATATTTATATAATAAATGTCATAAGGAGGCCTCAGAGTACTATGATTAAAAGCTGTTACTCTTTTAATTTAGCCATACAAAATTTATATGCAAGGTGGCAGGTGATAATCTGAGACACTTGTGGGCAGTATTGTTAGTGGAAGTTCCAACACTGCTTATTCACGATTGCTCAGTCATGAGGAAGTACCACAGACTTGCCATCAACCATGGAATTAATTACGACCAGTTCCAATGTTAAAAGGAGCTCTGAGAAATACTTCAAGAACCTAATTACACGAATGAAAAAATGGAAGACCAAAGAGATTAAACTATTTACTTACAGTCACATGGTAGAATTGAAAGAGATCCCAGGTTTCCAGATTTCTACTGACACAGATTCTTATGCCCATTTAGTGACCAGACAGTAACTAGTTAATTCAGTAGAAACATAGAAATAGCTAGAGTCTTCTCATGTTTGATACATATACATATATATGTGTCTATATGTATGTGAGAATATGTATGAGAATGTATATAAAATCCCATTCACTTTTAAGATAGAGAAGATAGCTAAAATTATCTGCAGGAGAAAGGGGAAAGCATCATTGTGAACTGTGCGGGATTTGAGAAACAAGAAATTTGCTGGGTGAAAATAATGAATTTATTCTTTGACATGTTAAGTATTAGGTGTCAACAGAACAGCATTTACTCTAGTGCACTGTGGGGAAGAAAAACAAATATATTTCAATGTGTTAAAAGCAATGGATCTGATATGTTACAAGGTCTTTTGAATGAATTAACTCATTCCTTTACACAAAATGAAAGCTGAAAATCTGTCAGTAAACCTCAAAAATAGTGATAATATTGTGATATTGAGAGATGAAATGTAAGGTAGTTCTTAGGTGAGCACAAATTCTTATTCATTAAAAAAGTGTATTTTAAAAAGTAGATTGAAGATCAGTTCTAAATAATCATAACAATTCTAATACCATTTGAATTCTATAAATTTCTAAATGGATTTGACTTTGTAAGGGAGCTTGACATATGTAGCAACAATGCAGTAAGCAATCGTCAAAGAAGTTATAAGCTGTGCATTGGAATTTTCATAATTATTGTGAAACAGAAAACAATTTTCCTATTAAATGATAGAGTAGATATAGCTTTGAAAAGAAGTCTCTAAACAATTTATGATTTGAAAGCATTTGTCTGTCGGAAAATGTAGTGAGCTAATTTTCCCATTTATGGCCAAAGAAACTTAAAATATGGCTGACATAATAACTTCAATCTTGAGTCATACAAATTTTTTGCCTTAAAATTTTTATTTCTTTTGATTTCATGTGATTTTAATTGATTTGAAATAAACAGATTTCATGAACATTTAGAAATTGACTATTTTTTCCAAAGTTAATTTACAAATCTGTGATTATTTAAAAACTGATTTACATTACTACAATAGGTGCAGTGAAAGATACAGAGACATATTAGGCATTGTCCTGGCTCTCATGAAGTTTACATTCTCATTGGGAAGGCAGGATTTACTAAATTAGTAGTATATATTTACTATATTTACTGAGTCACAAAAAAAGTTCTTAATAGACTAATTGAAAAAAATAATCTAGGATCAGCATATTTAAAAATCACATAAACCAGACAGTAATTTAAATCTAAAATGAAAGGCAATATATTATAGGCAATATAATATAAAGATATTATAAATTTGGGGGTAGATAATGGAAATACTTTTTCCCATTATCTATCAAGAGAAAATTAGTTTGGGGAAAAAATAAACTAGCAATAATATGTTACAAGAATTAAAGAAGGGAAAAAATAGAGGTACAGAGACTGTTAAGAAGCTGTTACTATAATCCAAAAATGAAAACAATTAGTCTCTTAATTATCATTCTAGTTGTGAGAGCTAAGAGATTTGTGTGTTAACGATTTGTGGTATTAGACTTTGCCTAGTTTCATTCATGTGAGATGTATAGTCACAATAATATGTAGTCAAAGGTGACTTTAAAACTTTTTGCTTAGAATACTAAAAGGGTGACAGTGACAAATAGACTTGGGGAAATTAAGGAGGAATATCTGTCACCAAAAGCAATTTGAGATTTAGACTATGAGGAAATGGCTAATATTAACCATTACAGCATGAAACAATGATTGCCTACTGTGAGGCATTTGAATGAATAAATTAGCAACTTTAGACACTTGTTTGCATCTTCCCAGAGAAATGAAATCCTGCTGAGCACCCATTTACCATCACAGCAAGAAAATCAAGAAGAGCAGACTGTTTTAAGTCTAAAAATTTTGTGTGGCTTGCATCTCACAAGGCACACTGAATAAGAAGTAAATGTGTAGCTACAATAAATGTTACAATATAGTAGTATTTTCACTCCATTTCTTCACATTTTATAGGAACTCTGGTCATGTCTATCAATTTCCACAGTTTTGCAAGTTCCTAGGTCTTTTACTTGTGCTCCAAAATCTAGTCCTCTTAAGTGTAAGTCATATGACATCTATCACTTTCTCTAGTTACTTTCAACTTTTAAAACTCCCAAACCCTCTGAAATGAATCATTGAAATTCTTGCCAATGTCCATCTAAGGGATGGTTTTTGCTAATAGGTTCTGAAGGTGTTGAGAGGACTACTAATGCTGTCAATGACCATGCCAAGACTGCTGGCAGGTACTGTCTGAAAATAGACACCAGTGGAGATGGCCCTAGCTCCTGCTGCATCTGAGGTGGCTGGCAACAACTGCTGCTCTCTTCCTCTCTGTGTGTCCTCCAGTTAGACTACCCTTTCTTATTTTTACTAGTATGTGAATAATAAATACACAGAAATTAGACTGGGAAATGATCTTAGTGTTAAAATAACTCTTCTCTTGACAATTTGGGACAGACAGAGGGGAGGGGTGTTGAAGGGCTGGGAGAATGGGGTGAAGGGTTAAAGAAGTACAAATTAGTAGTTGATAGATGGACATGGGGATAGGGAGCACGGCATAGGAAATGCAGTTAGCATGAAATGTATTGGCTAGGTGGAAAACCAGAGGAGAGAAGGAGTAATTAGGGGCATCGTTTTATAAACTATATAAATGTCTAACCATTATACTGTATACTTGAAACTAATAAAAAATTAAAATAAAATAAAATAAAATAAAATAAAATAAAATAAAATAAAATAAAATAAAAACTCCTTTCTCATCCAGACACACTGTCCTTGGACGACATAGGTGGGCTTCAGCACTGTTCCTTCAGTTTTACAGGTTAAATTTGTGGTGAAAGTAGATTATTCAAGCATAAATAAGGGAGCATAAATAAGAGAGATCAGAACTGGAGGTGTAGATTTTGGAGTAAAATGCTGAGCAGTGAAAAGCAGGTGCTCTATCCAAAGAACTGCATATGAAACTGGGAGGAGGATGTGTCAAAAAACAATGGCTGCAAAGCAAAGTGGCAGCAGTGGATGCAATGAGGGCCCAGTTAAGCTAAGAGCCATCTGGAAAATTGTCAGAGGTAGACAACACTGTAAATTTCAAATGGTATCCAAAGGAATCTCAGAAATAAAGAAAAAAAACTTAACATTGTAGAGGAGGAAATCTATTGCCAATTTAAAAAAGCTTTTCTTCCAACCACATAATTTCATCCCCAGCTGCTACTAATATCCTAAATCTCTTGTAAAAGTGGATCCTGATAAAAAGGGAGCAAGTAGAGAATGGCATACATGAAATGGACAAAGTGATTGCTAGAATATCATAGAGAAAATATTTTGAAGGTGAGAAAGAGCCTATTGGAACATGGCTGGTTTTAAGACAGTATGTCTATGTAATTATGTTTTAAAAAGTGATCACTTTAGACATGACTAAAGAATTAATCATTTTAATGTATTTTCTGAGCCTAATATATATCTCAAGATCTAATTGTGAACATTTGTCAGATACTGGAATGTTCCAAAGAATTTCAGAAGATGGTTAATCTATGTTTTATAGACAACAATAAAGTCTTTGACTGCATGGATCATAAAAAGCTATGGGTTTCTCTCAAGGAAATGAGTGTGTCTCAGCACTTGATTGTACTGATGTGTAACCTGTATTGTTACACAATATGGACAGGGAGCTACTGTCAGAACAAAATATGGGGAGACAGAATGGTTAAGCATAGGTGTCAGACAAGATGCATTTTCTCTACCTATTTATTTAATCTGTATGGAAAACATATATCATATGAAAAACTGGGCTAGACTCAGAGGAAGGAAGGGTGAAAATTGGTGGAAGAAATATTAATAACAAAATATGCAAATGATATCATATTAGTGGCAGAAAGTAACAATGATTTGAAACAACTTCTGATGAAAGTGAAAGAATAAAGTGCTAAAGCAAGACTGAATTTGAACATCAAGAAGACAAAAATCATACAAAAGAGAGACACAACTTTAACAGAGACAACGAAGACATTAAAATTTTTAAAGATTTTGCTTACCTTGGTTCAGTTATCAATTCAAATGGATTCTGCAGCTGACAAATCAAGAGAAAGTTGATATTCAAAAGGACAGCAAGAGAAAGTTGAGACTCAGAAGGACAGCAATGGAAAAATTAGGAATGATCATCAAGAGCAAAGATGTGTCATTAGAGTGCAAGGCTAAAATCATCCACACCTTCGTAGTCTGAAGTACTGTGTAGGGATGCGAGAGTTGGACAGTGAAAAAGGCTGAAAAAAAAAATGATTCACTTGAAATATGACGTTGGAGAAGAGCTCTGTGGATAACTTGGACAAGATGAACAAGTGGATCTAGAGCAAATTAAGCCTGGAAAATTACTGGAGGCAAATATGACTAAATTGAAGGTGTCCTAATAAAAGCACATTGTGACAAGGCAAGGTTATTTGGAAAATATGATAATGCTGGAAAGAATAGAAAGCAGAAGGAAAAGAGGAAGACCAAAAATGACACAGGTTGACTCCATAAAAGAAGCCATAAGCATGAGTCTACAGGAGCTGAGCAGTGCTATTGAGGATAGGACCTTGTGGGTATAACCCATTCATAGGGTCACCAGGAGTCAGAGCTGACTCAACAGCATGTAACACACACAATATATATCTTGCTCATTTTTCATTGTCAGTACTCTAAGGCACATTCCAGAAGAAATGATATTCCAGTTGAATTCTTGTCAATGATGAGTGTAACAAATGAGGTATGTCTGTTCTTAAGTGTTCATTTTCAACAGATATCCTTTGTCATTCAGCTAGTAAGGAGAAGGAAACTTGTTCTTGCTTACAGCAGCTTTCCAAAAGTTTCTGATAATTCCTAATCTCACTGTAAATGATAATTACAGGTGTCAATTAATTATAAAGTAATATCAATATGAGCTCTAAGTTCCCCTCAAATTGATATCTGTGAAAACAAAGGAAAAGTTTAAAATCCACAAGCCTAAATATTTGAATTAACAGAGAATAAAAATCCTAATTCTGGAAAAGGAATTTCAGATTTATCAATATCAAATAAAAAATATTAGAAGAATTAAGTTCTCAAAAATTCAAGTCTTCATAAAAGTATATGTACAATATACCTAAAAATATAAACCAGTTCACTTTTTGATATTGTAATTTTTTTAATATTTATGTGTAAACAATTTAAAATGGAAATTTGCCTATTTTTAAGGAGTTATTGCCAAATTTGTGTCAGAGAATATAATACCTAAACTCAATCTTCATTTTGTATCTATTCCTTCTTGTCTTTCCCAAGGCCAATCTTTAAGAGAAGAGAGAGACTGATATAAATGGATACATAGGATTTCTCCTACATGTTTCTGGGTCCTTCTTTAATTCCTCAATATCCCTAGAACTCATATCACTATAAATTAAAGATTTAAAAAAACATTATACTTTGAAGAATGTTTTCACCCAAATGTCAAAAAAAAATGCCTATTGTACTTTAGGTAGACATTATATCTAGGTATTACATTTTGCTTTTATTTTTATCATTTACATTTATCTTGTATTTATTTCTTTAAATAAGAAAGTGGACAGACTTGCATAAAAATAATGAAATGTAACCTATGTTACTTGGTGAGGAAAACTTTCCCTGAATCTAGTGAATAAACTCAGATTTATTTTCTGCCTTAAATACTTGCCATCTTTTCCTTCATGAACCGATGAGATTCCTATATCCAGGTGCAGTAATTTAGCCTGCTGCTTAGCTCAGAAGCTGTAGTGAAGCTAGGATTTTTACCTTTCATCGTACTTCTGGTGTCGGTTCATTTCTCATCTTCCTATATGCCCCATAGAGCTGATCTGAGTACAGAAAACCCTTTGAAGTCACTTGGAACTTTGTGCTCTGATGAGGCCTGAAGGACATGCAAAGTAAGAAACATGGCCGTGCTTGCAAAAAGGCGAAAATTCAATCAGCTTTACTAATGTGTTTCTTATACCTCAAGGCACATCTATGTGTATATATACACGTATGTCTGCAATAAATACCAGAACAAAGTGAATTGTAATTCTGCAAAAACATAACACTTATATGGATATGCCTACTACACTTAAGCCAAATTATTTCACATGTGAAAAAACAGATTAAGTAAATTAGTGAAAAAAAAAATGCCTTCAGAGGCTCATAATAGAAAGCATTTAGTAGCACCATAACATCTAAACCAATATTTAATACACATATATTCCTTTTAACATAAGGCACTTTGAGACAGTTTTGAAGCAAAACACAGTTAATGGTTGTGATACTCTGATGTCCTCAACTACATAGCCCAAATCTTAAAATTACATTAAATATAATGCCCATTTTCAACGTAAGCATTCTTCAGCATGCCAATGCCAGAAAATGAGCAGTAAATGAGTGTGTAGTTTTGGAGTTGGGAAACATATCCCACTTCTGCTTTGTGGGCCTGCACTGCCAGTTGACCTCCGCCCACAGTGGGATCCAGAAAGAAAATGCAATGTTGGAAGCCATTTGCATCCTTTGAGCTTTCTGCCTACTTTCTGTTGTGCCTGTCAGCTCATCCCAGCCCACTTTTTTACAGTTGGCACACAATTTATTCTAGTAGCTCCAGCAATTGAATCTACTTTTCATTTCTCTCACTACTTGAAGAATCAACCCCATCACAGGCCCTGAAAGACAACAGCACCTACTGGTCAGTGCCTGCTCCTGCAATGTGATTTTCAACTTTATTGGAGTCCCTTCCTCAAGCTACTGAACTGATAGAAGTTCAATTGCTTTCCTTTGATTAGTCAGCTCTAAGGATGGTAGCTGCTGCCTGAAATTGCTATCTATGGCCTCTTAAAACAGATTTTTACATTAAATTCTCTCATGTTAAAATGTTTAATTTAGTTTCTGTTTTCTGACTTGACTCAGAATGGAACACATATTTAGTTTAATCCACAGCTATTTAGGGATTTTATAAAGGCAATCACATACTTGGAGTCAAAAGAAACTTCTGAGTGCAAACAGACAAACCAGACATGTAAGCATTCTAGATATGTCACTAAATGTAATCATAATTGCAATTCTGATTAGTAATATTAACAATTAGAACCAGAATTCTTCCTAGTATTGACCTCACATACCTGGAGGCCAAGAATTACTACTCTTTCTCCCTCCCCTTTCCCTCCCCCTCATTGCTAGTCAGGTTATAATATTGGGAATTAAACTCTTAACACAGCTTTAAACAGAGGTACTAATGTTGTGAGAATTGTTGACATGCTACTGATCTTCTAAAGCGTACATCTGATTATATCTCTCTTCTGTTTTAAACCATTCAATGGTTGCCCAATTATATCAAATAAAGTTCAGAATTAGATAATAGGTTTCTCTGAGAAACCCCAAAGAGTGAAGAGATGATTCTTGAATGAATAGTTTTAGAAGCTTTACTAACTTACTGATACCATAACACTCAAAATATTATAATTACTTGTATGTCTGTATGTATTGCCTTTTAGATTATAAATTCTATGAAATTAGACACTATGTTGTATTCACCATTGCCAATGATGAGTACATTGTCTAGCACACAAGATTACCTCAATAAATGTATCCTTAATTTCTACTATATATACACACAAAGAAATGAGTAGTAGCAGTACTAGAAAGAGTTCCTATTGTACTGGCTCAGTACCTCAGTTGTTAGGATGATTCACACTGCACCTTTAAGTGAGATAATTGGGAAGGATGGACGGATTATTTTATCATCAGGAAAAGCAAGTTTACTCTTACACAAGCAACAGAGAGGTCTAAGTAAGAGAAATGTATGATTCTTGCATAAATAATTTAGGGCCATTGTCCTATAGGCATTTCCTTGTGGTGCTCACACCCACATATGTAGTAGTTTGACATGTTGGTGGGCTACTCGGAAAAGTTCAATTAAAATATTTTTTAAAAATACTTTTAAAAAGACTTTTTATGTCATAATAAGGGAGATATTTATTTTTTCTAGCCCAGAGTTTCTTGTTTGAAAAGGTTTATGAACCATACAAAGTAGAGGATGCTTTCTAATATTGTCTCTGGTATCTTGTAGGCCAAAGATTTTTAAAATATTTAAAATCAGGAAAGAATCAAAGGCATCTCAACCATGTTCCTCTTGATTAAACTTGATATTGCTCATAAACTCAGCGACTTAGTTCAAAAATATATGGTAGACATTCCTCTATATTGATCTATCAACTTTCCCTAGATTATAGTGATTTCACTCATTTGCAAGATTTTAAAAACACTAATAGACTGGAGAATCCTTTGAGAATCCTTTTATAAAAATTAACCAGCTCTCTCCTGGAAATGCGCATACACATACACATATACATTATTTATTGTTTATCATTTGAGTTGCTCAGAGATCATCTAAAACCATCCATGGGCTCAAAGACTTCAGAGTCATATGTGAATAGTTGAAAATTCTAAATTTTATCTCAAAACTAATGCCTATGTAGATAACCCACAGCCATTTCATTTTAGCATGTCTACAATGAAATTCTTTGTCTTCTGTTCATACCTATGTATGCCAGTAAATTTCCAGTCTCAGTGAATTATAACCACTACGCACCCAGTTTTGTAATCCAGAAACATGGGAGTTATACTTTGGTGGTTTTTCTTTCAGTGCCCATACCCAGTCAATTAACAAGTCACGTTGATTCTATACATTTACTCTCAAATATGATTTGTTCTTTTATGCTCTTATCAATACCATAAATACTCATTTTCTCCTATTAAAACTCCCCATCTCTAGAATTGTCCCCTCACATCAATTCTTCATATAGCAGTCAAATTTAGCATTCTAAAATACAAAACATGATGATTACACAATTTTGAACCCATCAAAGGCTAATCATTGCTTTCAGCATGAGACTAAACACTTTAAGGTGGTTTAAAGACCTGTTATGGCCTCATTTCTTGAAAAATTTCCACAATTACTGTAAGCGCCCACCACAGTACCCAAATCTCAGATGTTCCTCCTGCTTGTGGGCCCTTGTTTAGAATTACTTATGTGGAGTCATTTAGAAAATGCTGTTTACATTGGAAAAACCTCTTCATTTTAAGAGAAAAGTACAGAACAACCATCAGGAGATCTGGGTTCTAATCCTAAATTTGACAACTGGGGCAAGTCACATAACTTGTCCGGGCCACATATTCTCTGGTAGAAATAAGTGGGGTTGCTCCTTTACCTTTAGCAGTTAATAGTTTCCTTTTATATCTTTTTTCTACAAAATACAAATTTAGGCACGTTAATGTATTGTCATCTACTGGATTTATTTCAATGAGATTTACCAAAAACATTTAGTTTGTGAAAAAGAAAAGGGAAGACAATAATGACTGCTTTGCCAGGTTTGAAGATTATAATTTTTTTAATTGATTTTCTAATAAAGACAAAACATTTACTTTAAGATTTGGAATATATTTGTATATTTTGTGATCTGTGAAAATATTTAACTTTCATTTAGTTTATATTTTGTATTATTATTAGTTTTTATTATTTACATCATATTGTATATTATAAATTTTTATTTTATACCATCATTAGTTTTTATTTATACCCTGCATATTTTTAGGTGGCACTTGTAACATCTTTTAGAATCAATTCAACGTGAAGGTAAATTAGAAGAAAAAAGAAATAACATATTAAGAAGAATCTATTTTAGGAGAAAATAAGATAACCTAATTATTATAATTGGATAAATAATTTTATCTGTAAGTTTTTTACTAGCTAATGTAAACAGAAAAATGTTTTTAGACATGTTTTTGTCATCAATGTTAAAGCTTGGATTGGTTATTTTTCATTCGATTCCCCCTGTATCCCATATACTGTCTCAATCTGTTCTTTATCCATCTTTAGTCTGAAATAGAATTATGTGAAATATTAAACAATATGAATATTTTAAAAGGACCAATCACAACTAGAAATGATTCACTGCCAAGATTTAAAATAGCTAGAACCTACTGAAAGAGAATAATATTCCTTGTGACGAAATAAGAACCTAGGAGGAAAGCAGAATTTAAATAGTGGGTGTTAATTATCAAATGAGTGTCAAATGTCTAGACCAGATGTCACAGTCTAACAGAGTGATTGCTTAAAAATATAATATGCAGTCACATTGTTACAGTTCCTAATCCATCCATGACCTCCCACTGTCACAGGATGTTCTTAGCATGATAAATAATGCTCTTCATCATCTAACTCCCCTTGCTATCCAGTCTTATTTCTTGTTATTCCTCAGTTTAAAATTCTAAGACTTTACAGTCAGAACATTTTTCAGTATCTAAAATTGCTCTCCTAGAGTGATATATATATATATATATATATATATATATATATATATATAGAGAGAGAGAGAGAGAGAGAGAGAGAGAGAGAGAGAGAGAGAGAGATGTAGATAGAGATAGAGATATATAGGTATAGGTATATAGGTATAGCTTCCTAGATTTTCTAGGTGCATGTTACTATCCACGGGATATTTGCCCCCATATCTCACTTCTGTAATTATCATTTATTCTTCAGGTCTCAGTTTGGTGTAACCCCCACTGGGAGATGTTACTTGATTATCAGTACTTGAGAAATACATATTTTTCCTCAATGCAGTGGACCTATCTACTAAAATAAGAATAGAGTCACCAGTAGTTAAGCTTGTGAAAAAAAGTTGCTTCTTACAGCATTGCCTTCAGAGATCGAAATATTTCTTTTTTAAAAAAAGGTGGGATGCCCATTCATAGAGAAATTGTTCGATAACTTACATTATATCCGTGCCATGAAATATCGACTGCCTTTAACATGATTTTTTAAGAACTACTGCAGTTGACTTGGAAGTATTTCACGAGGTACTGTTGGGTGAAAAAAACAAGACTCAGAGAAATTTCCATTATCTAGTATTTGTAAAGCAATGACCAAAACCAATGCATGTGTGTGTGTGTGTGTTAAATACATACATACATACATGTATGCATGCATACATACACAAGGATATCTATTAAAGTATTTATTTTACTTATGTTATTAAATAAGCATATATAGTATGTATGTATGTATGTATGTATGTATGTATGTGAAGAGGAGGAAGTGGTTATGTTTATTAAATAAGAATGGTGAAGAATGAATAGGAAGCATATTTTCTAGGTTAGCAACTTTAACAGAAGCAGATAAGTAAGGATAGAGGTTGGAAGGGGAGGAGCCAAACAATAAATAAGCAAAGAAAAAGACTGTCCCCAAAGAGTATGTATAATATAATCATATTTATTCCTTGTTAATAAATATGTTTTGTGCATTCTTATATGTATAAAAACACTTTTTAAAAATAAATACACTATAGTCTGTCAGCCATATGAACCAATGCCTAAGTATGTTACCATGGAGTTAATAACATGTTTGGCCCTGATTACCCCAAGTAGGTCTAAGCAATGATCACTGACATTTGTCTTCCAAAATCCTCAGAGACAAGAAAATAATCTCAGTCCTACCTGATTTCCTTCACAGTATCCAGTAAATTCAAACATTGTTGAGGATATGAAAGTTATGCAGAGAGCTGGATGGTGTTCATGGACTTGATGCTTAGACTGCAGAGAAAAGGAAAAAGGAGAGGAAAGAGACTTGAGGGGCCAAGTGAATGTTATCTGTGTTGAGCACTAGACCTGGTGCTTCAATAAATAAATAAATAAATAAATAAATAAATAAATAAATAAGATAGTTTTTCAGAATTAGGGCCTCTTAAAGATCAAATAAAAGTAGCAAAATAATATTGGCATGTTACCCATTTTGAATTGTGTTTTTTGCATCAAGGTATTTGCTTTAATCTGTGGTACTAATTCAGTACCCATTTTCACTATATTATTTGTGTTATTAGTAACATTTAAATCCAGATATCAATGGCATATGTCTACTTCATACTAGATAAGAATATAGGTTGTGTTTGTTTGTTTTTAATATAGGATATGACCACACCTATGAGACACAGAGAAGAAAATGATTTATGCTGGAGGTGGCAAAAAGTGTTACAGATGGCTTCATAGAATAAATAATATTTAAGCAGAGTACTATAGGAAATAAAAGTAGAGAAAATAGAGGGTCAATATATAAAAGTTTCTGCCCAGGAAGGGAGAGACCACTTATCTCCAATGTGCAGCAGAGGGCCTTGTGAATAACAGCTTTCAAGAAATGTTTGTTGAATAGATAATTGAGTGAATGACTGCAGAGATCAAGATAACATTCTAGTAATTCAGAATGTAGTATTTAGCCCAGTCATACAAATTATTAGCAGATATTGATTGTAACATAATGAATGATGCATGAAAAAAAGAATAAGAAAGTGATCAGTCCTTTTTACAACTGCTCTACTAATTTCTTTTAGCCAAAACTGATGTAAGGAGGAGTGCAGCAAAAGAGGCTGGAAAAGAAGTTTGGGGTCGCTTAAAGACTTCAAAAGTCATTCTAAAAATTTTTACTTCATACTTTAGAAAGGTAACACAGGTGCAATGGAACTTTTTTAAAATAGTGGATTGCTATCAAGACTTGCTGTTTTAGAACAGTAAGTGGCAGCAGTTAAGAATATTTATCAGATGAAGAATACAGGTGGCAAAGAGATTGAATAAGTTATTGAAATAATACAGAAGTGGGATGATAAGGATGTGAATCAAGGAATCAACAGTGGAATTAGGCCAGAAAAGACAAATGTAAGAGATAACTCGGAACAATCCTATAAGAGGTTTATCATACAGGAAGAGAAAATTTGATTATTATTACCATCCATTTACTTTATTATTGGGTAACTTTGAAATGTTACCAAGACATTCACATGCATGTGACTAATAAACAAATGGAAATGCAGGCAGAGATTTTAAGCAAGAGGTATGTGCTAGAGAGATAGATGTGAAGTTATAAAGAATATAGGTAATAATTTCAAGTATGTAAGAGAATAAGATCACCCATGTAGAAAAAGCTTAGCACACACAAGTCTAGAAACAAAGAAGGTAATCTGAACTCCCTGACAGGGCTCTTTAGAAATTTTCACCTTGTACTTCATCAGGGTTCTAACATGTTTTATTTATTTCAAGTCTTAGAAAAGGAACACATTAGTATCATTGTAAAAATTAATAAAGCGAAATCTCATTTAAATTGGAGTCTGGGGGCTAGAAGAAAGAACTCTCACACACTGTCAGTCAATACACACCACTGACCCCAGTAGAAAGAATGGTACCTTGCATCTCTGACAGGAAGGGATACCACTTTACTACCTCATCAGGAGGAAGAAAAGATTCCTCCTTGACCAATAACAACTCATCAATGGGAGACTGCCATAAGATAGCCAATGAAAAGTCACTATACTTGGAACTTTCAGTTTCCTCCAATGGATTCTTCTTTCATTTACAACAGCCCCTCCCAAGTCATAAAAGGATTCTTCTCCTTTGTTTCTTTGGACTTGAATGTGTTTTCTAATTAATCCCATTAAACTGTGAAGAATATCAGTCCTATGCTCCCGTTATGTTTTTAGTCTCCTGTCGGTTTTTGTTTTGATCAAGTATAAGGTGGACAGTGAGAAGTGAACAGTCTTCTCTCTAAAGATTTAATTGCAATATAGTTGAAGAAAAAAGGAATCAGAAAAAATGCCATTACACTTAGAAAATACTTATACATGGCCTTTGGCTTTAATATAAAGAAGGATGATGTGTCAACCTCTAACTTAAATATCCCTGTCAGTTACTTCTATCTTTTCACAGTCATTTCAGGACATTGATTAAATTTAATTCTACATATTCTTACATTGTTTAGATATTTTACTTATTCATTTACTCATTTATTATTTATTTATTTATTTATTTATTTATTTATTTATTTATTTATTTATTTATTTATTTATTTTACTTTAGGAGTTATCTGTTAGGAGTTTAGCTGAGCTGAGAGAGAGAGAGAGAGAGAGAGAGAGAGAGAGAGAGAGAGAGCGCGTGCACACACACAGCTGTCAGGTGTCAAAGTAACCAATTAAAGCAACAAGCCAAAAAAAGAAAGAGTTAGGCCTTATATCACTTATTGCAATGGTATAAGCCGGAGTCTAAAACTAGAGAAAATGTCACTCTCTGGTTCCATTTTCCCCATGGAATGGGGCACCAGTCTAGGGTGAGATGGAGCAGTATCAGACATGAAGTTTGTCTCACTGTTGAGGGACCCCTAACAAAAGGCTCTGGTAGTTTTAAAAACTGAGGGAGGAAGGGGACGGGAGGGAGAAGGCTAGGAGTGGAGAAGTACTGGGTACTGAATAAGAAGTGGGGAAAAGTATCTTCAAGGTTCTCCCCTTCGCCCCTCTAGGGAATACTCAGCTGGGGCACCTGAAGAACATCCCTACCAAGGGGCTTCAGACAAACAATGGGGCTATGCACACAGGCTGGTGTGGGGAGGGCAGCTTCCCATGAACCCTGTGGGTTAGAGCCTTTTAGATGCCTATGATGAGAACTGAAAATCACACAGAGGTTTCTAACCAGGAACCAGACTCCTCATCATCTGTGTTTCCTAGAAGAAACATTCTTTGATTTCTTTGGTGTGAAACCAAGGGATTATAATTGGGCCATAGTTTTAATATAGGTTGAATCGAGTCCAACACATTGACTATTAGGTTTCACCTTTTCTTTAACACTAAAGATTATACATTGTAAATAGTATATTAAATTTTCAGATATGACATGCAAATGCCAAGGTCACTTTTTATATCAATCAAGGTTAATCGGTAAACAATTACAGAACAGCTACCTTATCTATTCTTGTTTTGTTTTTTTTTTTTTGAAAGTTTTGTGTTTCTCATTTTTTCCAAGGGAAAAGTCAACTTCAAATAGCGTCTAAAAACTCCTATATTAGCATACATTTAAGGCATGATATCAATCTGTGGACAACTTATATTATTGATTAGCAGTCTACTATTCAATTAAAGAAGCCTGAGTCAGGAAAAGAGAGACTGCAAAAATGGTTGGATTGCTGACTTGTGTTGGCACATTTCCATGATTAATCTTTTTAGGCTTTCCCATGACAGTATTTACAATATGGCTTTAAGTTCTAAGTAGGAGAACTGTACAATGGCATCACAAACTATAGCAAATATGGCATATTTTCTGTACCTTTGTTGTTTCATTGTATTTTCTTTCATTCTGTTAAAAGATAAACAGGTATATTACAAAGTTTAAATGTTTATTTGAGGAAAAATCAACTTAAAACAGGCAGTGCCAAACTGGAAGTGGTTAGGAGCACTCCACTGACAGAAGCCAAAAAAAACTTTGTAAAGAGGCAAAAGCAAAGCAAGAAAACTATTTGACCGGACATTGCTTAAGTGGTTGCATTATTTGGGAAAGCCTAGTTGATTGTGACTAGTCCTTAGGTCCCATTTCTTAATCTTGAGGCATTTATAGGCTTAGGTCTTGATTTGCTTACCTAGGATAAGATATTAGAACCACCAGTCTAATGGCCTCCTTCTTAATTAACAGTCCAAATTAATATTTTTAATTTAAAATTGAATTTTACCAAATTTTTAATTGACTCCTGCTGTCAGTTTATAATCACTTGAAACGTTTTCATCTATCCCTTTATTTATACCCTGTTACTAGGATTTAGTTGTTTCTAGAACCTCTATAGCTGGATTTTGTGTAATTAGCACAGTCTCAAAGTCTGGATCTTGTAACAGGAAAATTGATACCTTTAAAAATATCATTAATTGATAATGTTGCTTTGCATCTTTCTACACTATTGTTTTTACTACTTTACTTTTTTGTTGTCACTTTGTTTTTTGGATTGTACTAGATTCTCTTCATTCCCTTTTCCTCCCTGACCCATTAATTTGGAAGTTCCACAATTCTTTTCAGTGTCACCAGTGTTTACCTTCTGATTTAATTTGAATATTTTAGAAGACAGCATTTAAAGCAAAGGTATATATGCTAACACCATCAATGTGTGCAATCCCAGGGACCCAAGATTAAGAAAAAAGGAATGACAACACAGAAGGAAGGAATGGATGGCTGAGCTGGCCTTGACAAGTGATGGAAGGGAGCATGTATCTTCTCCCAAATTTTATTGTCAGAGGTTGCTCCATGAGGTATCAAATCACCAGCAGGTCTCAGATGCCCATATGTGATGCTGTGCAGGCCTCAAGATGAGGGTTAGAGGTAGGCAGCCTTGATGCAAGGCAAGACACTGTGACCACATATAGGAGGTATCCAGAGCTATTAGTGCAGTGGTCCTTCTTCCCCTTTCCTCATAACCTAGCACTCCCACCCCATCAGTATGTAGCAGCAGCCGCAGCAAACCGGCTGTACCACCTATGCCATTGTCAGGAATGCTTTGGCAGGAAAACAAGGCAGGTGCACAGACCTGGGGTGGTACTAAAACAAATTGTTACATCTTGCCATCCTAAAACATTCGACTTCACCAGTTTCACATTTAAATTAAATAACTTTGAACCCAACACAAAAATGTTTAACTTCCTCAATATCCTCTTCCATGTTAATAAAAGCTTTAGAATATTTTTATTTTTTTCTCCCTATACTCCCTCACCAATCTACTATTTTAGAGAAGACTTTTCCCAATGTCCCTTTTGTTTGCCCAATATCTGTATTACAAATTCCAAGCACATAATTATCCTGATATTAATGTATAGTCCTAATATTAATCCTAACATTAATATTAATTTATAATTTAATTTCATTATTGCCTTAATATTAATTTCTGTTTTCTTCCTACTTCTACATCTCCTATTTTGTTCTGTTTCAGATTTAACTTGTTTGGAGCACTTTCTCAAAAACTTTACTCAAATTGGCTATATGAAGGTATATTCTCTGTTATTTCCTTATACCATCTACATCTCTGAGATTTTTTGAAAAAAGAGTTCACATTAACTTTTTGAATTTTTAAAAATTATTCTCTTTCTCTTCTCCATTTAGAACTTCAATTATTCACACGTGAGCTCTCTGGATTGGGCTTCGGAACCAGAGCTCCCAATCTCTTTCATTTCTTTTTCATAGCTTCAGTGGCAAATGAAGTAGGCTGCTCATGGTAGCAATTTGAATACCCTGGCCACTGGATGCCCTTCACAGCTGACTCAGGGCCTGTGGCAAATCAATATTTCAGCATATGTGTACCCCATCAGCTGCTCAACAATCTTCCAAGTCCAACAATTGGGAAATTCTGCTCTAAAGTTCTTTACTCATGATTTTTAAATATCATGTTTTCTTTTTTTTCTCCATTGGTGACATTTCTTCCTCAACAGTGATCATACTCTTTTTGTATAGTGATTTCTTTTAATTTGCAAATCATATTTTCCGATTTCTGAAGGATTTTGGAAGAGGCACTGACTATATGTTCCTCTCTTTGAATATCGTTAATATTTTTCTGGAAATTCTCCTCTGTTTCCTTCATCACTTCTGCCTCAGCCGATTCCACTTGTCTAGTTTTTTGGGGGGCTTGTTCTTCATTCCTCAAGTTACTTTGATCATGATTAGTACTTTTCCTTTGATTATTCACAACTGGTGTTCCCACAGTACTCATTCAGGTTGAACTGCTGGCTTCTCTAAAGCAATGGCAAACCAGCAAGCGGAGGGAGCCACAGGCTTTTGTTCTGGTTGGTCAGGCAAGCTGTGAGCTCTCCTGAGACACAGAGAGAAGAGAGCTCTCCCACCTCTCTGGCTTTTCCTTTGTAGTCAGCACATAGGCAGCTCTTTCCCTGGGGATTAGATCAATTCACCCCAGAGTGTATCCCCACTACACGTCTACTAGGCCTGGAGAGCTAGGCGGGCCTCTCTTATGACCAGGTTTAGCAAGATCCATGCAAATATCTGCAGCCCCTTGACAGAAGCTTAAAACACACCTACTTTACCTCAACTTTTGTCTCTGATGACAATGATCAGTTTGTTTTTCCAATGTAACCTCCTCTCTAGAGCACTGCCATCATAGTGTTTTATTTCAAGAATTCTTTTCCCTAATAACCAATAGTTTCTTTCTCATACAAGGGTGATGAACACTCTTCCCATCAGTTCAAGGTCTCAAAAGGGAGTCTACATGTAAATAAATGATAGAATTACATTGGGAAATGTATGATAGAAACCTGCATAAGAAACAGAGTAACTCATTTTTTTGTGGATAGGCCAGAGAAATCTCTATTAATAAAATGGCATCGAAACTAGGTTATAAAGAAAACTAGGATTTTTTAATATAATTAAATGATAGCAATATTACTATTGGTGATAATATTAAATGCTATATTTTAGATGATAGAAAACCGTAAAATGTAGATATCATCTACATAGCAAATAATGTGGCAAATAGTATCTGCCTCAGTGAAGGTATATTTTATTTCATAATGTGCTTTAAAAAGTTACTACATTGCTATTCATTAACTAATATATTAAATAATTCTACTATAAGTAACCAATCACTATAAAGCTGACTAATTCTCTCTAGATATATGGAATTTTTTATAGTAGTCAGGAATAATCTAAATTTCTCCCTCCACATTTCTATATACACACAATGATAATTATATAAATTATAATAATAAATATACCACTAGATATCCTTCCATTCTAATATCCTGACTGATAAAAATTATAAATTGTTCCCATTTCTTAAGCATGTTGATAGTTCCTTAAATATTTTAATAATTTTTAATTGTTTGGCCTTGAGTAACTACATTAACTTGACAAACTTATTCTTATACTGAATAGATCAATGGATAAATTACAGATTAAATTCAAAGAGTATATTTAATTGGTAGTTTCTCCTCTTATCTTTTAGTGCTTGATACCTTGTCCATTCTGGAAATGAGAATGTATTACTGCAAACTTAACAGATGATCCAATTCCCTCTTTAATACAATTGTGGTTCTGGATAAAGGGGGGAATTACCATAGTAAATATGAATGGGAAGTGACAACAGTGGCATAAGGTGACCTGATTTTTTATATGTTTATGGACCTATAAAGTCTAGGACGTAGTTTCTTGTGATTTTCATTATTATAACTAGGCTGGGGTGAAATTATCTTTAGTGTTCTGTTTCAGAACATGAAGCATACTTTACAAGCCATTCTTGTCAGCCTATAATGTAAACTAATCTTCTAATAAGACACTGTGTCCTTCCTTATACTTCAGTGAAGTACATAGTGGTTTGAGCATTAGTAGGAAATTATGATCTTTTCCTGAGGTGAACTTTTAACCCAAACAGTCCAAGTTCATCTTTATGTTTTACTGGTATGTATATTTCAAGGAGTAGAGAGCCAGATTTCTATTATAAAATAACAAACGATCTTCATGGTATAGTCTTTGATTGCCTAGAGAGCTAATTTGAACAACTGGGGGTAAGGTGGCATCTGTCTCACCCATAACACCTATCTATGCTGTATAAATACAATAAATAAAATTTTATATTTCCTTTTGTTTTCTTTTTCTTAAAAGTGAGCCCGTTGTGGTTTCTTGAAAACCATGACACTACACCTCAATGTATGTGACAAGAAAAATAACTTGTACTCATATAGTTTAATTTTGTCCTTTATGTTTTCATTATTTGCAGGAAATTTTGAATGAGTCAACACACACACACACACACACACACACACTCACTTACATGACATTCAAACTTAGCTATATATAGTAACAGAAAATAGGATACCTAAATAGCATTTAGGGAACATAAAAATTAATTCCTAAATAACAATGGAATTAAATGTAAACAAGTTTTCAAAAGTGTTTGATATAGTTTATTCTCTTCAATATTTTAACATATTCTTTTAAGATTTTATGTGAATTATTACCATTATTTAAAACCCATTTTCTTAATTACAGGAACTTTTGCCCAAGCCCTTTCTGTTTTACTAATAGATTCCTAATTAAAAGTTCCTAAGTGATCGTCAATTAATTCTTTGGGGCTAATATTTCACAATATATATTAGATGATTTCTTGATCTGTTGAAGTTTCAATTTCCACTACTAAGAACACAGATTGCAGCATGAGGCTTTTATATTTGATTAAAAAGAATTCTCCTTCTTGCTCATTGACCTTCATCTCTATGTGGTTGGACTCCTGAATAAATTGCTGAGTGCTTAATAATGATTAACTTACTTCAAAGCAACCTAATTGGTGGAGGTTTTAGTATATCTAACTGATTATAAATAATAAATAGATTATTTCACTAAAATAACAACTTTTCTTCTTATAAAAATGCTGATACTCACATACAATTGTGAAATAGCTTTGGCTGGTTTAGATTATTCATTCTGTATACATTTGTCCATTTTAGGCAACATCAAAGCCCTATTATGGCTGCTCAATGAGTCTCCCACATCATGCTATAGTTGTTTAAGAAAATCATGCCAAAAGAAAAAAATACTATCTCTGCACAATGTATGCCAATGAAGCTTTGATAATCAGGCCAATCACCTAATTACAAGTTTGTATTTCTATTCCCACTGAGATGTGCCAATTAAAAGCATTCAACTTTAATTCCAAACAACGTATTATTCCTAATTACCTGATGCATGCACTGCCTGCTTTGAATCTTTAACCCTCTGAGTATCTCTCTCTCTCTCTCTCTATGTGTCTATATATATATATATGTATATATATATATACATATATATATACATATATATATACATATATGTACACACACACGCATATACATATACACACGCATACACACACACACACACACATGCACACACGCATACATTTAATCCATAAAGTACTGTGAATTACAAAGTATATACATAACTTCAGCTACTGACCATGTTTTTTTTTTAAAGAAGCTTGTTCTACATGTTCAAAACAAGCTTGTGTCATTATAAAGGTAACTTGAATTATAAAAATAATAACCATGGATCATCAGTCCTGCAGGAATTACTCATTCTTCCATGTTAATAAAAAAAAAACACACACATAAAACTCTGTTTCAGTTCATGATTGATATCATTGCCTGAAGTAAATTAAGTCATTCAAAATACTAACAAGGTGATTTATGTGCATATTGATTACATTCATTTCTTAGCATATTGCAAATTAACCCCATCACTGCAGTAAGTATTTGTGTGCTTTATTTGCACATTAAAAACTGATTGGCAAGTCAAAGTCTAATGGACAACTATAAGAAATCTGTTATATTTCTAAAATAGTGCTTAATGAAGAACTCCTAACTTTTCAAATCTCCATTGAATTCAAGGTTTGGTGACTTTTCCCTTTGGCTTAAGATCTGAAAATGATGATGCTGAAGAAAGGAAAATGGTCAGTGAAAGGAGAGGCCAAGTTTCAACCAAAACTTTAATGTCTCTTGGAGACCTAGAGTTAAAGTGTAGGAAAAAATGGACTATGGGACAGAGAAGAATTAAGCCCCTAATCAAATGATATTCAGAAGCTAGTTTAAAAGAAATAAAAGAAAAACTGCACCCCTCCTTTTTCCAGCTTTAGACTTCAAAAAAGGAATTTCAAAATTGAATATACTACTTTCAAATGTGCTTAATATTCAAGTATAATTAAATTTTACTTAAGACACTTGCCTTTCCTTTTATAAATCTTCCCACATTCCACACTTATTACATATAGTTGAATATCATCTTATTAAATGGTTGAATCCAAGTTAAAATTTAAAATAAATAGTGCTAAATAATAGAAGGGAACCAGAAATTGAGTAAATTTAAACACAGATTATTATATTAGAATCAAAAAAAACATGAGTAATAATTTTATAAGAAATACAACAGAGGGAATCAAATTCAGAAAAGGAAGAAGAAAAAATATATCTGCCTCTTACCACTGCAGATCTCCCTCTAAGGAAGAGATTTTGAAGAAACTCAAATCCTTCTATGCTCTATAAAATAATATAGCAGATAAAAACAGTAAACTTTATTTACTGATATAGAGAGCCTCAAGATAAGTTTGTTATACTTATTCATTTTTACTTATTAAAGACTTGGTTTTACATGTCTTAGTACCAGAGCGCTACAGATAAAAGACGTGTAAAGGAAGCTCAGAGAAGTGTAACAGAAGTGATTAAGGAAATATAGGTCTTGACTTATGAAAGAAGATTAAAGAATTAAAGTCTCTATGACTGTGCAAAAGAATGACTAAAAGGTAAGATGATAAAAGCCTACAAATATTTAAAATGTATAAGAATAGGGAGGACAAGGAATTATTGAGCATTTCACAAAGGAGATTATTAGAGTATAGAATGAACAAATGGATTGAGTTAAAATGAGAAAATTTGGGCTACATATCATAAGGAAATAAGTCTTCAAATGTTTAATACTTTTTAGACTCTAGAGAGAATGATGAGTTTACTGCTTACGAGATGTTACTCTGCTCACCTTTTCTCTGCCGTATGTATAGACACTAAAAAGAAACATTCATAATTGGAAAAAGCAGCACAGGATTTTTCATTTAAATTTTTCATGTTGCTTTTATCCAATTTCACAGATTGCTATATTTACTTCTTAATACATAAGAATTACAATTATGTGTCAACTAAATTTTGTTTCAGCCTATGGTGCTGGACAAACAGAAGTACTAAGAAACAGAATTATAAAATTTGGGGGCTTAAAGAGAAGGCACATCTACTGCTAAAGAATCAACATCCTAACAAATGACTATCAAGCCTCTGCATAAACTTTCTCATAATCAGAAATTTTAAACTCTTTTTCATAATCAGATATTTTAAAACCTAAACTTATTTAAATTACGTATTTAAACCCTGAGACTACCTATGTCATCTACAGACCTCTGTTACACAGGTCCTTCATTATGTGGAGCTCTGTTTCTGTCTCACTATACTTTAGAACCATAGATCCTAATTCCACTAATTCCACCTTTAAAATGCATTTGCAGGCAGCTACCATAACATACTCACTTAGATAAAACAATATTATATCTTTCCACTATTTTTCACATCTCATTATTTTGACACATTCTTCTATCTCATCATTGCCTGAATGTGTTTTCCTACTTGTTGAGGTCTCTCCTTAAGTTTAATAGCTAGAACTAACCAAAATACTGAATTTATAGACAAAAACAAGGATGAGCACCTCTATAAGTTCATATAAATTATTTCTGTTTACATTAATGGGAGAATATGGTAACATGAGGGTTAAGCTGTCTGCTTCCAATGAGATAATTAGGACAAATTACCAGATGGGAGAAAAGCATGAGATTTCCTTGACTTTTAAATATTGTTATATGACATGATGGTTTTGCATTTTTCTACTTTATAACACTGTTGTAAATGATGCCCACCTCTCAAATGATAAAGGAGAAGTTGCATTTGGACGTCATCTCTGTTTATTATCTCAGAAAGGCAGACAACTGGTGAGGAATTTGGGGAAGCCTATAGAAATGTTTTGTGAACAAATCAGTTTTTTTCTATAACTCTTAAGATAGTGGGAAGGAGGAGGTAGTCTCTCACTGCTTGGAAGAGTACACAAAGAACAGTTTAAAGAAACTGACTGAACTGAAAGCTAACACAAATTATAAAGAATATTTTATTATGTAATTTTTTTCCTGAATTTTAACAATCTTGTTGAAAATCTCTTTTATGGGTACATATCTCTGAAGGTTACACAAATTTCATTTACTGCTCTATCAATTAACTTAGGACAGCAAAAACTGGACCAAAAATGCCCCATTCTGAGGTAATTGATGGCTAACTAAAATATCTACATTTTTGCTTAAATTCTGGCACTGATATTTATTCAATTTTTTCATTACAAATAGTCTTACTTCTGATAAATTTTATGTCATCAAATTTAGATTAGTCTTTCTCTACAGTATTTCTACATTCTATCTCTAATACCAAAAAAACATTATCATCTTAAAATATATTCTAACAAAATTTGGTAAACGTTTTATAAATTCTAATTCAAATTATTCAGAAAAAGAAATGAGAAAGAGAATCATGGATAAAGCTTTACACAGTTAGAAACTTTTTTTTTTTCAGGTAGAACATTAGTTAAGAAATTTTAGATATGACTACCAATAACTGGTTATCATTGATCTGTTAGTCATCCATCTAGTTTCCCTAACATCTATCACATATAGGGATATTTACCTAATATATAGGATCTCATGAGATAACTCATTAAATGAAAAGAATAATCATACAATATTATTCATCCTTTGGACAAATATTTACGTTTAAATATTAAAACTAGTAACATTATGTGGTAAATTAAAGAGATTTATAAACATGAAGATCCATAGTTTATATGTTTATATGTCTATATGTTTATATGTTTATATATATATAGATATATGTATATATCTATATATATATCTGTATTTATACTAAATATATACAGATTCATACTTATTGATAGGCTAATTTATACAACCTCACAAAAATTACAACTGTATCCCGACATAAGTATTAAACTTAGAGTTATAAAATATTCAATTTTCACATGAGAGAATTCATTAATTACTGTTGCATAATATAAGTTAAAAGTATAGAATTAGGGTCAGGTGTTTAGAATCCTTGTTCTGACTGCCATAATTAGTAGTTTAGGATGAATTATTGATTATCCTTGGCCTCAGTTTATTCACTGATAAAATGAGAAAAGTTCATCAGATTATTTCTAAATTCCCTTCCTTTTTATATGTTCTGTGAGATATAAACTTATTTAAATTACTAATGTTTTAACTTCCATTCTTCTGAAAAAGACTGTTTTGAAAAACGTTATTACAGCATCATATTTTAATGTATACTTCCGTTTTAAAATAAGTTGTTCTTCTCAAATGCATAACCATTTCAGAGTCATGTAATAGTTTTTAAATTGAACATGGCGACTTTTAAGTGGTATAATTTATTATAATTCCTTGAAACTTTAATACATTCTTTTTATATCCACAATGGTTTTTCTTTTTGTGTTTTTTTACTTCTGAAATGGACTTGATAAGGCTCAAACTTTAAATCCTTTTGGCTTGAAAAAATGATATTTATCAAGTATTGAATTGTGTTATTCTACCAATACTATCTCAATTGCAAAAGTGTTATACCATCCTGGCATCCTAAATTAAATGAGATGTATTTGCTTTTGCTGAAATCTCTCTTTAAGTAAATGACTGAGAAAAATGCATGAAATGTGGAATGGTATATGTAATGTAATCATGAATTTCCCTTTGTTTAATCAACTCTATAGGCTTTGGAGAAATGCAAACTGACACTGGCTGATTCTTATTCACTCCCATAAATACTCTTTCCTGACACAACATTTTGATGTTATTCATCACTGTGCTTTGTTCGTAGGCAGCTTAGTTTCTAGGTAACATAATAAAGTCCTTTTGGAAAAAAATAATGGTTTCAATCTAATCAACTTGCTTATATTCTCCTTGTTCAGCTCTACCTTAACCCATAAACTTTAAACAGTATTCTTAAACAATACTAAGGAAGTAGATACCACTGCAGCTACCTGTGACATTCTAAGTGACTAATCATGCCCAACTAAAAACCTGTTTGTTGATTGACGTCAAAAAAAAACATTAGAATAGGAAGTCTCCAGCTAAAGTCCTTCCTCAGCAACAATAATTTGACAGCCATCCATGGACAAGAGTAACTTTGTGGGAACTTTAGATCCAGGTATGAGACTGCGGAACTCTTGTGGAGCCTAAGACTAAGGAGGGCCATTTTGAGAAGGCAGGCCTATGCCCATGACAGAATCACTGACTATGATCCCAGCTGCAAATGCAGAAACAGACTTCAGTTCCCGTTTAGCCTTAGTCCTGTTACCAGCACCATCTGCCAAGAGACCCAGTAGGAATTATGCCTGCCAACCCAGGCCCTAGGTAGTAGACCCTTGGTCCCAACTGTAGACCCTGAAGAGGCCAGAGGCCTAGCTCCAGCCACTCTCGGCTGCCAGTCATACCCTCCTAGGGACCTGCTGAGAGACATGCTTATCCATACGTGCAAGCAGACCCTCTGACCACAGTCTGACGGCGGATCCCAAAACAGTCCTGTAATTTGGCTCCAGCTCCTCTTGTCTACTGGCCAAGAACACTACTGCTTACTCAGGGCTCTCCCAGGAAACACATCTGTCTTAATCCTGAAGGTAGTCCCAAATCGTAGTCAAATTGCAGAACTTCAAACAGCCTGTGATCTGGTATTATGAAGATTCCTCCAAAAATTAAAAATAGAAGTACCATATAATCTAGCAATTCCACTTCTGGATATATATCCAGAAAAAAATAAAATCAATCTCTCAAAAAAATATCTGCATTCCCATGTTCACTGCAGAATTTTCACAATAGCCAAGATCATAAGTGTTCACAAAGTGATAAATAATTACATACAAAATATAATGAAATATTATATAATATCTAATGAAATATAGTGTATAAAGAAATGTTATTCAGCCATAAGAATGAAATCATTCCATCAATGACAGCATAGTTAAACCTGGAGGACAATGAGAAGTGAAGTAAGCCAGACACAGAAAGATACACTGTATGAACTCATCTACTTGTAGAATCTAAAAAAGTTTGAACTCAGAACCAGAGAGTGGAATGGTGGATCTGAGCCTGGGAGTGGATAAATGGAAATGGGAAGATCCTGGTCAAAATGTACAAACTTTCAGTCATAAATAAATAAGTTCTGGGTACATAATGTACAGCACAGTGATTATAGTTAGTAATATTATATCTTATACCTGAAATTAGCAAAGAAAATATACCTTAAGTGTTCTCACCACACAAAAAAGTGGTAACTGTGAAGTGATGGATTATAAGTAAACATTTTACAATGTATATATAGATATTAAATCATCACATTGTCTATCTTTAAAAGAAAAATAACACATTGTACAACCTAAAAAAATAAATAGCTGCTGAATATAAATAATAAAGAAATAATCTGTATATTAGTCACATAGTTTTAAGGCTGTCATCACCTGCACTTACTGTCTATTTACTTATGTTTTATTTTTCCTCAGAATAACTCTAGAATGTAAAAGAAAGGTCTTTCTTTAAAAAAAGATGTGTCTCTATTTAGCTCTGCTTACCTCTCTTACTCTACTTTATGAGATTACATAACAACTTTGAAAGCGTTTCAAATAGACATTAATTTTGGAGAGGAAGTAAAAATAATTTTTAAAAAAGTTTTAAAGGGAAGAATAAATGGAAGGTACTTGCAATATTAATATTAATAATACTATTGCATTTTCCTTTCAAATATTTCCCTTGAAATTCCATTGGTCTTCTAACTCATAAAATTACCATCATTATTAATTTTAGGGGTACAGAGTGCTTTACTGTCAAAATTACATCCAAATGATCTTTCATCAGCTTATACTCAATTCACATAACATAAAAATGAGCATAGTGCCTATATTTATAGGTGAAAATAATGTTAAGAACAGCTTTCAGTTAAAATAATTGTGTACCAGAAAAAAAACTTGCTACTTATAAACAAAATATTTTTATAAGCTAAAAAGGTCAAATATTGTTCTATAACGAACCTCAATATTAGCTCTACTATTAAATATTTCTTTTCTGATAGCTTGCAAATATCAAAAAACTGGCCCTAGTTCTTTGTCTCACTGAATTTATCCCTGGATAGTTGAACAGAACACATATCTTTGACATAAAACATGAAGAACTTTGCATACATTTAAGATTGTTTCAGGTTGAGACAAAATTAACCATTATAAATTAATAATACTTTAGATAACTAAAGTGAAAGTGACTATTTCTCATTATTCTGGAAGAAATAGGTTGTAACTACATAAGTCATGTCATGCCTAAATGCTGAACACAGTGAGGAAATAACAATTTTCAAATTGTTTCGATTAAGTCTTCTAGTCTTAAAACTAATTAAATAAGACTTCTGCCCTCATTTGAAGTAAAATATATAAAAACATGTTGAAAGAGTCTAGAAATGTGTAATGCAAGAAATCTATACATTTCCACTTACAAAACATAAAGCTATTTTTTCTCGACAGGCTTTCTATAAAAAATTAGCTATAAACAGAATGATCAAGGCCAAATTTAAACATTTTTTTAATGTTAATCAAAGTGAATATTTGTCTGTGTATCAGTTTTCTATTGCTGCATAACAAATTACCAAAAACTTAGTGGTGAAAAACAACATACTTTTATTATGTCACAGTTCCTTTATCTAGGCACAATTTAACTGTCTCCTCTGACAGGGTCTCATAAGTCTCATTCAAGGTGTCCACTGGGGCTTCATTTTCACTTGAAGACTTGAATTGAGATAACTCAACTTTCATGCTATGACCGACGACCCTGGATTCTTGCTGGCTGTCATCCAGAGGCCATTCTCATCTCCTAGTGGTCATCCACAAGTTCCCTGCCATGTTGACCTTTTTCATGGGCAGTTTACAACATGGCAGTTTACTTATTCAAGGCCATCAATAGAGTGGGAGCAAGACTGCTAGCAAGACAGAATATTATAAAATATAATGTAATCATGGGAATCACATTTTTTTCTCCATAGTCTCTATGTAAGAAGGAAGTCACAGGTTAAGGGCATTACACAAGGCACGAATACTAGAAAGCAGAAATCATTAAGGGATAAACTTAGGGTCTGTTTGCAACTGCACTTAGCAAAATCATATATATATATTTCTATATTAAAGACAAGTAGATAAATTAGTAACTAAGAAGGAAGAGTTTATGAAATACAAAATTCTAGCTAAAGAGGCCATATGATATGATGCTGTTTTGGCCATATCAGTTCTATTAAATCATGCCATTAGCTTGGATGAAATGGTCAATCATGGGTCAGTGGTTTATTGTTAAATGTAAGAGCTAAGTTTAGTCATTTAATCTATTGATATAGAGATAGAGAGATAGATTCATCAGTCGATAGATGATAGAAAGGAGAGAGAGAGATGGATAGCTGGATGGAGAGAGAGAGAGAGAGAAGCGAAGCGAAGAGAGGAGACGAGACGAGACGAGACGAGACGAGACAAGACGAGAAGAGAAAAGAGGCATATCCTCAGTGTCATGCTTTGGTAAACTGGTGCAATAATTGCCACTAATTTTTTCATGTCACCATGTCTCTCTGTATCCTTACCCCCTTGGAAATTTCCATCCTACACTGACCTGATACTTGGCCATGTGACTTGCTTGGACCCAATAAAATAGAGGCAAATGTATCACAAGCTGAACCTTTAATAGTAATTAAACATTGGGTTCTTGCTCTATCTCCATTCTTGCAATATATCGCCTTTATGAAAATAAAGCTGGACTAGCTCACTGGATGATAAGCGATTCATAACATACTTGCTCCCATAAACCCAGCCAATATTCAATCAACACTTAAAAGCAGAGCTGCCCACCTGACCTGTAGTTGACTGCTGATATATCCCAAGTTAAACCATCATAAGAACTTCCCTGTTGAGCCCAGCTCAAGTTGATGATGCACAGAATTAGGAGCTAAAAAATGTTGTTTAAGTCGACTAAGTTTTGTGGGCCTCAGTTAAGCACTAAAATACAGGCAATAAATATATCTGTCAATTATATCCAACAATTATAGACTCATACATTTATCTACATATGTCATATCAATGTATGTGTGTATGTGTGAGTAAAATTCCTCATCCATAGATAGTTTTTGATATTGATGATATTTTGGAAAGAAGCTAAATAAAGTGATATTTTCTTATAAGCATTCCTTATATTAATAAGCTATCATTTTCTTTTTTCTTTGTTTAGCAATACAATGGCTGTTAGGACTATGTCCAGCAAAGATCATTACTAAACAATAAAATATTTTAAAATAGTTTTTTATAAATTAAGATATTTCCTCTTTTTCTCAAAAAGGATTTGCTGTTGCTTAATTACAGTGGGCAAGTCTCTAATCAAACGAGTTCTAACAAGAATTACATTACTTCCGCCATTTTTAGAAACCAAGATATTACAGCTGCATTTACAGTGTGCAAGAAAACACAAATTTAATTAGCTATATTGTGGAAGGGGACACAGATGGAGATATTTAAAAAGATGGATACATCAAAGAAAGAAAACTTGCTGTGAATTTGTTTTTATGAGAACAGTGGCTAAAATATCTCTCTACTTTGCCAGAAAGAAATTGCTACTTTATCCTTTTATATTAATTAAAAGCAAGATGTTTGTGAGGATTTTTGAAGTATGCTCTTAAAACAGTGAGGAGGATTAAGAGTTTTGCGCATCATAAAAACATTGTTCTATGCCATTTAACTGACTTTAGGATTTAAGTAAATCTATACTGATTCAATTTATTTTCTCTTTTATTTTTACTATTTAAAAAAACTTTTATATCATACTTTAATCTTAATTGCTTCCCTTTGTCTACTCATCAATAAAATATCTAGATGAAAAGTGAAAAATTTAATTAACTATCTAGGTGTTCAAATAGTGAGCATATAAATGTAATAACCAGCATGTAAACACTTAAGGACATCTGTTGCCCTAGTAATTCCTGTCATCCTATTTATTTAAGAATCAATAAATAACTTAAAACATCAAGTACTTAAAATATTCCCTATTTCCCAATCAACCAAATCTCAAAGCTTGTTTCCTAAGTACCCCTTAAATCTATTTTTTCCTCTCCAGTTCTCTACCACTAACTTAGATCTGGCCCTCTTCACTTTTTGCCCAGATTACTGCTTTGGCTTCTTTAGTTGTCTCCTTACCTCATCTCTTGCTGTTTTCTGATCTTTGGGGATCACATTCCTGCAATATAAAATTACTAGTAGTTATCTGAAAACACTATGTTGCCTCATAACTCCATGCCTAAAATGTGCGAAAATGCCATTTATTATTATTCACTATATGAGTACCTATCCATCTTCAAAAACTTGGCCTAGATATTTCCTCTAATTATATTAAATGGTCCTAATGCTTTAGTAAATTCTGCTCTTTTCTGCATTTATATCCCATCCACATTTCTGTGTTTGTATATTACATAAATTTTTATTGTGACGTAGGAGACTACTTTATTGATGATGATAAAAATCTTTCAAAAACCACAGGTAAGCCTCAAGGGATTTTTGGAAATAGACACAAATAAATTAATAAATTTATCTTTTCAAAGATCTTAAGTTTGCATTTTTTGCATTTTGTGAATAAAATAGTCGAAAAACCATACATTTGGCATTTCCAGTGAATGCATGATAGCCACAATCTTCCTGAGAATCGTCTCCATCTTACTTTATGTAGTCTCATTTTTCTTGCTCTCCAACCTAAGTTATTCTAATATTACTTCTTTAAAATTTTTCCTTACTAAAGCAAAAAACAAACTCCTTTGAAGTTCTCTTTTTATGGCTTTTCTTTGATCATGGTCATGAATGCTAGACCTCTGCTGTTAACCAAGTGACAGTAAAGTTCTTTACATTTATTAATTCAACAATGTGTGCTAAGTCCCTCAACTTTACGTACCTTAAGAAATTGCTTTTTAATCTCTTACTTCATAAATACTTGAAGGATAACATACCATTTTCTTACTTTGAGATCTATTTTATGCAAGTTCAGTCTCAAGATTAGTCTCATAAATAAGAATTTTAAATTCTCAATAATTGTTCAGGTCGTATTTTCTTCTCTGAACCCTAATTCATTTCTACCAGTTCCAATAGCTCCTATCTTCTCTTCTTTGCTGATATCTCCATAACACAAAGAATAAAACAATTGTTTTGGTATTTCACATTTCTATTTTTTTAAATAAAATTTGTGTTTTGATGCCCAAAATATGTAGTATACATAAGAAAAGTATTCTACATTTATCTTAATTTAACTCCATGAAATAATAAGGATTTATAGTTTAATTGCTCTCTTAAATATGCCTTACCAATCTGAACTTAAAGTAAGAGATATAAGTCAGCAAAGAACCACAGAATTTTAAAGTTGAAAGAGATTATTATGTCCAAATCCTTCTTACAGATAAAGAGTCAGGTTTAAAAAGAATAACTGATTTTCCAATGGCCAAATTATCCTTGGAGAGCCAGAATGGAAACTTCTGACTTCAGATTTGATTTACTATATGACTCCCCTTATTAAAAAAAAAAATATATATATATATATACACACACACATATATATTTATATTTATATAAATATAAGTATTATATAAACATAAAAATTATATAAATATAAAGTATTTATATTTATATGTATATATATATATATTTGTTCTTGTGGCAAATGGAAAAATGCAGTATGTCAATTTTTTATTACTAAGTAATTTATTTTGAAAGTATCATATCTCTCATACCCATCTCTTCTTGTTCTAGTGGAAGACCTTGGCAAAATAAAAAAACAAAATTTAACTAATTTTTTTCAATAGTTTATAAATCATTCATATGTAGTTTAAGGATGCCAATAATAATTGTGCATCTTGCCTTTATCCAATTCCGCTAGTCACTATATAAATTCCTTCATGCCCTAAATTTTCGAGGTAAAATTTAAAATAAAAGTAAAAAATTTAAATGTATTACATGTATTATACAAGTATCTACAGATGATAGAGTGATTTTTGCCATACAAATAAAATTACAAATTAAACACTATAATAACCACAGTCTACAAAACCAAAATTTATGATTGACATATAATAATTTTTCAAATTAATATTATTAAGGGTTTATGGTGTTATCTCTTTGTGAGCAAATTTACTTATATTTGAATAACTTAAGTATTTTAGCAAGTACTTTTTCTTCCTTATTTGACTTGTCATATATGTCAAAAGATGATTGACTGTCATACCAGCAATGAATAAAATGCCACACCCAAAAGTCTGTGGCAGACTTTTTACCACATAAATGTATTATTTAACAAATGCAAATGAATAATGTGTCTTTATTCATTCATTCATTCATTCATTCATTCGTTCTCTTATTTATTTATTTAGTCTTCATCTATTCACTCAGTATTCATGGTTTTAGTTTGTAGCTTTCAGAGTCACAGAGACATATTAGTTTCACTTATTTAATTTTCTGATGCTATTCTTATTTATATTAATGTGAATAAACTGATATTATAACTTAGCTTGAAATGAACAACCTGTCATAAGTTCTTTCAATCATCTTAAAATATTTTCCATTAAAACATTCAGGGCAATATTTTCAGTAATCTGCTCATTATATTCAGCTATATATTATGCTAAGTAAAGGAAATGAAATCCTGGCAATAAATTTCAAGAAACTTATTGTATTATAATATAGAAATAGACACATAACAAACATATATGCTTACAAACTTGGACATTATTGTCTTAAAATTCTTTTTACCCAAATGGGAAAACAGAGATATAGAGAGATGAAATATGACCAAAATCACCCCGCTAGTAAATTCTTCTCAAATCGTTTAAATTGACTCTTTTATCTCCAACCCTTAAATTCTTCTAGAAGTTTAGTTAATACTTAGCTAGATAATGTCTTAATATGCATTTACATACAAAGGAATAAATAATTGTTAATATTTCTACTAATTTAAACTACTCTAGAAAAAATATACAATATTGCATTATTCATCAAACTACATAGTTGTAAATATGACACATGTAAATTTGAACAATGAAAAGAGCCTCCTTTCCTCAGTGTGTCAATTATGTATTGGTGTATAAGCAACTATCCAGTGCTGTTTTTACCTGTGCTCTTAATCCAGCTAAGAAATTGGCTTGAATAGGTTCAACTATAACAACTGGAATGTCTGGTCCTCTCTCCAGATATCTTTCATCCTCGAGACTAGATCACGTTGGGCTCCCTCACATGGAATGCCTACATCATACTCCAACTATCTAAAATTAGATTTATCCTCACAGAATTCCTGTCTATCAATGCTACCTCTTTTTCAGGTTCCCTTTCGATCAATAACTCAGAATAGTGGTTTTAAATATTAGCAAACGAACACATTTTTTTTTCTAAACAAAATCTAATACAAAATGTCAGTAAGTAAAAATATAAGCATGGTAGTTAATAGAAATTTATTTTTAGATAAAATTTATAACATTTACTTATTTCAATCAATGAGAAAATTGAAGGTGGTCTAATTTTAAAATTTGAAAACAAAGATTATTAAATTATTATTCTACTATACATTAGCCTATTATCTAAAATCTGTTTGTGTGTTTTGTTTGTAAAAAAAATAGATAAAATCCTGATTCAAACAGATAAACAACAACTGCTTAACTTAAAATCTCAAGATATTCTCTAACCTGAAATAAAAGCTTACAAAAGTGTAACAGAAAAATGTGTGCTTCAAAGCTGAATCACTCCTTAAAATAAATCTGAAAGCAGTACCCCAGTTATAATAATGCAAAAATGTCAATAAGGTACTCTTTTCATGGTAGGGCTCATATTCATTTATTGTTGATAATGATTATTCCCTGACATAGATGATCCTGAGCCTTGACTAGAAGTCATTCCACTAATTTGCCTAGAGAAAATAGTCCTTTCTTAATAATCATGAGAAAATAGTCCTTCTCTGCTCAAGGGGCATTGTATAATAAATTTCTTTAATTGTATAATTCTTTCAATTTAATCATGTGGGTACCGATGAGTCTATATGCACACGTAGCAAGTACCCTTTCCTAACCTGCAGCAATAGTAACAGATTCTCAACTATCTGGTGTAACATATTTCAGACTTATCACATATAAAAATTAGATAAATCAAGATATTTCGTGACTATATTGGAAATGGTTGGAGCCAATTCAAACACAACAATTTGGATCCTAAATCTATATCAACTGGCTCCTTAATAATTCTTTAACCTCATCTTCTACTGTTTCAAATACAATATATTCCTCTATCACCCATCTTATAGAACAGGTCAATTTCCTCCCTGTGCTTCTTCTATGTAGAATATTCTCATGTTCTCCTCTCAGGCAAAGAAAGATAATATTTTTGTATGTATGTATGTATGTATATATGTATATTATGTACTTAGTTAATGTGAGATTTCAAAAATTTGCATCTTATACAGGAGGTTAAGTTATAAAGTCAAAATTGCCCTTTAAAGTTGCCTTTAAAACGTGGACTATTTTTAATAGCTGTTATAAAGCCATCTGCTAATTATGACACCTCTGTCAGTTTCATTATTGATTGATATTTCTCCTGGTTATGGCTCTCATTAACTATTTGTTGTATGTCTATTTTTTACTGTATATTGGACATTGTGAATATTATATTATTGATATTTAAGTGTATTTTACTTAATAAAGTGTTTCTTTTGTTCCATCTGATAGTTAAATTATTTACACATATCCTTCACCTTTCCAAAGATTAAAAAAAACCTTCATTACTTATAATTGAGAGCAGCCTTTACTTTACTATTCTAGCCCTACTGCTAAATCATTGTTTCTTTACTACCTGCCATGTTAAACAAAGTCTCTCCACACCAGCTAATTAGAAGGGGAACATCCATTCTGTGCAAGCTGCAGCAGTTGTTCAACTCAGTGGCTCTTTAGTGGTTGTGCATCTTTTGGTAGTCATTATGTCTCCTCTTGGAGTATCGATTTGCACATGTTCAGCTTGGCATTTAGCCAACGACTCAAGGAAAACCATATATTTCTGAACCTTCTTGTCTATATACATATCTTTTCTCTGGTACCCTGCTTTGAAAATTCCAGCCATCTGAAGAGCCTCCAGCTCTAATCTTTGCCTCCTTAGCTTGATGATACTACTTTTGGGCTTCCTCTCCCTAACTGTAGTCAAGAACATACATTCAGGGGAAAAAACAAAAACAAAAAACCCCACACACAGAATGATCACGTGGGTAATCTCATTTGTTTCCTTATTCTCAATGATTGCAGTCCTTTGATACCTGTTTTTCAGTGTCTGAAAACAGATCATACATTTCGTCCAGTTTTGCAGTTATTTATGGTGACAGAACAGGTCTGGTAGCAGTTATTTTGTGATGGCAGAAAGTGAAATCAAAACTGCACTCTACTCCACTCTACTATCTAATTGTTGGTAACAAAGTAGGGCAAAGATCTCTATAAGTGATATAATGCATATCACAGTAGTGCAGAGCAAGGGAGAAATTTTAAAATATTATTTTTCAAAATCTTGCCTAAATTATGCAAACTCCTTTCATAAACATTAAATTAGTATTTTACATCAAAATATGTAAAAAAATGAAGTGGCAGTCTTACTCTTGAATAATATTAATATGCTCTGGTCTAATTTATGTTAATCAGAATGTTGTGCAGAAATCTGGAACGCAGAGTAAAGAGTATCCAGATTCAAGTCCTCAAGTTTATGCATGCAAGTCTTGTAGTTAATATAGATCTGGCCAGCCAGAGGATCAAGTCAAGGAGGTTAGCAGGTAAGCCTATGCACAAATAATCTCAATTCAGATTTTACAGCACCAGGAATGACCAATACAATATAACCATGCAGTGCTAAACTCTGTGCTACTCTACTCCACCTTTTGAAAGTAGATCCATGAATTTTTGCCTACAAACTGTAATCATGCTCAGTAGAAACTCAGGAATATGGCAAGTGGGAAATTAGGTTTCTCTTCCTAATTGGTTTGAGGTTAATAGAGCATAAGTTATCATAGTAGCACATAGAAGGGTTCACTTACGTCACCACAAAGCAAAGCAGCATTTTACTATGAAAAGCCTGGAAGATTAACTATCAATAAGCTTTAAAATGTGAATTCAATAAAGTCCTGTACCTTACTATCAATATTCAGAGTTATTGACAATTAAGATTTGAAATGACATTTTAAAAAAGAAGATTTATGAATGTGTAATAAACACATGAAAAGATGCACAACCGCTTAGTCATTTGACAAATGCAAATTTAAGCCACAGTGAGATGTAATTTCACACCCACTAGAATGGCCATAATCAAAAAGACATACAATAACAAACAAGTGTTGGTGAGAATGTAGGAAACTGGAGCCTTCATACATTGCTAGTAGTAACATAAAATGGTGCAGCTATTTTGGAAAATCTCTTGCTAGTTTCTTAAAAAGTTAAACAAAAATTTATCATATGATCCAGCAAGTCTATTTCTAAATATTTACCCAAAGAAATAAAAATATATGTCCACAAAATGCATGCTAATGTTCATAGCAGCATTATTCATAATAGCGAAAATGTGGAAATAATTCAAGTGCCCATCAACTGATGAATGTCTAAATTAAATGTACTATATCTGTACAATGGAATACTATTCAACAATAAAAAAGGAGCAAACTACTGATACATGCTAACAGGAATGAACCTTAGAAATATTATGCTAGGCTAAAGAAGTCAGATGCAATATTCCATAGTGTATTATTCCATGTATATGAATGAACCAGAAAGACAAATCTTTAGAGACAAAATGTAGGTTAGTGGCTGCCTGGGGATGAGAGTAGAAATGAGGATTATCTGAAAATGGGAGAGGGGAATCTTTTGGGGCTTATGGAAAGGTTCTAAAACTGGACGGTGATGATAGGTCTACAACTCTTTACTAAAAATTATTGAATTATACACTTTAAAATGGGTGCATTTATGATTTATATTATGTATATTACAAATAGGTGTATTTTATGATTTGTTATTTATATATATATATATATATATATATATATATATATATATATATATAAAAAATCTCAATAAGGTTGTTTTAAAAGTTAATAATCTGACAGCTAAGAAGAACCTTAATGTAACAAATTAGAACTGTACTATAGCAGTTAATCATGTGTTTAGAGCAGAATATTTTAAGACTAACTTTTTAGTATCTAGGTTTTTTTCTTCAACATTTGACATCTTGGAAAAAAGAAAAATCTGAAAAATTCCCTGTACCATGGGTGAGAAGGGAGGCCACTTTTTATTCTAGGAAGTTGGGAAAGAATCACATCTTTAAGGACTAATTATTTTAATCTCTTATATATAGGCTTTAAGGCCATTCTATACGATAGCAAAACTAATGACAAAAAGCATCTTGTAGAGGTAATTAATCGTTACTTCTGGAATAATATAAGTTATATCTTACATATTTTTAATTTTTTTTCTCCATATACCATATCCTGAAAGAATGAAGTAAGAATGAACATGCTCTGTTAATTTCACATTAAATATTACTGGTCCTTGAAAAAAGATTAAAAAAGAAGGGAAAAGTTTACATTCTGTGCAATGTCAATACCTTTCAGACACTCCAGATTTACATGTGAATTCTTTAAATAAGTTTTTCATATGTGAATGACAACCAACAAAAGATTCTTACACTCTTTGGAGAGATTCATTATTTTTTCTTATGATAGTTGTTTTTTCCTCTTTCAAATTCCATGCTTCATCCCACAGTCACTAGATTTTAGAAACCACTTACTGTGTAATGAGACTGGCAGTGTAGAGGATACACGAAAGGAAATGCAAGAAAGGAGATACAGGAAAGGAGACTAAGAACCATTCCATGTGCTGCCCATGCTTGCCACATTGTATCTTATTCTTAGTACAAAACTATTTTAGGATTTGTTTAAACAGGTTGAATCGAATATCTTTTCTGAGGCGGAAATTTTAAAAGTTAAAATTTACTTAGTCTTATATAAGGAGAATTCCAATTCAATCTTGGAATCTTGTAAATAGATATCTGAAACTCTAAAGAAATTTATAATTCTTAAAAGCATTATTTTTTCTTTCTCAGTACAAAATGCAGATGTTCTTTGCACACATTGCTTTCAGCATGTTACTTAGGACCAATTGTCTAAATGTATTAGTGCTCTCTACTAATTCTCATCTGAAAGAAAAAAAATATTATGTAACCAGTTACTGGGAGGATTCCGTGTCCCATGGATTAATTTTCCTGAGTATTTGTAGTATTATATCATTTTCATTATCTAGTCAATAAATTATCCTCCAAATGCCATTGCCTGTTTCAGGGTTACATACTGTAAGAGACTCACAGTTAGACTCTTTGTGCCATTTAAAATTGCCATCAAAGGAAAAATTGGGATAAAATGAAAATTTGAACAGACTAGCATATGAGCAGCCATTGTTAGACCTCACTGTATTTGTTTGCTTATTTATTTACTTACTTATATAATACCATGCTTCAAAAATAATTTACCATTGTTTATAGGCATCAATAAAGTACAACTAGAGCAATAAATAATGGTAGATAAGAGAAAAATGAAACATATGGAAGTATAAAACACAATAAACATTGAAACCTTTGTAAAAATTAATACCTCTTGTTATTAGGAGTTTACAAAGATTGGCATATATCAGTAAAGAGCATCATACTTTGGATAAAGAGGCATTCTCTAGCCTATAGAATTAAATCCTAAATTTACTTGCAATACCAAGGAGAGTTCTTACAGGTTTGTGTATGATTTTATCAACTTGGGATAAGAAAAACAAATGTCAGTGGTTGATGAACTAAAACTACTGTGATAAGTACATAAAAGTAATAACTTTGTACCAGTCAGTAACTGATGAACACAAAAATGTTTATTTAGCTTTGGGTGTTACTGAACTTTATCCCACTGAACAAGATAAAATAGTTGAATAAACAAGAATAGTTCTGTCTCTATAAAGATTTTATAAGTAAATAATAGAAAATTAAGTTTGCCTGCTTCTAATCTAACAGTCTTTTGGAGAAGAAAATATACGCAACAGACCCCTGCATCCAGTGACAGAAAAGGAATAATAACATGGAAGAAAGATAAAATTCTGTTAACAACCTGAATCTGCTGAAATCAACACTCTGCTTGGACAACTTGATGAAAACTCCGAACTCATGGCTTCTCCTTTCAACTACAGTAGGAGATCAATATATCATGAATCAATGATTAAAGATTCACAATCATTACATCCATTCCAACATCCATCCAAATGGAAGATGCCTAGATCACAATATCTATACCTGAGAACAAGAACTGGGGATTATTGGGACAGATGGCTGATGAATCCAAATAAATGGCCCTCTCTTTTGATAGGTTTGATGTGATGTCTTCATTCTATTAGTACATGTCAGTACATTAGGGAACTTTGAGATACACTGATATATTTCCCTCCTACCTCATTGTTCTCTAGTTCATTTTTTCTCAAAGTATGGTCTGGGGTGCTAAAAACAGGGGTCAAAACTATTTCATAATAGTACTAAGATATAATATGCCTTTTTTACTGGGTACAGTTAATGTACATGGATTGACATGTACATTGATGGTGCAAAAACAATGATGGTAAAATTGCTGTCACCGTAACATGAATTAAGGTAGCAGCACTAAGTTGTATTCGTCTAGTAGTCATCGTATTCTTCATTGCCATGCATTCATAATTCAAAAAGTAAAAAATTGAATTTCACATAACAGTGTTCTTGATGAAGCGGTAAATTATTAATTTAATTAAACTCAGCCTTTGCATAAATACCTCTCTAATAGTCGATATGACAAAATGGGAGATACAGATAAAATGCTTCAGCTACATTTTGAAGTATGATGGCTGTCTCAAGTAAAAGCACTTATGCAGTTTTTTAGATGCACATTCAATTGGCTGCCTTTTTAGTGGAACACCACTTTTACTTGAAAACACAACAGACAGATATAATTATTAAGACAAGTTTTGACAGATTTTTTTCAAAAATAATGAAATGAACCTGTCATTTCAGGGAAAACAACATTTGTTGCAATGATAAATTCCAAGCATTCAAGAAAAAAATCAGAATTTTGGAAAATGTGGGTTTGCCATCATGAACTTAACAATTTCCCAATACTTAAATAATATTCTGATGAGAACACCAGTGATGTTAACAAATATGACAATAAATTTGTCAATTTGAGGAGATATACATACCTCAGTTAACCAATATTTTCCAAATTGCCAATGCGTAATGTACAAAATTATGTAAAGGGTAATTAAGGTGCAAGGCATATCAAACTTTTCCTATTTGTTGCTATGAAACATTTTGTTGCTATAGATCAAGGTTCTACATTACATTAGGCTTTTAAGAAATCATCAGTTGACAAGTTTTGATGTAGTTCCCTCCCCGAAATAAGTACAATTATTTTAAAGATTATCACAATACTCCTCCCTTATCTAAGTGTATATCTGTGTAAAACTAAAACTTCTTCATTATAGTTTGATCAAACATAATAGAATAGTTTAAATTCAGAAGCAAATATGAGAAACCAGACATTACAGAGATTTGCAAAAACTGCAAAGACATTTTCTCATGTTTTTATTTTGGAAAAAATCAATTTTATATAAAATATTTTTCAAATAAAGTACAGTAAAATTAAAATGAAGCAATCAATATTTTTAAATTTCTCAGTTTTAAATTTAACGCAGTGAATACTGATATAGACAACTCACATAAACAGGTTTTTGAAGCTCTAAATAAGAATATAAAGGGTTCCCATTTCTGAAAAATTGCTCTAATTAAATTGTTACCCATTGTGTATTTTACTCTAATGTTTCTGTCATTGACTAATGCGTCCCAGCATTTCTGTCCCTGTGCTTCAACAACCCCTTTCACAAACCCTCCCACACACTTAGGCATGTGACCTGTGACACTTACTCAATAGAACAACAGGTGCTTGGATCTGTGATCTTCCGCATTAGTAGCAGTAGCAGCAGTAGCAGCATTTTTGAAATTTATTTTTTATTTAAGTATAGGTTGGTATACAATTTTATATTGGTTATATTAGTTCAAGGTATACTATACAGTGTTTTTAGCTTTTTTATACCTCATAATGTGATCATCCCCCTAATTCTAGTAATCATCTGTCACTGTGTAAACTTATCACAATATTATTGACTATATTCCCCTTCCCTTTTTACTTATCCCCTACCCTCTCCCTCTGGTCTCCATCATTTGGTCTCTGTTTCTGAGTCTTTTTTTGTCTTGTTTCTTTTGTTTGTTTTTAGATACCACATATAAGTGAAACTCTGCCTGACTTATTTCACTTAACATAATACCCTCTAGATCCATCCATGTTTTCGCAAATGGAAAGATTTCATTCTTTTTCATTATCGCATAATATTCCATTGTGTATAAATGTACCTCACCTTCTTTATCTATTCTTCTATCAATGTATATCTAGGCTGCATTTATATTTTGGCTATTGTAAATAGTGCTGCAATGAACATAGGGGTGTATATATCTTTTTGAATTAGTGTTCTCGTGGAATTGCTGTATCATCTAGATATACCATATGACCCAGCAGCAATTTTTTTTAAAAAGCTGAGAGCCTGCTAGTTTCTATTCTGGTTATCTCTCATTTAATTCAATCTTCACAATTCCTGGAGGTAGATTTGTGTATTATTTAGAATAATGTTAGTTCTAAATAAATGAAAACTTAACACGCATTTGTTTGAATTTGGGTAGCTGTTATTGTATATTTAACAAAAAATCTAGAAGAAGTTCAGGGTTAATTCAGCAGCTTCAAGATGTCATCCGGAACATTCTTTTGCTCTTTTGCTCATCCATTTGACATTCTTTTGCTCTTCCATCCTCAGTATGTTGGTTTCCTTCTTCAAACTTGCATGAATGGCCACAACATGTCTGCTGCATCTCCATGCATTACATCCTCATATGACAAGCTCCAAAATACAAGTAATTGAGAGGGAAAAAGGGATTCTCTTAATATGGCACTCTTTCTTACTTAGGAGGAAAATTTTTCACCACCGACCTGGCCAACTTCTCCTTTAATTCTTTTGGCCATAGTTAATTAACCTATCTCCAAATTAACTAGAGGAAAAGGAGTCTGGTCTATTTAAGCCCACACTAGTAATAGAAAGATGCATCATCCTCTGGGGCTGGGCAAAGTGATATTGGACAAATTCTAGGTTTTCTTAGCTAGGAAATGGCGAATAGCTGTGAGATAATATTTATATTTGTGTTCTAATAGGATACATGAGGTCACCAGATCAGAGGACAAAGCATTACTCTGCACAGAGCATCTTAGTGCCTGCTCTCCAAACTCCACTGGGCAACATGGTCGAAGCTTGATGTTACCATGTACTTATAGTGGGGTTGCACCACAGAGAAGAAATTCTGAATTTATGAGACTCAGAAGTATATAGGGCAGCTGACATATCTGTTCTTCCTTCCTTTCAAGTATGTGTGCGCATGCATGAACATGTGAGCGAGAGAGAGGCCTACAAGCTGAAATGTAAACAAATATTTTCTAGGGAAGGGAGAGTAAAGTCCCCAGTCTCCCAAATTGGAAGGACAGCAAATGGCCCCAGGAGAGATAAGTCTCTAAATATTTTTGGAGAAATATACGATCTCAAGATTTCAAATCATGTTTGCTATTAATCATCCTTTTAAAAAGTTTTCCAGTAAGTTTTGTTCAGAAAGCCCAAATCATGCACAAATGTGAAAAATAATCATGGAGAACTGTTCCCAACAATGCATTATTCCTGCTTTACAAACAAGATAAATAGAGCTCAGTGACGGCAAGAAACTTGCCAAAAGTAAAGCCAGCTCAAACCTAGATGTTTTCAATCTCAAACCCTTATTCTTTCATGAATGCTATGCTCCTTTTTGTAACATACGTCCAAGGAAAAGAAAGGGTATAGACAAATGGATTCTGGAATTCTAAATTATAATTCCAAAATATTTTTCCATTAAAAATAAATTTCTACTTATTATTTGATATCTTTTGTTCTTTTTGAAACCAAATCATGATTTCTAATATTGAATATATGTGAAAATGTATTCCTGATAGCAACCAACCAAACTATAAGTGAACTCTGAAAAACATTCATTTTAAAGTTGTAGCTGTTGTAGCCAGAAACACTGACTTCCTTAAATATGACTTGAGAGGATACTTTTGACTGTGAAGCGAATATCTCCCATTTGCACTGATTTGAAGCTTAGGGATAGGTAAATATCATTTAGAAGCTGATCTGAGCTGCAGAATAGAAAATAAACTCTTTTCCTGGTTAAAAAACAATAGATAAGTAGAAAGGGACTTTTTGTTGAAAAAATTGTCACAACATATAAAATGTCACACATATGACATTATTTTTCTGCTTTCAAACACGGCTTTTTTGATCATCTAATATAGCATCTCCTGCAGATACTGGTGATCATGAAATGAAGGACTGCTTCTTTTTTTTTTTTTTTCTCAAAAGAAACCTTGGGCAATTCAAAATAATATGATACGAAATAGAATGCTACAAACAGATATCTTTTTAAACTTTCATAGCTTCTGGGATATTTTGCCATTTGTAATTCAGTCTGCACTCCACTGACACTGTTTTTATGTCAGACAGGGTTATTGTTCAACTTAATGTTTAATATTGTATGAAAGTAATTTCTCAAATTTACTATTCTGAAAGTTTATCAGTAATAAAAGTTACTAACCTTTGCATTTAAGTGATAAGTATGACAAAGTATAAAATAATAAAACTACAAATTTGGAGGAAGGAAAAATAAAAATGCAAATGAAACACCATAAAATTGTATACAAGTTTTTCACCTATTAAAAAAAAAAGAGCAAGAGTAAATCAAACAACTGTACATGAACAGTTGCTCAAAAAAATTGTTTTGCTAATATACATACATGTATTTTAGTAGCCCTCCTTCAGAAGATTGTTCTAATTTTAATCCTCAGGTTTGAAGACAAATTGTGGCTGTCATTGGATGATTCTATTGATCATTTACATAGAAGAAAATCTTCTCTGTTTATCATTTTTAAATAAAATTTTTCATCCATTGTGCCACACTGGCATGCAAAGTACATTTATTATCACAAGTCTATGTTGTAAAGCACAGAGTAAATTTATTCTGACTAACCTGAAAACTTAGTTTATTTGAAGAATTTTATGGCCAGAAATCTTCTGCATAAATGCACATGGAAATTCTAAGGAATATTGGTAATTTCTTTTCTAATTTTCCTGGGACACTTTGCTTCAGTTGGTAAAGTAACTGATTAAAACCTAGTCAGTTTACAGTATGTACACAGTCTCTAGCATATTGAAATTGAAACATAGTTTGCAGAACAAAGATTTAAAAGTCTAAAGTTTTAAGTGTAGACAAAAAGAAAACTTTAGAGAATAAATAAGAAAACATGAATATAGTTCAACTTTTTATTTGGTATCTTTAGTTCTGCTTTAGACTATATTTGGAACCAAATAATGATTTCTAATATTCAATATATGTAAAAATGTATTCCTGATAGCAACCAACAAAACTGTAAGTGAACTTTGAAAAACATCCTTTTGTTGTTGTTGTTGTTTTATTTTTTATTAAAGTATAGTTAGCATACAATATTGTATTATTTTCAGGTATACAAAATAATGATTTGACATCTTACGATGTGCTCACCACACTAAGTCTAGTAACCTTCTGTTACAGTGTGAAGTTATCACACTATTCTTGATTATTTTCTCCTTCATCTTTTCCACCCATCTCTCTATCCTCTTCCCTTCTGGTAACCACTGGTTTGTTCTTTGTTTCTATGAGTCTGTTTTTGTTTTGCTTGTTGTTCATTTGTTTTTTTTTTTTAAATCCACATACAAGTGAAATCATGTAGTATTTGTCTTTCTCTGTCTGAATACCTACTGCTAAATATTTTTAAATAGAATGAGCAATGCATACACATATAATATGTAAAATTGTATAATATATCATATATATTACATATGATATATCAATTATATCAGATTAAATTGCACTTGGTTTTAAATTATAAACAGTCTCTGGGAGACTGTTTAAGGAAAATTCTCAATTTTTGAGATGATATTTTTTACCTTGATAAGTTTAGAAATTATGGTTTATTAAAACCCAGATTTTCACATTTCTTAGACTGCAAAGTAAAAAAACAAAACAAAAAAAGTAAAATTTATTCAACTGACGCTTTCATTTTTTCATTATCAAAAGCTGTGTGTGCTGTATTTCAGAAGTCTTGAACTGTGTATTTTACTCGGACAAAGTTCAAACATTGCCAAGCACAACCTTTAAATTTCAGTTTCTCTTAAAACTAAAGAATATGAACTAAATTTTCCATTTCTTTTTCAATCAGTCTCAATTGAAGCATCTAATAGTCCTCTTATAACCACCATCTTCTTAGAATATGGACTTTTCCCTAAACAGAAATAAAATGAGGCTCCTACAAAGCAAGATGGTTGTTTGATATGCTTGCCAACATTCTTATGGAAGAAGTGGAAGGATATCTAAGACGTTCAAATATATATCTAGAAATAATTCCTGACATTTCACAAAATTGAAGAGGTTGATCATGGTTCCATAAATTCACTGATTTTATTATGGTATTCTCAGCTATTCTAAAGTCTCAGTACTAAATTTAACTGTAATGGTTCCTTGTGAACTACTCAGTATAATATTCTGAATGAAGGTATTGTCATTTTAGTGTTTTCATCCTGCTCATTCCTTCTTAAATTTCTAATTTCTTTAGCAATGTTAATTCACAAAATTCCTTTAAGTTAAAATCTTCAAAGCAATTTCATCTAGAGGTAATTCAACCGAACCCTTAAATGCCTGACTAGCTTCAATTTACTAGCATAAGTTTCTGCTAGGATATCCCCTGAATTAGTTATTGTCCTACTCAGAGAACACATATTCAGCATATCCTACTGTAGGTCAGGTGGGAACTGTTCCCTGAGAAAAGATGTTATTCGGCAGAGAAATGTGTTGGATTGTGTGGAATTGTGTTGGCCACTCTGCCCCATTTTGCCCTTCTATGTTCTTTTATCATAGAAGCTGGAAACCTAGGAACTACATTTTCAAGAATTCCTGCCACTGTGGGCTGAGGTTAGATTCTGCCAATGAGAGGAACTAGTGTAATTTTGGAAGGCATAGGGGAAAAAAAGCAATTATTATTCTCATGGCTGTGGCTAGCAATACACAAAGCTTCAGCATCAAGTTTTTTCCCAGCAGCTTCCTGGTGCTCTCTAAACTAAAGAATCACTGGTTTAGCGCAGTAGGCAGTAAAATCAATGACAGTGGTTTCCTATCATTTGAGCATTCCCTGATTTGCTAATGGTAGTGTGGCCTCCCTAGTATTCTCTTTCCCAAGTTTTTAAAGCCCCTCTATTAAGCTATTTGATGTTTAAAATACCTCATTTCCAGTTTCCTTACTGAACCCCAACTGATATAGAACATCTGGCAGAAAAGGGATCCAGAATCCACCTCCTTTTTAAAGCCCTTTGGTGGTCCTGAGTTAGAAAAGAAACCAAGGATTCCAAATAGGATCTCATCAAGAGGAAAAAAAGAATGTGCTGGTGCTTTTGTGATCAGCTCCAGGTTGCCCACATGGGGAAAGTTTACTTGGTATTGTGTAACTAGGGATGAAAACCCATCTGTTTAGGCAACTGGGTTCAATGAACATGCTTCTGGATAGTAGCTTGGCATGCAAATGACAAGCCAAAGTGAAAACTGAAAGCATGTAAGGCAACACCTCTGTTTATGCAGATTCGTATTAGGCTCAGCAAAAGCCATTTCTGCATTAAGGACAGATGCATCAATCTCATCTACATGCCTCAGAGAGAAAAGTCATCATCACCCACAATCCTCTCTGTCTTCCAACAGATCTACAAATAGACTTGCATCTGCAGTCTTTCTTTCTCTTTTGTTATAATAGAGGAATTCCGTGTGAACCAAAAACAAGGCCAGGACCTCCCTCTGCTTTCTCAGCGATCTCCAGCTTTTAATTATCCTGTTTCTCCCTCTGTCTTTAGCCACTTTGCCATTAAAATGATATTTAAAGAGCATGCAGGTGTGCTCTAGGAACTCAGAACTACAGAAGGATCTCTTTTAACCAATACTAAAGTCTACTTTACCTAGCCTATTATTGGCCAAACTTTTCAAAAAAATAATTAGTTATACTGACTCTATTTCTTTTTTTTACCCCAAACACCTGTCAACTCATTTCAGTTTAGTGTCTTTAAACCTTTACTATTCTTCAAGAAATATTCTCTGGCTATGGTCATTTATTCATTCATATTTAACTTTTTAAATTTTTTCCTTTAACAAATTATATTAATATAATACTGTTAGGAGCTAGAGATCTATTTCTATATATCTATGTCTATAAAATAAGTAAAATAAAAATTGTCCCTGCCTTGATTAATAATGTTTACATTGCAAATGCAAATAGCATCATTTTTTTCTAATCAATTTATACTTTGTAAAACAAAAAAAAAGTAATGCAAACTTATTGCTATAAGTTAAAAAGAAATAGGATATATAAAATAAAATGTAATAATCTCTCCCCAAATAATTACTTGATGTTAAGTTTGACATAGATTTTCCACACATTTCTCTATATTCACATAATTAGTAACACATGTATTCAATAAATTTACAACATGAAATTGTTGATATTCTACTGTTTTTCACTTACAAGAGTATCAAATGGTTCAACCTAATATATGTACATGTATGAAGATTTTTATTTATTTTTAAATAGTTTTGGAGTAACGTTCAAATACTATTTTAAAAATGTAAAAGGTTTAATGAATGAATGATATCTGGTTTCACCTTTGTTAAGGAAATATAATTAAAAACAAAATCTTCTGCTAACCCAGAAAATCCTCTCCACAAAGGTAGAAAAGAGAGAAGACAGTTTTATTACTGAATAAGCATCAACCCAGAACATGGTGAACATTATAGGCAATTTACTAAGAGATTGCAAAAGCAGAAAAAACATCTTGTCCTTTTATATGGCCAAGCAGATACAATCAATTTTATATATCTTGTCAAGATAAACAGTAACTATTGTTCTAAGGGGACTTGACAGCACCATTTGTCACAGAGTTTATTCTAAATTCACCTGAAAATTGATATGACCCATTATGTTAGTTAATTGGATTTATCCTAAGGCAAATTAAATTCTTACCTTTATGACAGGTGACAGTTTTGCAAGTTGGCCAAGTTTTAGGCTCCTACTAGACCACAGAAACTGGGAGATAGGGGTGCTGTCTTCCTTGTTGATTACATTTCAAAGAGATGGTTCCCAGGTCCTAGAGAAAGATATTCCTGGACTGTAAAAGTGACAAGAGGCTTATTTAACCTTTAAAAAGATTTACATACATTTCAAAGAGATGGAGAATTTACAATTACAAGTTTTCTAAGGTAAATATATAAGGAAGGGTAGGGCATCTCTTCCCTTATTTTACACAAGCAGAAGTAAGCTTTTTATTCATTTAGATATTTATTTGCCCTTGTATGTTACATATCAAGAATCAAAGCATTTACATAAAATTATCTACATTTCTCTTTATCACAAAATATTACCTCCTAATATTTGAATATTGGGGTTCTCCTAGATAGTAACTGTATAGAAAGCAGAGAAGAGACTATGGAAAGGTTGGATAAATATACAACTGTATAGAATGAGAGATTTAGTCAGAAAGCAAATCCCATAATCAGGAACCCATGTAGATATTATTTTTAGACAACTGAGCCAGTAAACTTATCTATACATAAGTAAATTTTGCCAATATTTATTTTAGGTAAATAATCATAATCAAACTGAATAAATTCTACACACTTTTTTTCTTAATAGTTTACCAGTAAGAGCATGATTGTTGCAGTGAAAAATGCATATACTAGATCTTGATGGTAATTAAAATGTTTCCACTTTCCTTTTATAGAAAGTCAATTATATATTGAAAAACCACAACTAGTAAAACATGAAGGCAGAAATGAAATAAATCACAGTCATGCAGACAAGGAAATAACACACAATTATCTCATCATTCCTCTCCTGAATAACTATATAATATGTTTCACTTTTGCATTCAGGCTATCACATGTATTCCTCAGTGAATATGCTTCTCTCACTAAACTACACTTAATTTTGTATTCCTGATGCTTGCATATTTCCTGGTGCAATGACAAAACCCAATAAGTGTTTATTGGATTAAATTTTAGAATGACTTTAGCTCAAAATCATCCAAGGATAAATCTTGCCTATATATATAATTTTTTTTTTTCCCTTCAGAGTGATAGTGATCAGGTCAGGCTGCCTCAGGACATGCCACCGGCATGTGAATTATTTCCAGCTGAAGACAATCGAGGCCAAACAGACTCAAGAAGAGCTTTTGACTCTCCCTTAATGGCCTAACAGAATTTAGATAGGCAGCCCACACCAGGAAGAGAGCTAATACCACAGATGATGTTTTACATCAAAAGACTTATCTGCACATTGTGGAAAATATTTGTTTACCAAACATTCGTTCTTCTCATCTTCCTGTGAATTGTCTTCCTCACTGTCTTTGAAGTCCCACACTCCTAATCCCTTCTCCTTATGGCATATAAGTCTAAATTGCCTGATATCTGAAAGCTTGTCATGTCTTTGTGGAGTTCCTGTACATATAAAATTAACTTTTTTCTTCCTGTTAATCTGTCTTATGTCAATTTAATTATTAGGCCAGCCAAAGAACCTAGACGGGAAGAAGGAAAAGTTTTTCTACCCTATAAGAGGAACAATAAATTTTCAAACTAAGCTCCCAGAAATTGTTAAATTTGCTTAATATTTTTTACAGTATAAAAAGCAGCAATGAATCTTATACATTTACTTGACATTTAATCATATTCAATGGCATCTCAATTATAGCTAACAGTTACCATTTACTGAGTACTTACTATACACTTGGTAAAAGGTTTTATGCATAATTCTCAAATTTTCAACTTCATAAGGCATGTTTGCTAGTCTTACCCTTAGATTTGGTGAAACTGAAGATTAGAGAAAGCAAGTAATTTAGCCAGGGTGATACAGCTAAAAAAGGTAGAGTCAAGTTTAAAATTATGTCAGTCTAAGTACACAGTTTCTACTCCAAGGTGTCTGCTTTTCTGTCAATACATAACTCTGCCTCTTTAACCAGGTAATGTGTGCCCAGCCTGTATAACAAGCAGTGTACATAGTATCTACCAAAGGAAGTGGCAGATTCTTCCTAGTTCAAACCATTGTTAGAATTCAAGATGGCTTAATACTTTGGATTAGGAAATGAATCGCGTGAATCTGGTGATAAACACTCTCAGTCAAATAGGTAATAACATCGTGGTTCAGTTTAAAAAAATAAAAGAAGTGGGTGTGCTGGATGTGACCCATGAGGGTAACTGTGAACAAATGACAAAGAAGAAACAGAGTCCAGAACTTGTGAGAGGGCTTTCAGAAGGTATGTGAAGAGTTATTTCTCCCAAACAACTGTACTGTGGTTCAGAAGAATCTCCCCAGTATTCCCAGTAAGGTCTAGAGTGATAAAAACTACAATCAAGGATTTAAAGAAAATGTGAGGCTTAATTATATTTCACTGAACACTATGCAGCAGCTAATTCAGTAAACCAGATCTTCCTGCTTCTGGGAATGAACCTACTGCTTTATCCTGCTGAGCCAGTGTCTGGAACTGCATAGCCATGCCTGGGAGTAGTCTACAGAGAGCTATGGAAGGCAGGATATTCAGGGAGGGAGGGGTTATGCTGTTAGGGTGGAATGGGAAGGGGAGAATAGCCTTTGCAGGGTTCATATATTTGCCTATATTACTTGTCTGAGGAGGCCAGGCTCTCCTTACTTTATTCAACCTGGAGAGAAAGGGAAGGCAAGTCCGCAGGTACTATTTCGTAGAGGTTTTAAACACTTCCCTTAATTATTTATGATATTTCTTGCTTTTTTTATTGCTCTGGACCTCAAGCTCCACAGGAAATTGTGATACCACTGCTCCTTCTGGTTATATTTTTTTATTGCTTTTCTCAATTACTTAAAGCTTATATTGTTATTTAAATGTTATTTGTTCATATTATTTCTCCTCAACCTAATAGCAAACCCCTTGAGGGCAGGGGTATGTCATAGAGATCAACTATCTTACAATAAGGCAAAATACTGGCCGATTTGATCCGGCAGAGAATTCAGATATATTGATCTTTGTTTCAACAAATGCCCCTAGGAGACATACGGCTTTGTAGCAAAGAGTGTTCTCCTTATTCAAGGATTATTTTAACAGCAGGTGAAAGAAACCCACCTTAGTTCGCTTTAATTGGGAATAAATATTTTGATTCATGGACACAAATCACAAGAAAAACAAAAAATGAAGACTTCCTTACACATTTAGAACAAAATATTATTATATTTGCCACAATGCTTTCTGTGTGACAACAGAAAGAGATACAGAAACATTCAATTTTTACATTTCCCAAACACTGAAACCAGAAAGAAAAGACTAACTCTCATCGCTAATTTACAAATCCCAGGGGAAAATTCCCAGGCCCATTTAAGAACTGTGAATACAGAGGCAAGATACCAAGAGCTCCCTTCAGTGGACATGGTTAGAATGTGGGGAGAAGGTGCAGTCCCTCAAAAGAATGGAAAGGCCAGTGGGTGAATATTTGTGAGCTGGAAAGCCATTATATTTTATATCTAATGTAGAATGTTATAAAGGGGGAGAAATAGTGTATTTTGGTATGTGCTAACTACTTACTATATGCCCTGTAAACTTTATATACATTATAAACTCATCCAAATATCCATTAAGGATAATAAATATGAAGATACGTGGGATAATACTGGGTATTATATTTTTCCTCTAAGTTCTAAACAGAGTGAAACATTTATAATTAAGATAAAGATATAATAATACATTTTTAAACCATTAACAATAAAGTTTAAGCTCTCTGTTAATCTTAGGATACTTCTTTGCCCAAACAAAATTAGATAATTCAAAAATTCAGTCTTTAAGAGAGCTATTATTTGCAGAATACCACATGCGAGCATCTTACATGTACTATATTATTCAATCCTCATAAAAATACTAGAATGTAGATGTTCATATTTTTAGGATATAGGCTAAGCTTTTAGCAATATACATTGACTTTAAAAAAATAGGTTTCTTTCTTTCTTAAGGAACACTCAGACATTTCAGGTGATACAGAATGGGTCATCCTGAGGGTTCTGCCAGACTCAAGGTAGAGCTTCCATCTCTGAGTCCAAAATGGCGCCATTTCCTAAGTCCAGCTATTGGCATTTCTCATCCAGTGGAAAAAAGAAAAGAAATGGAGGACAAATGGGTTTTTTAAGGCTACGACCTGAAAATTGCATTTATCATTTGTCTTCTCCTGTTAGACATAACTGGGTCGGATGGTCACACTTAATAACAGGCAGACTAAAAAAATGTAGCTGGGCGTGCAGTAATCCTACTATAATATACGTGTGTACGTGGGGAGTTGATTGAAGTAGAATTACTGGGATTTACTGTGAAGTTAATGTGTTATAACCTTTAGAACTCCTCACTTACATGGGCTCCTTTAAAGGCCCTGGGTGAGAGGGAGTTCGTAAATCATTCATTTATTTATTTTATATCCTTTTTTCCTTAACACTTTCAAAAGATAGATCTGCTCCCAGACAGGTAGAGCCTGTCTATAAAAGAAATACAAGGATAAAACTTCTGGAGGTAAATTCACAGTCTCTGCCCCAAAATAATTTACTTTACCAATGAGTCCCAGAAAAGTTAGGCATCTTGCAAAAAGTCACATGGAGTTAAAGATGAAATTACAATGTCGGTTGCTATAGCTCAAAGACTTTTCACTATTATATCTCTAGTGCATGATGTACTCATTGCCTTTTAGAATTGTATTTCCTCCAGGCACTATCTCAGGAGAATAGTTGGACAATCCAGAAAAGTTGGACAACAAGAAAATACAAGGTAATTGGCTACATCTCTTTGTCCCTATCTGTTCAGATGATCTTGGGAGACAAAGTGAAAGTTAAAAGAGAACATGTGAAGCCTAGCTGCCAAGCTGACATGACAGCCAGTTAGTTGGGGCAATGCCACTCTCAGAGCAACCCAAAGGTTAATGACACAGATGCAGCCGAAGATCTGATGAATAGAGGCTGTGAACATATCAATAACTTACAGCAAATGCCTGGAGGTGGCAGATGAAGAGGCCCATCATCAATTAACCATGGCAGCACATTTTTATAAAATTGTCAGAAGAGATTATTAAATTTCACATCTTAGTTTGCTTGGGGGGGAAAATATCAAATAACACTAAAGGTTGCATTTTAAAAACATTTAGTGTAAACTCTTGCTTCTGGCCTCATGTCAAACTGTCAAAGAAGTGCTATACAATATGATCCATACTTTTCATTTTTCCACTTCTGAGCTAAGGTCTTTCTTCAAACTTATTATTAATCTCACAAGTTTTTTTAAAAATATCAGATTAATATTTTTTAGTTTAAGAATTTCATAAATTAGGGAAATATTTACCTATTAAGAAAACAACCTCAAAGTCTAGATATGAGAACAAGAGGAATTTTTATTCAGCATATCAATTTTGAATGCACTTTCCTCAAAGTAAAATACCAAAGAAAATACAGAACATTAAGTGTAAGCTTTGCTTTTTATGAATTTCCTTATTTATAGTAAATTTAGAAAAACATGCTGCATTAAGTCATAGGTACTTTAAATGTCTCTTTCTAGATATGATTTTTTTCATTTCAAGACTTGATTCAGAAGGTTTCATCTAACTTAAATTGTATTTACTGTGGATTAGCCTGTTTATTCAACTTTCTAAAGTAAATCAAATTTCTTATATTTATAAAATTCTTATAAATGCCAGAATTATCTGGTAGCACACTGGAAAAAATTTAAAAGACCAAATATGACACTTTTTAAAGGGCAATTATAATTAAATGCAACCACTACTAAAGTATAACAAGTTTTTATAGTATCCAGAAAACCATTCAATTATTCCACTCACCACATTTTCACACTTAGCAATGTGATGCTGTTTCAATAATTGTTTACTATTGTAATATGACTGGCCTAATGCTCTCTTAAAAAAATTATTTTCTTTAGCACTGGATTAATATTATCCAGTGCTTCTAACTTTTTATTTGTAGTCAATTGTACCCAATTCAATACCACAATCCCCTCAATGTAATGATCTCTGATGGACATCACTAAAACTATTTGTAAACTTGATTGTAACAAAATGAAATGTTTACACAATGATTAACTGGAGGTAGTTCATTGAAAAGAGCTCACACCACAGCAGAAAGCTGTGGGAAATTGCTGAGAGTCACTATTCTATATATTGATAAAGATGAAGAAAAAGATTATAGAATTCTAGAATTATAAGGCATAGGAATTATTTAGGCCAACATTCTAATTAAACAGGCCATGGACTAAAAACTAAATTTGATTGGCAGCTGAACCAAGATTCGGATCTAGTGTTGTATATACTGTAGCCTCCTGCCCTAAGTGAAATCATACAGTCCTCAGGATGGCATGGATATAATGACAAGAGCAGTACTTGACTATACTTACTTGAATCAAGCAAATTGTAAATTGGCCTTTTATTCCCAGATGAAAACTTCTCAGTGGTCCTTTGTCTCTCCATGTTTTCCCCATAAATCAACCTAGATGGAGAGCTGAATCATGTGGTGTGGTGCTCAGAAAGTCTGCACTCTCCTTTAGGTTCTAAAATGTTCCACCTTGTAGCAAGTAAATGTGAATTAATTGGTTGACTGACTGACTGACTGACTGACTTTCAGACTAAATGGTTGATTGTCTAACAAATTAGGGCTTCAAGGGAGGCTCCTCACATAAACTTCCAATGTCAAATAACTGACAAACCTGATTATCTGTAGTCCCAAGTTAAGAAAAATTTCTAATCGTAACTGAAATCTCTTCAAATATTTCTTAAAACCCCATCATTTTTTTTCTGTTTACATAAAAATACTAGCTAAAAAATTAAATTATGTTGTGTCTAAGAATGAAATTATATAGTAATTCAACATCAATACCTTATATTATGTGATAGACTTAATAGACATAATATTGTTATTGTGATACAAAAATAATATAGCATTTATATTTCGAGAGTTGGTCATAATGTCATGTCTTTCAAAAGGCAACTTTTCAATACAAATTTTAAAATTAATATTATCATCTTGGGGCTCGAATATATGGTAGCTGAAGGAACCTGGACTTTGGATGGTAAACACACAATAGAATATACAGATGTCAAATTATAATGTGCACCTGAAAATTATATAGTTGTATTAACCAATGTTACCCCAATAAACTCAAAAATAAATAAATAAATGAAAATGAAAAAATATATTATAATCTTTTCCTAAAACGTACAGTAGTAAATTGATACACTTTGTTCTGGCATTTGTGTTTGAGAAAAAGTTTTGCAAACTTTATAGAAAAACATTTGGACTAATTAAAAATCACTGCATCAATACATATAGACCTCATATTTCTTTGAATTTCTACTTCTTTTCTAATTTCTACGTTTTTTATATTCTGGGAAGACATTACCAAAGAAAATACAATAGTAAAAGACAACACTGGTTCTGAGGGAGAAAGATAGTGAGAATCATCTCTTTTGTGAGATCAAAGAATCTCTTCTTTCAATGTCCTTGTTAATGTGAACTGAATTAAAAATATGAACATGTAAGTATATGGATTGCTTGATTCCAGTTTCACCTTCATTAGGTAACCTGTGTCTTATAAATTCCTTTCTTAAAGAACAATTTGTATGTTCATTGTTTCCTTTCAATTTTCCACTAAACTTCCAATTATTTTAGAGTAAATATTAGCAAGGCATCAAATAAATATGAAAACTTTTAAGTACTAAAGTATCATGTAAACATGAAAATTTTCAAAAATTTATATAATGATTGGTCCTTCATATTATCTTTAGGAGTTAAAGATTTATATACAAATGTGAATGCTAAAACTGAAATGTCTAAGCTTCATTCTATTATTACTGACAGTATCAGATTCTAAGTTAACCAAAACTGAACTAAAATAGAAAGCATCATTGTAATCAGCCATATGGCTAATTCATTCTCAACTGGTTATTTTTAAAGACCCAGACTCCATTCCTCTCTAGAGGAAGAATAAAAATAGCATTTCTAGTGTGCACATCAAAGCTACATTGCTCAGCTAGTCATGTGTTAGCAAGCATTAAATTCCTGAACAGTATACTATTACAACACAGGTCATCTGGATGATTATGAATGGATAGCTTTTATGTGATCGGGATTAATTTGGTAGACCTGGCCCTGATAGAGAAAGCCACAAAATACAACATTGATTCTCAAGCAGCAGGGATGAGAATAGGATCTGCACACAGATCCTAAAAATATAGTCTAAAAGTACCCTCAGAAAGGGTTCTGCTTCTTGAACCTAACTGTGATTCAATTTCATATGATGACTTAGTAGCTTTTAAAAAAAAAATCACTTGGATAGTTTTTTAATGCTTTATAAAGATTTGAAGAGTGTGTGGGGGAGGGTGGGTGGAGGCTGATAAAATGATACCATGGAAGAAGTATAGGCTGAACTTTGAACTTTAAGTTTTGTATTCAATTCTACGGTGAATGACACTAGCTTCTCCTACAGGTTATGGACATCATAGATTTGGTAGCAGTAAAAGGCAGATATGAGTCTCCATTTGGCCTCACAAGTTGTAGTTTGTCCTCATAGGTTCCAATTTTTCTCTGTTTTTCCCTACTACACATCCAGCTTTCTTTCCAGGCTACTGACCTAGCTGACATTTTGAGACTTGAGGCCTAGCACAAAATACACAGTAACAAGCTTATGTAGATTTATGCACCAGCTCCCAGAACTGAGTGAGGTGAAAGTCTCTAGAATAAATCTCGAGATTTATTCTACATCACTTATAGTGATTCTACTTCTCAGACCAAATCTTGATGGATAAAGTAATAATTCAGAGACATGAAAAAATTAAAGGGATTAATGCCTAAACACTCTGAAAGGGAGTCAGTCCAATCTAGAAGCATGTCTTTATATTATTTGATTTGATTCCACATCCCTGAATGCATACTTCTAACATCTTTATTTTACTTTAGGGACTATTTTACACAATAACACTGAGTTTATCCAAAGGTAGAAAGAAAATAGCTCCTAATAACTACTCCTTCAAATATTCACTCTCAAGCCCACTAGAGTCTTCAGTTTGAAGTATCTTAGTTCCACTTTTCCCTGCCTCCTCGCTGGCTTCTTGGAGATTTTTTCCCTCAGACTGTGATAGCAGTCCTTCTAAAAATTATCATAAGTTTTTCTCTTTGTGTATTATGAGTGAAGTCTTTTTAAAAAAAGAATATTAAAATATAGCAAACAATATTGTATTAATTTCAGGTGTACATCATTGTTATTCAATATTTATATATCTAAAGAAGTGACCACCATGATAAGTCAAGCAACCATCTGACACCATACAATGCCATCATCATATTATTAACTATATTCCCCAGGCTGTACACCACATCCCCATGATTTATTTTATATCTGAAATTCACTCACCTTCCCCTTTTTGATTTTTCAATTAGAGTTTACATTCACTATTATTTTAAATTAGTTTCAGGTGTACAGCACAGTGGTTAAACATTTATATAATTTATGAAGTGATCCATCTGACTAGTCTAGTACCCAGCTGGAACTATACATGGTTATTACCATATTATTGACTAGAATCCCTAGGCTTTACTTTACATCTCCATGACTATTTTATAAGTACCAATTTGTACTTCTTAATCCTTTCAGCTTTTTGACCCTACCCCTAACCCCTCTCCCATCTGGCAACCATCAGCTTGTTCATTGCATCTATGAGTCTGTTTCTGTTTCGTTTATTTTGTTCTTTAGAATCCACATATAAGTGAGATCATATGGTATTTGTCTTTCTCTGTCAGACTCACTTCAAGAGTGAAGTCTTTACAGTTTAGCAGTTCACCGTAAATTTGTGAAATGATGCTCACATTTTCTTTTCCTTCTGTAAGGATCAGCCTAGCAGAAGCTGAGCAGAGCAATGAGCACACCTTCTAACAAGTATTAAATCACTCATAATGTGAAAGACAGAAGAGTGTATCAACTCTCTTATTAGAAGCTACCAGACAGGCATTTCCTTTTATTTCAGCAAACTTGCTTTTTGGAAACCTGGGCATTCACTTTATTTTTCTTCCCTGACAGTTGTTTCTAAGTCACAGGTCCACTGTGTAGGGCCTTTCTTTTTTCTTTAGTGTCACCAAATACTCTACAAGTATTTACTGAGCACTTACCACGTAGCAGGCATAGAGTTAAGCCTAGGCCTAGGCTGGGATGAAATGTGTGACAAGGGAAGCCTCTTCAATTTGTCTAAGGACATAGCATATTCTTGGGTTACAGGGGCTACCTAAAGAGGAAAGTTGTAGCAGCTTTTGTTGAAGTTAAAAATATGTATATATAATGGTGTTTTAAATTTTTTACCTAATCTGTTGCTGCTAGAATTTAGTGTAATGTGAACAGAATTCTTTTCTTGGTTAATCCTCAATATTTCCATCTCAGCACAAACAATATTTGGCCAGGAAGAAATGGTTTACAGCTGATCTCTAGGATTTGCTTGTTAGATATGCTATTCCCAAGGCTTGGGCTTTCTTTGTCTTCATTTTACTCACTAAACGTAATTCAAATGATTATTCTATAGATGGCATTATAGTTTGGGGAGTTCTATTGAAGAAATAAAAAAAATCAATTCCCCTTTTTAACCTTTTTCCATTCGTCACTACATCCTACCACAATACAATAAGATAATATTTAGCTACTCATTTATACCAAACAACAACAAAAGAAGCAATATCTATTGGTAATTTTCTACAAATGCAAGTTTAAAACTAAAATAAATCAAACAGGGACTATATAAATGACTGCAATTTTACTAAAAGACAAAGCTTAGTTACACACATACACGCGCACACACACACATGCAAAAGTACAGCGGTGTGCACTAAAATAAATCCCAAGGCAGAAACTCATAATTATGTCTATAGCAGAAGACAGGGTAGATGCATTCTCAGTAGTATATTCAATTTTGTTAGATTTTCGGAACAAGTGACTGAGAAATAGTATATCTACCAAAAGCAGTGACACCTAAAATATGTTTTTAAACCTAAGGGGAGTAGAGAACTTCCCTGCATCACTACTCAGGTTAAAATACGTTGAATACATTTTTCAATGTTGGTGCTTTTTCTCTTACTATTTTATCAAGGATACATTAGTAGCTTTTAAACTAATAATTATAACAAAAAACTGCAAAAGTATGTTATTAAAAAAATTTCTGAAAGCACTTTAATACTGCGAACCACGTGAAAAAATGTACAAAACAAATAAAAAGATTTATATGCTGCCTTAATCACTACTATTATTTATTTATTCATTTATATCTGTACACTCAGTACTTTTGGAAATTATTTAGGGAAACATAAAAATATACTGTATAATAAAATGTGTATCAAAAATAACTGAAGAACTGAGGCAAAGGTAGATAAGTATAGAAATAATAGAATAAATTCAAAAGTTACACAAAAATGCTTGCTCTGAAATACTGTAGCTAACTTCAAGCCTCTAATTTGGCAGTGTGCTGTCTACAACAGTAAAGCAAGAGGAAACACAGCCAGTTACTTGAGCCATAGCTTCCACAATAAGAGACCAGTTTCTCAAAGAAGCGCATTTATTGTTCATATGGACACCAAAGATAAATATGTATATATACACACATATATATGTATATTTAGAAAAATTTTAAAAAGGAGGCCCTAGGATCTCCACAGAGCTACTGGAAAATCATATCATCAAACCAAATGAATGCACAGATAGTGAAAACTTTAAACGTCTGTAGCAAAAATAATAGCAACAAGAATATTAGTCTAGCAAATATGTGCAGCCCATTTTAATCATACTTCCTGATTTTAAGAGTGTTTTTGTGTGCGCATGTATGTACTCTCCAGTAAACCACCCATAAGTATTTAATAATAAAAGATCATAGTACACGTTCCAATATACATGTCAGTTGCTGAACACAAAGCAGGAAATTGTTGGAAGACATACTGAAAGCAAAAATATGTCTTTGGTTTTAAAATAGCCAATATGAAGTTATTCTTTCTGACATTAATTACATCATCAATTCGGTTGGCTCACGATTTAAGAAAATACATTCTCAACAATTACATATAAGAGAATATGTATCTTTCTATTCTTTCTATAAAGAACAGGTTTCTAGGTCAAGCAAAAGTGGCAGCAAGTCAAAATTTTTCCTACTAAACTGAATTTTTAAAAAAGTATTAAAATATGAGTACTGTATAAAAATCAACAATAAGGTGTTTACATTGACTCCAAATAGCTCTCTTCTCAGGTACTGTAACATGTGAAATAAATTTAGAGCACTCTGGTAATATTTTAAATTATCTAGATCTAGTCAGGCAAGAATGTTTAAAAATAGACTTTTGATTTACATGGGTCAATAAATTCCTTTTTTTCATTAAACTATTTTGAGTTTTGGTAACTTTTAATCAATATATATATATATATATATATATATATGTGTGTATATATATATATATATATATATATATATATATCCATAATTGAGTCTAAATCACTGGATAAAGAACAAAATCAACAAAAGTTCCACATTATCTAATATTATTCTTAAAAGATATTTCCACAAAATGAATGATATAAGGAGTTCAAATAGAAAAGTTGATGGAAAAAGCCAAGATTACTAATTGTCAAGAACAGGGTTTACTAAACATTTTAGATGGGATATCCACTAAGTTAATAGGAGTATAAATCAGTGAAATAGAAGCTTGCTTTAAAAGTGAATAAATTCACTAATTCTTTCAGCCTAACTTTAACTACACTCTCCTTTGTTACTTCTACTAATCTTTCAGGTCTACTCTTAAATGTCTCCTTTCCAGAAATCCTCTCCTCAACTGAAAAACTACACCAATATTCCTGTTACAATTTTTAGTTATATCTTTAACATAGTTTTTTTTAAAATTAAGAATTACATTTCTATACTTTCATATATTTATTTAATAGCATTATCTCCACTCCTATAAACTGTGATTCTTATGAGTGCACTATTTTCTCTTTTTCCATCTCCTTCTCTCCCTCCCCATCTTCCTCCTTCTATCTCTCTCTCTCCCTCTCCCTCTCCCTCTCCCTCTCCCTCTCCCTCTCCCTCTCCCTCTCCCTTTTCCTCTCCCCCTCCTTCTCTCTCTCTGTTTCTACTGTATCCCCATCACCCAGTTTAGTATCTGGCACTAGCAGGCACTAGATCAATATTTGTTAAATTAGCGAATGAATGGATGAATAACTACATGATAGAATGGGTGACTGGTTTAATATGCATGTACTAAAAAAGTACTTACAAATAATCACTTACCCTTCCCAGTGCCAGAGCCCTGCATTATCAAAATTAAAACAAAGCAGTAGTTGGACTGTATCACTGAATCTTACTATAAAATAAAGCAGGGATTGACAATTTAGCTGTGCTGAACAAATCGACTTCTACAGATCACACTATTTCTTTTGTAGACTACGTTTTTCCTGATATTTGTTCCTAGGCAGATCCTTATATTTCAGTAGCAGGGAACAAGGTCTGAACTCACTGGAAGTAAATTAGTTGTTAGTATGTCATTTGTTGAATATAAAATAGAAAGGGGAAATTGCACGGAATTGTTTAAGATTGATACTGGAGAGATGTGAATAATGAGTGTATGCTACATGCTAGGTATATTTTATAACACTTCACAATAAATAAATTAAATTTAAAATTTAAATAATTCACCCAAATAACTACTCAGTAGTCAGCATGTGGATTATAGAATACAATGAAACATTCATGTGACTCTAAAATGCAAACATGAGCTTTCCACTGTAACAAATGATCTCCTTAAGAAAAATTATAATTTGAATGTTTATTTTATTATTCTAATATATATACATATAATTTGATAGTAAAATTTTTAAATGATTAAATAAAAATTGTCTTTACTAGAAACATGCATGAAATATAAAAGCATCTGAGGAGCTTGTACTTTTAAGAGAAAGGCAACAGAAATGTGTATTATGCAAAGAAAAAAATGAATAAAAGTTCATAGAGCTATATAGAAATGAAAACATTTTTATGAGTCTATTTAATAAATATCATTTAAACAATGCAGTAGCCAATGCAACTTAAAACAGAAAAACAGAACAAGGACAGACATATGCACGAGATATTGTGAATATAAAAACTGCATTATAAAATTGCATGCATTATATGATCACATTCATCATAAAGATGGAGAAATACCATATTTAATCAATTCTAAAATGGTTATTTTGCTGCTTATTTTCCTGTTTGCTCTCAGATCCATTTCTCACCCATCCCTTGCTCTGCTAACCTTGCAAACTCTATTTCCCCAGCTTCTTGCCAGCTGGCTTCCTTTCAGTTTCCACTAATGGAAGGCATATGTGAGCAACTGGGGGTGGAGAAGGGAAAAGGCAAGATTCTTGCCTCTCCCTGCTGTAGAAGGCCTTCTCAGCCAGCCATCAACTCCATGGCTCTAGTTCCAACCAGTCTCTGGCTCCATGGTTCAAGCTCCCGCCATGATTCTAGTTTCTGCCAGGCATTCTGGCTCATATGCCAAATACCAACCACCACTTCATCCCTTTATTCTTCCGCCCTGAAATTGAGAGCAGCTTCCTTCAGGGGCTAATCTCTAGTTGTCAAACCTACCTCTACTTGCCTTTTTAGCTCTTTTTCTAAATAGTTCTCTATTAAATTATTTCTATTGAATTACCTGACAGTTCTGTTTCCTAATTGGGCACTAACTTATGCTCACATTGTTTTGATGTCCTAACATCTCTGAAATTGAAGTGGATCTTATAATTTTTATTGACGAGATAGCAAAATTGATCCTGGCAAAGGAATGGACCTCAAATCTGGGGCGTTCAGTTGAATATCTTAAGAAACAAGATCATGATAATAATATAGGAGAATACATTCTGGGACAATAAACTCTGGATTAGAAGTGACGATCACAATGACAGGTTGAGATCTCCTTGATAATATTCTTATTTGTCAGGATGATGAGAGAAAGATTATACAAGGACATGTATCTAGTAATTACAAAATTCCAGGCACTGTTTGAAGTACTTTACATATATTTCCTCATTTTTCTCTCCAAAAACCCAGTACTACTACTGTCTTTGACTTACTCATATAGACTAGTGAAGAAGCCAGAATTACTTGGAGAAAGAAGGATAACAAATATGCATAATTACATAATGTTTTTATAGTGGTTGGTCCTAACGTTAGTGCCTGTCATGTATCCTAGGTACCATGAACTAAATCCTAAAATTCTGAAAAACAGAATAGAACCTTTTTTTCTTTTAAATCTCCTGGAGGCAAAGGATCATGGTTACTGAAAGGGTGAAGTTCTACTCTATCATTAATAATCATACAATAAGTAAATTTTTGATATAGCTTACTTTTTAAAAAATCATTTTATAAATGAAAATTGTGTAGATGAAAATAGCCCAAATATTAATCTATTACTGCATAAGAAATAACCACATTTAGTGGCTTAAGACAAGAAACTTACTATTTCATACAGTTTCGGAGGGTCAGGAATTCAGAAGCAGCTTAGCCGTGTGTTTCTGAGCCGTGTGGCTCAGGGTCTCTTATGAGGTTGCAATCTAGCTGTTGAATGATCCGTATCTCTATGACTGGGGCTAGGGAATCTATTTCCAGGCTCACTCACATAGCTATTAGTAAGAGGTTTCAGTTCCTCGCCATGTGGGACACTCCATAGGGTTTCCCCCAGATCAAGTGATTGGGGGGAGGGAGGGGGAGGGAGACACAGAAAGAGGAGAGAGAGAGAGAGAGAGAGAGAGAGAGAGAGAGAGAGAGAGAGAGGAGCTATAATCTCTTACAATTTAAACTCAGAAATAATATACCATCCCTTTTGCCATATTTGATTCATCATGTAGACCACCCCTAGTACAATTTACAAGGGTATAGATATACTTGGAGGCATTAAGGGCCATCCTTAAGGCTGGCTACCATATAGTCCTTGACCTGGAATCCAAAGATTTGGGTGAATAAAATCATTTGGGTAGTAGGGTAAAATGAAACCCCAATCTTTCCTGACTCTCTCCCAAAGCTCCATGAGTAGAAAATAAGACCCTTGCCCTTCCATTTTAGAAGTACTGTATATCCTCCTGACTTTGTCTCATACTTGGGAGATATAAAGCAATAGTGTATTTGAGCAGTGAAATGATACACTGAATATCCCCTTAAAATCATGAATTCCCCTGCATTTGTCTATTCTCCAGTTAAAGCAATGAATTTATTATAAAAACCTATTGTTAATCAGAAGTTGAGGCAGTTTCCTTAACGAGAGCTGAACAGAGTAGCAGAGCAACTGTACCTACACCTTTGAGATACCACATTCTCCATTCTGTCAGAGTTCTCATTTATCCTCCTGGGATCCATAAAATAGTTTGGCTCTTCAAGGATTTATGAATTCTTCTTTGATGTTTTCCTGAGAAGTTTTCTATATGCTTCAAGACAGAACATTGAATTGAGTTAACCCTAAAGTGAACCTACACACTTGGCTGAGAATTTACACGCTGTTCTTTATTCGATCTGAATTAGGTTAGTAGGAGTGATGTAGTCTAGAATGACAATTAAGCATGTAAATTACCATTTGTAGAGAGTTTTATACAGATAGTATAGACCTTACATTAGTCTCTTTAAATACAATTTTTTTTTATAAGACACACATTTTTCAGTGTATTACCAGGTAAAATCAATGTATACAGTTTTAGAATAGGCTCGCCATCAAGGAGAATTAGAGCAAACAAGAAGTATTTTTGTGCTAAGCTTTACTGCTCAGAGTGACCACTTACATGGAACAAATGTAGTTTAAACATCAGCAGGTCTGTTCTTCAAAAGTAGGCTCTTTTTTCACCTTATTGATTTTTCTCTGCTCATTATGGATCACTTCATCTCCTTTTGATTTGTTTCTCTTACTGACTTGGCACTTCTTATAGGTGCTTCACTTTTCACTAATGGCAATTGCTGGCTATTGACCGAATATGACATGACTACTGAATCAAAACTTTTTACATTATAGCTCAATAATGGTAAATGCAATTTTATACACTCCAAATTAGTTCTGCCAATAGCATTAAGAAATATAGGGGCCAGTCAGGATAAAATCATAACAAAAATGTCTAACATCACAACCACAGTTTAGATTGCTTCAAATACTATTCAGTAAGATAATTTTGTTTACCTAAAATAAAGTGAAAGAGAAGATTCAACAAACACCCATGTACTTAATGAATATCTGTTTTCTTTTACTGGGATTTTTATGCTGCTTGGTAAGAGAACTGTGAAAATAAAATTAATCCTATATGGTAACTATTTGGTCACTGACTAAACAAACCAAAGAAAACAGTGATTTTGTTTTTATTCTTAAATGCTGCATTTACTAACCCTAACTTTCTCAAAGATAGTAATTGCTATTTAGTCCACTTGTCAGTATTGAATGACAGAAAACTGTGTTACATCCACTGTTTTTTTTTTTCAAAAGGTTGAAAATGGAAATATGTTCTTTTGTGAAATGTACATGTTTTGGAAACAGGAATATTCAGATATAGTATGGATAAGGCATAGACATGATGAGAGAAGCTAAAAAGAAATTAAAAAGTATCCTATGGTTTTTGTCAAATTTGTGAGGGCCCCAGAAATGACATATGCATCTTATAACAGGGCACGCTAATAGGGACTAGAAGAAATACAAGTTGCAGTAATGTGCATTGAGACTTTATTCAAATTCTTATTTGGATACAGACATTTTCCTTTCTCTGTTTGAGCATACTACATTATCATTTATGTGAATGAGTTAAGTCAACACTTCATTACTGACTGCCTTTCCCATTTTCCTCAGTGGTTTTACTATACCTTTACTACTCTCTTTGAATTCCTAGCTTTCCTCTTGACTGACACCCTCACCTTGGACTTCAAATATGGTCAGTCCTTTCTACCCAGAAATTGAACTAAATGATTAGTGTCTTTCAGTTTATACTCCTTTATCCCCTCCTGCCATAGACCCTCAAGTGTAATCTATAATCACTTTTTTCACTTTTATGCCTCCTAGAGTTTTGAATCCTGCACAGCATTTTTCTTTCCTTGACCACTCCACCGAAAATACAGGAAATTGATCTCTGAATTGTCAAATAGACTTTTCACTTTTTACCTGCTTTGATTTCTTATGATATCTGTCTTGGACAGTTCTTTCTCTTTTAGCTTAACTGGCAGCACCATTTTGACTTTCCTTCTTATCATACACTATTATTTATCTTACTGGTTTAACATTAGTTTTCATCTGTTCTCTGATCCACAGAACATCTTTGTTCCTGTTGCAGTCTTTCTACAGTCTTTTCCATGATATCTACTATACAAAATTATTTCTCCAGTATTAAACTTTCCTCTTAGTGCAAGCCTCATTTTAAATCACCTACCAAACTAAACATCTGTATAGCTCTCCAACAGAAATTTTAGGTATATTATGGACAATAATAGTAATAATAATTACTATTATATTGTGATAGAAATAGCAATATATTTAATATACATTAAGTTTTAATCTCCATAATAACCTCTTGAGAGGAATTATTCTATGTACTTTGCCATGAACAAAACTAAGAATCAGAATAATTAAGAATGTGCATAATGTCCAAAAAACAGTAAAGGCGTGTACCATAATTTGAATTTAAGTCTAGGGCCAGTAAGGGAAAGTATAGTGATTTAACTAATTGCTAAATTCTACCGCTTCCAAAACAAACTTTACACACACAAAAAAGAAACCCTGCTTTTCCACTTTGTTTAAAGCTCATTTAATGACTCAGCATCTACCAATCACTTATACAGCAAATCTAAACAACAGCTCTGACCATTTCATCTCTAACAATAACCACATTCATTTGTTTGAGTTTTGATAAACGGGTGCCAAAAGTGTTTTTAAATAAATACCCTGCTTCCATTTTCTCTACCATGACTCTTATTCAGACTTCTTAATCTCGACTTCCACTTACTACCCGAGTAACATTCTTAAACTTAAACTTTTTCATATCATTCCCTTAAACAAACTCTCAATTATTTTAATTTCACACAGGATACAAACCATACTCCCAACCCTCTCATTCACATACCCATTATTATTTCTAATTGTCTCCCTTGTCACTAGGCCCATGACCCTTTGGTTTTAGAGTCATTCCATCATTTTTTGGTGTGTTAACATGCCAGTCACTTTCACACCTTCCCTTATTCTTTGCCTCATGCTCTTCTTTCTGTCCTTATTTTCTTCCCTGACTAGAAATTCAGTTCATCTCTATTCATCACTGATATATTTGAATAGGTCTGTTATGTGTCTGTCTCCCAAAATAAACTGACAGTTTTTCAGGGCAAGAATCAGGTATTCATTTTCACAACTCTGCTCTTTTTGCCCTAGAGATCCCATTGTCTAAAGCTTCTTGCACAGAAAATTTCAGACTGAAATTGTTGTTTGACAGTTATGGTAGGATAATAAGCGAAAGTTTTAACACTCATATATGTAGTTTTGAGATCCTGGGAAGTCTACAAAAGTGAGAATAATCATAATAACCAGCTTTTTTATAAATTAGAGTGTGACAATGACAATTGCACCATGGTATTACATAGTAACATTTCAGAACACTTACAACATGAAATAGATCTTTAAAAATTTCAGAAATAGTAAAAAAGATTATACACAAAGAATGGAAGAGTTGTAGATGAGCATCATATTTCTCAAAATCTATAGCTATAAACATGTTTTCTAAAAATTAAGGCTAACGTTAGGAAAATACAAATTTGACACAAAAACATTCAAATCATAAATGGGGAAAAGCAATAAATGTTTTATTTTAGCAAAATTCATAAAAGAAAAGAATAAGAAAGCCTAAAAATGTGAAATGAAAAATCAATTAGGATACATAAGATAAAAAGCTTATTATAATAAGTGTAAATTAAGATTTAAAAACTCTCAGATATTACTAAAAAAAAGGGAAAGTAAATCCAGGTTTATGTAGTTTACAACAGAAAAAACTAAAAATAAGCTAATAAGTAAACAGGTAGGCAAAAATATAACAGATAAAGGCAAACAAACATATTGTAATATTGCAATTTTATATTAGATGGCACAGTAGTCAAGAAAAAGTAATTTTAAATTAATGGGGAAAATATAAACCTTTCATAATGGGGAAACCTGTCATACAATGAGCATTTATAAACATATTCCTTTAATATAGTAGCAAAATATATAAAGCCAGAGTATTAGAAACAAAAATTATTTATCACCCTCCTTTCAAAAAGATTCATGTTAGAAGCCAATAACTTACTTACTTCAGAATTCAAAAGGCTAAGAAGACAAAGAAATGATACAAAAATTTGAATATCATTCTCAAAATTCTTAGAATTTTATATTGTACCCTAAATATTCTTTTTAAATTTACAGAGTATTTATAAAAATCAGTTGTCTTTTGCCACAAAGAAAATCTCAATAAAAGTTCCAAAGAGTAATCATAAAATCAACAGTCCCTAATTTCAGTGCAACAAAAAATATTTTAAAAATTAACATAAAACAGGAAATTTAAAATATCAATCCTCTATTTTTTTAAAGAAACCAAATTTTAAAAAAGTAGTTTATCTCAAATTAGTACTGATGAAATACTGCTGTATGCAGTAAAAAAATGTACACCTTAACTCCTTTAATTAGAAAGATAAGGTAGAAGATAAATTATGCATTTTAACTCAAGAAAGTAAGCAAAAAGCAATAAAATATATTAAATGAATTTAGGTGGATGCTATTAAAGTGGATTTTAAAGGAAAAATCCTCAAAGAACTTAACATGTAGTCCCACTTGTTTATTTCATTTATGTTATCTATCTTTTGATGTCAAATTCATGAAGTCATTGCCAAGACGAATGTCATGAAGTTTTTCCCCTATATTTTCTTTTAAGAGTTTTATAACTATAAAGTTTCAGGTTTTATGTTTGAGTATCTAACAAATTTTAAGTTGACTTTTGTATATCATAGAAGGGTCCAATTTTATTCTTTTACATGTAAATATCCATGTTTCCCAACACTATTTGTTGAAAAGACTATCCTTTTCTCCTTGTGTGTTCTTGTCACCCTTGCCAATGATCAAGTGACCATATATAACTGGATTTATTTCTAGACTCTCTATTCTGTTCCACTGGCCTGTATGTCTGTCTTTAGGCCAAACCATAGTCTTCTGATTACTATAGCTATGTTTTGAAATCAGGAAGGATTATACTTCTAGCTTTGTTCTTTCTTGGGATTGATTTTGCTAATCATGGTCTTTTGTGGTTCCATATAAATTGTAGAATTGTTTTTTCAAATACTGCAAAAAACGAATTTGGAACATTGATTACATCAAAGTTAAAACCATTTGCATGGCAAAGGAAACAATCAATAGAGTGAAAGGCCCAAATGACTGGGAGAAGATATTTACAAATCATATATCTAACAGTGAGTTAATCTCCAAAATACATAAGTAACTCCTATAACTCAATAACAGAAAAAAAAAACTAATAACCCGATTTAAAAATGACCTAAAAATTTGAATAGACATTTCTCCAAAGAAGATATACAAATGGCCAACAGGTATATGAAAAAAAATGCTCATTGTCACTAACCATCAAGGAAATGAAAATCAAAACCACAATGAGACGTTACCTTACACATGTCAGAATAGCTATTAAAAAGAGAAAAGACAAATGTTGGTAAAGATGTAGAGAAATTAGAACCTTTGTACATAGTTGGTAGAAATATAAAATGGTGCAGCCACTATGAAAAATTATGAGAGGGTCTTTAAAAATTTTTTAAATGAGCTACCATATCATCTAGCAACTCTACTTCTGGGTATATATCTAAAAGAAATCAGGATATCAAAAAGATATTAGTACTCTCATGATTATTGCAATACTATTCACAATAGCTACAATGTAGAAACAACCTAAATGTCCATGGACAGATAAATGGATAAACAAAATGTGGTATATACATACAATGGAATACTATTGAGCCTTTAAAAAGAAAAAAAAAATACTGTTCTGGTCAGATGGCGGAGTAGGTAAATGCTGTGCTTGCCTCCTCTCACAATCACATTAAAATTACAACTACAGAACAACCATATTTGAGAATCACCTGAAATCTAGCAGAACATAAGGACATACAGAAGAAACCAAAACCACCTCAAGACTTCTAGAAAGGGAAAAGGCACAGAACAGGCTCGTCCCATTGTCACATGTAGTGTTTAAAAATTGGAAAGGATAGCTCACCTGTAGAGGTCCCCTCTAAGGAGTACAGGGCTCCAGCCCCATACCAAGCTCTTTTACCCAGGGTTCCAGTGCCAGGAAGAGAAGTCCCCATGGTTTCTGGCTGTGAAAACCTGCAGAGATTGTGGCTGAGTGAAACAGAGGACCGCTAGAGTCAAAGGCTTCCTCTTAAAGCACCTACACATGGATCTATTTGCTGGCAGACTCACTTGCTGTGAGCTCCAGCACTGAGGCAGCAGCTTGAAAGGTGTCAGAAACATATGAAGAGGAACTGCATGTCTAGCTTCAAGGCAAGGGCTTGAGGGGCAGCTTTCTCCCAGACAGAAGTGCTGGCAGAAGCCACTGTTCCTTTGTTGAGCCCTCGCCCAAAGTAGCGTGAAGATGCAGGTGAGCACCATAGCTGAGTCTCAGTCAGCCTGGCTAACACTGTTTACCTTGCCATGGTGATTTCCTGAGATCTCACCTCACCCAACTTTTGTAGGTCCACCCAGGTCACTTCCAGTGGCATTTTGATACAAATGGTCTGTGCTGGCTCATGCTGCAGACTTTCCTAAAATTTCTCAAAGGTTCACAGACCCCAAATAAGCAGCACATGGACTTTGGCATGCACTGAACCTCTTGGTGAAGAGCCCCAAGCCTGGCACTAGTGGCAGCTGGCCTTGGTTTGCATCTTATCTTCCCCCACCCCCACCCCAGACACCTCAAGCCCACACAAATGGCAACCATCCGCAGATCACTTTTTAGCTCATACCAAGTGGCCTCAGGTATGACACAGGCAGCAGCTGAGCTTAGCCAGCACCAGAGCCCCTCTCAAGGGGCCTCAGAACCAACAGATCTGGTAGGCTACTTCAGATCACACCATAGCACCACCCAACCACCTCCACAAATGACACACATGAAAGGCAGACTCAGCAAGCATCAGAGCCCTGCTGAAGCAAATCTTTCTCTGTAAGGAAAGCTAAGATAGCTAAGCCAGTCTTCATAACAATCAGCCTGAGGGTAAATCCCTCCCATCATTGTGCCAACAGCAATCAAGAACTCAATTACAACAGGAGGGCACACACAACCCACACAAGGGACACACCTGGAACACCTGGCTCAGGTGACCAGGAAGACTGTGCCACTGGGCTGCATAGGACATCCAATACATAAGGCCACTCTACTAAGACTAGGAGACATAGCAGCTTTATTTAATACATAAAAACAAACACAAGGAGGCAGCTGAAATGAGGAGATAAAGAAATATGTCCCAAATGAAAGAATAAAGCTCCAGAAAAAGAACTAAACAAAATGGAGACAAGCAATCTACTAGATGCAGAGTTTAAAACACTGGTTATAAGGATACTCAATGATCTCAACTTTAACAAAGATATGGGAAACATAAAAATGGAGATAGAAAACATAAAAAAGAACCAGCAGAAAAGAGTAATACGGTAATTGAAAGAATATATTAGAGGGAATCAACAGTAGATTCAATAAAGCAGAGAATCAAATCAGTGATTTGGAAAATGAGGTAGCAGAAAATATCCAATCAGAACAGTAAACAGAAAAAAGATCCAAAAAAATGAGAATAATTTAAGGGCCTTCTGGAACAACATCAAGCATACCAACATTTGCATCATAGGGTACTAGAAGGAGAAGAGAGAGCGCAAAGAGTTAAAAACCTATTTAAAGAAATAATGACAGAAAACTTCCCTTAGCTGGTGAAGAAAATATACATATAAACAGAGGAAGCCCAGAGAGTCCCAAACAAGAAGAGCCCAAAGAGGCCCACACTGAGACACATTATAATTAAAATGCCAAAGGTTAAAGACAAAGAGAGAAGCTTAAAAGCAGCAAGAGAAAAGCAGTTAGTTACCTAAGGAGGTCTCATAAGATTGTCAGTTGATTTCTCAACTGAAATTTTGCAGGCCAGAAGGGACTGGCACAAAATATTCAAAGCAATGAAAAGCAAGGATCTACAATCAAAATTTCTCTATCTAGCAAAGCAATCACTTAGAATCAAAGGACACATAAAGAGCCTCCAAGATAAGAAAAAGCTAAATTTATCACCACCAAACCAGTATTGCAAGACATGTTAAAAGGACTTCTTTAAGAAGAAAAAGGAAAAAAGATAAAAAATAAATATTAAAACAGCAATAACTATATCTATCGACACTTACTTGAAATGTAAACAGATTAAATGTTCCAATCAAAAGACAGGGGGGTGAATTAATAGAAAAACAAGACTCCTACATATACTGCCTACAAGAAATTCACTTCAGATAGAAAGACACACAGATTGAAAGTAAAAGAATGAAAAAAGATATTTCATGAAAATGGAAATGAAAAAACAAAAGCTGAATAAACTTATACCAGACAAAATAGACTTTGAAACAAAGGCTATAACAAGAGACAAAGAAGGACCCAGCAATTCCACCTCTGTGTATTTATGCAAAGAAACCCAAAATACCAATTTGAAGACAAATGTATTGATATGTTCATTGCAGCATTATTTATAATAGCCACGATATGGAAGCAACATAAGTGTCTATCAACAGATGAATGGATAAAGAAGTGCTACGTATATATAATGGAATATTTCCCAGCTAAAAAAAGGAATAAAATCTTGCCATCTGTAACAACATAAATGGACCCAGAGAGTATTATGACAAGTGAAATAAGTCAGAGAAAGACAAATGCCATATGACTTCACTTACATGTAGAACCTGAAGAACCAAATAAATGAACAAACAAAACAGAAACTCACAGATACAGAGAACATTTTGAGGGTTGCCAGATGGAAGGGGGGTTGGAGGAATGTGTGAAAAAGGGGAAGGGATAAAAAAGTACAAACTGGTAGTTAGAAAAGTCATGCGGATGTAGAGTATAGCACAAGGAATACAGTCGATAGTAATATAATAATTATGTATGGTGTAAGACGGGTGCCAGATTTATCTGAGTGATCACTTCATATGTTATATAAATGTCTAATCAATATATCGTACACCAGAAACTAATATAATATTGTATGTTAACTAAAATTGAAAAGTTAAAAAAATATTTTAAAAAAGGAAATTTCTGTAATATGTGACCACATGGATGGACCTTGAGAACATTAAGTGAAATAAGCCAGAAACAGAAAGTTAAATACTGCATGATTCTACTTACATGAGTTATCTAAAATAGCCAAATGCATAAAATCAAAGACTGGAATGATAGTTACCAAGCACTGGGGGGAGTAGGAAATGGGAAATAATTAATTCGTAGGTATAAATTTTCAGTCAAGTAAAAAGTATAAGCTCCAGAGATCTGCTTTACAACACTGTACCTATATTTAACAAGAATGTATTGTATATTTAAAATTTGTTAATAAATCTCAGGTTAAGTGTTCTTGCCACATTAAAAAAAAAGTTAGTCTTACTAGACTATGAGCTGGAATTTTGAAATGACCAACGAAATGGACAAACTTCTAGTAAGCTTGCTAAAGAAAATAAAGGAGATATATAAAAAAATTAATAACATTGTTAATTACAATAGGAATATAATGACAGATAACAATAGGAATAAGATTATAAGAGCACAAAATTATATTATGTTAAATTTAGAGATATTTATATAAGAAATATATGATAGTATAAACTACCAGAGTTAATTGAAAACTGTATGAAACCTAAGGAAAACAAATCATATAAAGTTAATGGAAAAGCCAATGATCTATCTTGTTCCTTATTCCATGTTATTGGAAAACAGCTCAAAAATAGAAAATCAGAGACTCATTTTATTTGTAAAGGTGCAGTGGATTTGCATTTTACAAATGGATTAAGTTCTGAACTGTGTCTCTAAGGTGAAAATCTGTTTAATATTTTAAATTACTCCTGAAAACCCCTTAAAATGCTCATAACAACATTTGTTGTTTTGTGTTTTGTAAAGCAGGTCATAATATATTACTCTGTATGTGCACCATGTTACAATAGATTAAATATTTACTTTGCATTTAGGGGCCCTGTTGGTTAAAAAATACATTTAAATACTAGAATAAGAAGTTATCTTAGAAAAGTCTTCCACAATGAGAGGCAAAAAGAAACTGAGTTCATCTGAATAGAGAAATTCCTATCTTCCTGCATCATGTTTATTTCAGAAACAGATGCATTGAATGGAATGGCAGAAAAATATTGCTCATTAATAATATTCAAAATTTAGTAATTTTACCCTTGAAGGAAATTTACTCATCATCATAAAATCATACCCAGAAAAAAAAATGCAACTCTGTGTACTCTGGTGTAAAACACCAGAACCAATGCCATTTATGTAAAGAAAGAAAAGAAAGACAAAAGAATGTCCACTAACACCACTAGAATGCCATAATTTGACATTATATTGGAGGTAATAATTGAAGCAATATATCAACTGAAATAAATAAGAAAATTTTTAAATGATGAGGCAAATTTTCACTATTTCCAAGAATATAATATTTAATTGAAAAAAGTAAACTGTACAAAGAAAAAAAATACTATTAGATGTTATAGAAGGGTTTAGTAAAGTGCTAGGCACACTATCAATATGCTGAAATTAATATCACTTTATATACTATTTTTTGAAAATGAGAATAATTAAAATTTGTAATAGCAGCAAAAACTATGAAACATATAGGAATAAATCAAATGAGAAATGAGTGAGAGCTATAAAATAAACTGTAAATCTTTGTCAAAGTGCATAAAAGATAATGGAAATATACACTGTACTTTTAGATAAGAACATAAAATGACTCAATATTTTATGCTAATAAATGCTAATCTCGATAAATGCTAACTTCAAACAAATTCTCAGAGGTTTTTTTGTGGGAAGGACAACAAATTTATTCCACAGTTTATTTGGATTAGTAAATGTTTTAGAATAGCCAGGAAATTTTGAAAAGGAAGAGAATAAAAGAAAACTGAAGTATTTTTTTTAATGTGACATTGATGCAATACTTTATAAATAGCTCAAAAGCAAATTAGTGGCCAAGAAAAGGACACCTACATATATGAGGAATTATTATATTGAAAAGGAAAATTTTCACTTCAACAAGGAATGAATAATAGGGGATAATTCCTAAGGAAAATTAACTATAATTGCTTTAACAATTTAAATTTTATGTAAAATATATAATAGTAGAAAAATATTTTTATATATTCCTGACATAAGGGAAAGCTTTTCTAACCATGATACAAACAAGATTCCATAAAAGAACTGATCGATTTGACAATAAAATTTAAAAGTTTTGTATATCACCAGAATGTATAGTCATAATGAAATGATACAGAAAGAAAAATATATTCAATATATAGAACATAGAAAGGAGTTAATCTCCATGATATATTAAGAGTTCCTACAAGTCATAGTGAAACAGGGTATTTTAGAAATTTAGAACCAGTTTTCACATGGAGTGCAAAGATGAAAGTAAAGGAATGTTTATCACTGCATTGTTTCTAGAGAAAATATTAGAAACAACCCAAATGTACATCAGCCAGAGCATTTGTGGATGTTTCAGAGTGAAAGTGTTCCACAAGGTAAGAAATGTGAAATATCCAGTTGTTTCGTATTCCTTCTATACTTTGTAATGTCAGCCTCTAATTTTAGCCATTTTGGTGGCTGCATAAGGGTTATCTAGTTATTGCTTTAGCTTACATATCTTTTGACTATTGAGTTAAGCATCTTTTCTTATGCTTATTGGTCATTTTAGATACTTTTTTATCAAGAGCCTATACAAGTCTTTTGCTCATTTCCCAGTTTGTCTTTTTCTTACAGATTTATAGAAGCTCTCTTTATATATTTGGATATCAGTTCCTTGATGAAAATATGTACTGAAATATTTTCTCTCGGATTGTAACTTGCCTTTTTACTCTCTCAGTGGTGACTTTTCATAACAGAAGTTCTTCATTTTAATGAACACCAACATCAACAGAATATCAACAGAAATGAGTGCATATCCACAGAATGACATGTATAAAAATGGTTATATTAGCTTATTCATAAGTCAAATTTAGAAACACCCAAATGTCCATCAGCAAGAGATTGGATTAAATAAACTGTAGTATATTTATGCAGTGGAATGCTGCATCAATTAAAAATAAATTAACATCTTCATGCAAGGACACAGATCAATCTTACAGCTGTGGTTAAATATCTACTCTATCAGCATGTATAGATCAAGGATAGTGATGGGTTGAGTAGACAGAAAAAAATGAATACCCTCTGATTCTACTTATGTAAAATTCAAAAACAAGCAAAATCAATTTATGGTGAAAGAAGCCAGAATAATGTTTACTAGTGGTTCTCAAGTGGGGATAATTTTTGACCCCAGGGGACATTGGGTAATGTCTAGAGACATTTTGGGTTGCCACTACAGGGTGTGGGGATGCTACTGCCATCTAAATTTAAAGAGCAGGATGATGTCTATTTAGATACTGTATTTTATTAATTTTTTCTGCATTCCATTGGACAGATGTATAAGAAGTGTGAATAATTTAATTTAATCCATTAATGTCTACAAAGTAAGCATCGAAAATTGGGAATGGTAGGAAGGAAAAAGGAAGAAGGAAGGAGGGAGGAAGGAAGGAAAGAAGGGCAATTCCTAAAACAAGGCAAAACTAAAACTGATTCCTAACAACATACCAGGAGAACACAGGCACTGATAGGTAAAGAGAATACAATAAGGTATGACGGTTTTTTTTTCCCCGTTTAGTATTTGTGTCATCCTTCATAATTTCTTATTCCTCCTTCAGACTACCATGTGAATAAGGTAAGAGTTCTTTTTTTATGTTTAGTATTTCTGCTTCATTTTTATAATTTCTTATTCCTCCTTCAGGTACCAACATTCGCTGTTTTACTGAACTAGCTTCTCTACTAATTCTGGTTAATCTAGGCTGCAGTGTATAATCTTTCTTTCATGGCTGTGTTCTTCAGATTTGTTTATTTATTTTTTTTCTGTAAATTTTGGAAAGTGGAGGAAAATCTAGAAATTCATTTACTTTGGCCATTCCAGATCATTTGAAGGATGTGGAATGTATAAGGCAGAGGCTACCTGTAATATCTCTTCATTTAAGCATCTGCTTTTGCTATCTCCTCAAAAGGTGACCCCCAGCATTGGGGAAATATCTTAATAGCTCTCACAGGACACAACTCTCTTCCAAGAGCTAACTAGCTCCATAAATGCAGTGGTTCCCAAATTTGATTGTACATTGTAACAACCTGGGGTGCTTTATAAAATATGCCTGAATACCAGCCTCAGAGATTCTCACTTACTTTGTTTTGAGTTATGGCCCTGGCATCAGAACTTTTTTTCAAGTTCCCCAGATGATTCTAATGTGTAGCCAAGATTGAAATTAGTTTTACAATCAGAAGATTTAATTTACAGAGAACTAATCTTATAAATCTGTTTTAATCTCTTCCTTGTAGCAATACCCTACTATAGTTGTCCTTAAACTATAGTGTGCTTCCAGATTACAAAGTGGGCTTGTAAAATCACAGACTGCCTAGCCCAAAGATCCTTATTCAATAGTTAGACTAGCACCTGGAAGTTTCATTGCTAACAAATCCCCAGGTGATGCTGATGCTATGGTCCCACTATCTAAGAGAATGACTGACCTACTGCTGATATTTATACATAAGCTTAATTTGTAGAAAAAGTACATTAACATGTTGCTGGTAATTATCAATTTTTAAATAAAATTATTTAAAACAGTAAGAATATTCAGTGAAAATTAATTTAAGTGAATTCAAATAGATTTTTTAAAAAGAAAACAGCTGAGAACTTTAGGGTACTTGTTGAATTAAGTAGAAAAATCCTAAGAAGTTACTGTTCTGACCTGAAAACTTGAAAATTAAAATTATTAACCTTTGTAATCATATTCTTTCTATAAATATTATCTTAATTTTTTAGTACTTAAAAATGATCATGAACACATCATTTCCTAACACACTCCAGTGAAAAATAATTTTAAACATGTTGTAATAATAATAGCAAAGCTTAAGCTATTGTTTTGTCTACATTAAATAAACTAAATAAAATAGTCACTCTGGAAAATTTTTTATGAAGGTTATTACCAGAACAACATATACTAAGAGTTTATTAAACCATCTTGAGATATAGGATTATAGTTTTCTGTCCTATTAGATAACATCATAACTCTATGCTAAACTATAGTGATTTATGAAATTGATAAGTTCAGTTCAGACAATATAGATCTGTGATGTACTTTAACATTGCCATTATTTTTTGCAGCTAAAAGCCAAAAAAAATGCTAATGATATAAATATTTTATATGTGACTATCCCATCACCTAATGATTTTTTTGTTTCTTAAGCTACATGAGGCAGAAGCTTCAAAGCTACAATGTATAAAATTTCCATTTTCCCAAAAAGAAATTCTGCATGTACATCATTGTCACATGTTAGCCTAACTTGTAGGTACATGACATGATGCTGCTAAGAATCATGCTTTTCGGAGAAGGCAGTCCAAAAATGATAATGAAAACTGCCAAATTAATGCACCCATTTTATTGAATCTGAACTTAGTGGACTAGAAACTTGAAACAGTTTTTTTTTCCCTGTTCTTTGCCTTCAACCATCTTCTATCAAGTGTCTCTTTCTCTACTTTTCTCAGTATCCTTAAGGATATCATTGAGTCCATAGTAGGACAGAAGTGATAGTGTCCCTTAAATAAGCCCCAAGAAGTATCTGGTCTTCATTTGACAGCTCTCCTAGAATACAGTGTACTAAAGCCTTCTTGTCTTCAGTTTTGGTTCCAATTATTCCCAGGAACAGGAAAGACCTACTCACCATCCTGTTACAGTGGTTTTAGGAAAGCAATCATGTTAACTTCAGAGCACAAAATTCTTAATGCAATTAATTCTTGTTTTGTTTTGTTTTGTTTTCTAAAAATTTGTTCTTTAATTCAATTAAATAAAATATTTTTCCTGAAATACATCTCTCTGAACTTCAAAGGTAGTTGCTCTTAAATAATTGATTTTTTTTGTAGTTTAAAATATTATTTAGAAATATATTTGATTTGAAGTGTTATTAAACTATGTAATTTGGATATTTGAGTTTGCCCACCTTTCCCCTCACTATGGAACATTATCAAGATTCTCTACATGAAAATAAAAAGGAAAGGAGAAAAAGAGTCTTATTTATATTAATTGAACACTTCCACCATATCTATCCTTTTCTGTAGAGCCATTTTAATGATAGAAACTTAAATAGTACATTTGACTTTAAACAACACATATGAAGTATGGGAGACAAAAGTACATTACTTATGACATGGATAGTATATGTTCATATTTGCAAATTTGAAGAGTTAAATTGATAGAAGTTGAGCAAAAGACATAAATTGACTAAAGACTAATTAGGGAAGATATACTAGAGAAAGAATGTTTTAAATTGGACTCTAAAAGAGGAAGAGGCCCAGGGAAAAATGTAAAGGTGGAGTGCTTTCTTTGGATAGTAGGCAAAAGGAAAACTACATCAGGATTTATACAATAAATACTGAGGTGAGAGGAAGGTCTAGAAATAAAACCTCTAATTCTTTCATATTGGCCACAAACATTTAACTCCTTAGTGCTCCCTCCCAGCTTTCAATGATGTTACTTCTAAAATTCTTTCTTCTCCTGAACATGGTGGGGGATGGAGATGTGGAAGAATGGCAGTTCTCCAAGTACAAAAGACAGACTAAAATAGTGAAATGAGGGTGGCTGGAGGCTCACTGGTTATTCCCAAGCTTTCGAGCACCAAAGAAGACTATTCTCCCAATGTCTGCTCTTTATTTTCTCTTCATATTAGTATAAAAAAGGATTTTTGTCTCATTGGAGAAATAGAAAATCAGCAAAAACTATGTATATTTCTTAAACTAATACATTTGCTTTGCCCTTTAATAACTCAGTTTTTTAAATGAATATTTAAAAATTGAAAGCAGTTGATAGTATATTTTTTCATTTTTTCTTATATCTTTCTGATGAAAAATTATTCATAAGTGTTTTGATTTCATTAGCATAATCTAAAATCTGAGTCTAAAATTCTTCTAATGCATCCTATAGAAATATACATTTACCTTTAACAAAAGACCATTCTCTAGTGACCTCAGATGAATGTCTAATACTTGCTTTGATTTAATATGCCAAGAATCTGCAGTTTGCAGACACTCAAGATCTGTCACTCTAAAGTATAAATCTGTAAGATATTTTTCCAGAATGAGATGTAATTTCTCATATTGAAATATTTCCTCCCCCACTACCACTTTTCAATAATATAGTATTATTGGGAAAAACTTTTCATCACTATGTTGTAGAAAGATCTTTCAACCCATTCTATTTTACCAAAAATATTTATCTATTTATCTATCTATCTATTCATTTATTTATTCTTTATTTATTTTAGTAGTTTTCTCAGATTCAAACATTTTGAAACCCTAGCTTAACTTGAAGCTGCATTTACTCTCTTAGACATTCTTGTATGAATATTATTTAAACAATTTACTTTCAATGTAAAACCCTTAAGAACTGAGAATTTTAAAAATATTAAAATCTCACTAATGTAACACTGTACCATTTTGTTAAACACATTCTGTAAGTGCAATAATTTTGTGTAAAATGACATAAAAATACCCTGACTGGTCAATACATAATACAGAAGTGTTCCACACAATTGGGCATACTTGTTTTACCTGTTTGGGGGGATTGTTTTAAAGAGAAATCTATACTAGACTATACTACATGGAATTTGGATTTAACCAGATAAAATTAAGATCGTGTATTCTTGCAATAACTTGTTATTTTTATTGCAGCATGGGTGATTTTCTACTCTTAGCATATTAAGTCCATACATTGTTATTATTAACTGTTTTTCTTTACAAAGCCTGGCTGTGAAGGTAGATATGCCAATTTAAGTCCAACAAAATTCAGTAAACTGGTTGAAGTTAGCTAGTGCAATAGTTCCGTTATTTAGTCATGTGGATGAAAGAATTAAAAAGAAGACATTTTTATTGAAGGGTAATTATTTTAACTTAGGATTTGAAAAAAATTTTAACCCAATGTTGCACATCAGCATAGCTCCCATATATATTCTTATAGCATCCCCTAATTCTTTTCTACAAATTCATTACAATTTGAATTTTACTGAATCTATGTTATTATATTAGCTCCCTTATCTGACTGCAGGTACCTAACAGTTGGGACTATATCTCATTTAAAATATCAATGTCTAACACAACAGCTCATCCTCAGAGCTAGTATTAATTGGGATTGTTTTAGAAACAAGTAAATGACAGCAGATCAATGTAAGACAACAACTAAAGGGAAGATACAACAGCACAATACCAAAAAACATAATGACATGAAAGTAGCCAGACCTTAGAAAATTCAGAATAGGAAACTAAAATGCTATTTGTTGTTAAAACAGCATTTTGTTGCTGAACAAAAGCAAACAAAACTATAGTTACTATCCATTCCTCATCTTTGTTTCTATCAAGTAGCTTTTTTTTTTTTTTCAATATTCATATAAGCTTTGGCTACATCTTAACCTACATGGCAGAAAACTTGGCTGAGGTTTTATATTTTAACCATTCAATAATTATTTCCAGGTATGAGTCAAATCTCAGTGCCAGTTCTAATTTCATTGTAAGGGTTCTGAATGGCCCATCTTGAGTAAAGTGACCACCTAGAGTTTGCCAGATGTGGCCAGAAAGTGGGGTCAGATTACTCAGTGCCATGGGAATTGTGAGTGTGATGAAGCTCTGAAATGGGGGTACTGAAGATGTCCATGGAGTGCTCACATAGATTTGATAAAAACATAAGTGAATGAATCACACTATAGCATAAAATCTATTTTAGAAGTTCTCATTAATAAGCTTTGACTGATACATTCTTGGAATAGAAAGTATTTCTCCCTTGATGACAAGCAAAATAATAATTAAAGCAATTTGTTGTGACTGACCTCATTTTTGGATACTTGTTTTCCTCTCTTTTCTCTCTGCTGTATTTGTCTTGACTTCAGATTGGTAAGGAAGCCTTTAAAGTACAGAATTGGCATTTCATCTTTTTTTCTTCTGTTGTGAGAGAATATGTAGTTTCCACAGGATGTTCAATGTATGTTTTTAGAACTGCTTTATTTATTAGTCTTCCCCAATGATTCATGTTGAACAAAAATATGTGTTAACAAAATACAGGAACAATGAAGATATAGAATACTGAAATTCCCAGTTTTTACTTCCCTTAAGTCCCTTGACATAATTTAGTGATGCTTTCTCATAGATTCAATAAGATATGTTAAAATTTTAATTAATAGTTTTATATACATTCTATAATTTTTTAAAGTCCTTTCTTGAGGTTGTAGTGTGCTAGGCCAGGATACAGGCCAAACGTAAGATAAGTGTCTTCAATAGCAACATAAGTAAAACAAAAACAAGTGACTAAGCAGGAAGCAGAAAGCATAAGCAGGAGAGTGATGCTGGGTAAAGATTTGAACTGTATCATTAGCTTGTGGCTTGTGATTATGTCTGTGATGTGCCAAGGTATGTAGATGGATCACCTGGCTCCATTTAAAGTTTTAAGCATATGATAATTTCCTCTCTCTTCCACATTTAGGGCTCACGCAGCAGATTTATACACATTCTGGGGCATTCCTGAGGTAATGGGTTAGTTGGCATCATAATTTTATTTTATTGTATTCTTTCTACAATATCAAAATTAGGAGATTGCAACAATGTTTGTGGGAGAGAAATACTACTTTGATATCTACCAGTTTCCCCTTCTTGGTACATCAGTGATGATGGCTAGAGGTGATAATGAGCATGGAAGTCCGAACCTTATTAAAATTACAGGAAATTTTTTATATAGCAAATACATTTGTTACTAAATTTTTAAAGAAATATTCTTAATTTCTTTAAACAGCAAATTTAGAATAAACAGCATATTTCCCCTATAATCCTTGTCATCCTTTGAGATGAACATTATACATATGCTACATAATTTTCAACTTTAAATATCGATTTCACTGATAAAAAAGGAAGAATCATTTAATGTTGCTAATTAAACATGCCAAAAGTGGTCTTCAAACCAGTTACAAATTTAATTATGACTTAAATGATTTTAAATAGTCTCATATTCATAAAATGAAGCTGTTGCATATATTAAATAACTATATTACCTCCATTTAGAATATGAAAAAAGTTAATTTAATTTTAAACTTTTCTTCTTACTAACAGAAGTTTCAATTGGAAAAAAAAAACTAAACCCTTTATGGATTATCCATTTGTTTGCTGAGGTATAGTACTACTGACAGGTTAGAAAATATTGTGTAGTGTAAAAGGGTCCAATTTTAAAAATCATATTTTAGTCCTGCCTTTCAGTAGCTTTAGTCCACCAGAAAAAAATGTATGATCTCTCTGGACATTCCTTTTCTATTCTAAAAACTTAAGGAGATTACATTTATATCTATAATCTATTATAGTTCTAAGATTCTACAAATATATAGATATCAATTTAGTGTTATTTTTTTTCTTTCAAATAATAGAAGATTAACTGGAAGAATCTGCACTATATCTTGCCATCTTTTTTATTCCTCAGAGAGTTGTGATACATAAGTAAAAGAAACATTATGAATATTATTCAAAAATAGAAATTTTACTTTCTTATTCATTCTGTAAATTAACCAAATCTACTGACCACCAACCATGTGCAGGCATTTCTGTTAAATATCAAGGCAGTTATAAATTCCTGTCCTCAAAGAGCTTACACAGAAGTTTCATACTGCCTACCAATGAGTTCAACAGCTAACATATATCTGATTTGGTCTGCAGTGCTGATTGCATAGTGTTTATTTTTATATATTTATTTGCTAATTTAAAAGTGATTTTACATAAATATATGCATTTCTGGTGTATTATGAAAAAATCATCTTATGTCTTTTATTCTTGTAAAATGAAAATGGACTAAAATAACCAATTTCTACTTTTAGATAGGATCAACATTCTCTAATTGATTATATAAGACTTTACTTACTGCTCCTGGCTTCATTTAATTTTAATCCCTTGTCTACAAACATGAAACTACTTGGGAAAATGTGTCACTGAGAGAAGTCATACTGAGCTAAGTCTGTTGTGACAACATGTATACCTAAGAGATGATTTCGTCAAGATACTGGCATAAAGAACAAGATAAAGAGAAAGGTATAATACATTTGATGAACTTTGTAAAAATCCAGAATACAAGATGATTTAATAATTTGGTTTATAAGACATTTTACATCATGTGGATTAATTTTTGTTTTAGCCTATTTATTGATGTATTGAGCCCAAAGAAATTCTATGCAGATGCTTTGCATATATTAACAATACTGAGGTAAATTCTGGGATAGAAGGAAGAAGTGTAAAGAGAATGGTAATATTTATCTGAGTGAAAAGAGGAGAAAAAAAAAAAAAGAAAATGGTGTATGTAGAGAGAGAAAGAAAAGAAAAATCATGTTAGAGAGATATTAAGGGCTACTATACATGCCCAGCTAGCACTTGGTAGCTATTTCGTTTACTATCAATTTGAAAAATGCAGAAAAATAAGATAATTTTAGTTTGGAAGGTGGCATCATTCTAAATGAGTATGTAAATATTATGTTTGATTGCATCTTTCTGCTTAACTTATGTTTTGCAAACTCCATTTACCATTAAAAAAAATCAAGAAGTTTGTAAATAGCCTTAATGTCCATCAGTGGAGAGCTGATTAAGGTAAATTAATGTCCTTCTTGTGGAAAACACTGTAATAATAAAGCCAGAACTGATTTCCTTTTCAATTAGTCAGAATAGGCATAGTGCCTAAATAATCCAATATTTTTATGGACCCATGAAAATGTGTTAATTTTAATTTATTTTAAAATCAGAAGAAACAAATAATTATAAATCCAGCCTGGAATATATTCATCCTTATACCAATGTAGTCATAAAATATAACTTTAATTTTTTTTAATAGAGAAAGAGGCCAAAGGCAGCAAAAGTACCTAAGGCTAATAAAAATCATAAATCAGCCTTAAATAAAATAATATGAAAATCTCATGATATAATAATATGGAATGATCTCTAAAGTATTTTAAAAAATAAGAACAAAAAAGCAAAGTATATGTAAAAGGAAGTTTTATATATCTTTTATATGTATATGAAATCTCTGGAATATGAATAGGAAACTGAAAACATTATCAGGCTTTGAGAGAGGAAGTGTATATTGGTGAGTAGGGTTGGAAGAGAGCTTTTCAGTAAATATCCTTTTGCACATTTTGAATTTTGAACCATGTGAATTCAATGTGTGTTTAAAAAATAAAGTAACTTTTCATAACATGGAGGCAATTTATCACTAGGAAGCCTTTCTGTCTTTTGTATGGCATCAAGTATATCTTTCCAAATTAATAAGCCATTTAAAATATAATGATTACTATCCAGATATCATATGTTCTTTCTGAAATTAAAACACAAGTATGGCATCTCCAACAAATTCCAAATTTGGCCCCATTAAAGAATGGCAAGATTTATTCACAAAGACTTACATAATCAATTACTTTGGGGAATTTGGTTTTCTTTTCTGAGGTGTATGTCTTATTTCTCAGCTTTAAAATTTAAATTTAGGATTTCACTCCCTCTTATATCTCCCACTAATATTAACCATCAAACTCACACTGCACTGAAAAGGTTCTATAGAAGTCTGTTGCAGACATATCTGTCACACATTATAGACCCCATGGCCCTCGGATCCCAAAGACTGTTCAGTGTTTCAGTAAACTTCCATCACCTGGTAAGGGCAGTTTTATGCCCAGCTGGTGACACTCATGCTAAGGAAAATTGTGCACTGCACAAAGAGAGCCTGTTATAACTGCCTTGTCTCACAAAATATTCATCTCTTTCCTGACATTGACTTCTCCTTTTTAGGTTCATTGCCAATAAACTACCCCTCATCTTACAAATGCTAAATTACCATGCAGGATAAAATGTTCATTAATATAATCCTCTTCTGTGAGGCCTAACTTTCTCTCAAGTGTTGATGGAAGTGAGTGGGAGGCAAAGGTGCTATCACCCTACTCCATATCTGGCTCTTCTTTCAAACACTGCTCTCCTGCGCTCTTGTCTGTAGTTTGACCACAGTCTTGAGTTTACTTCCCAGTTATTATTTGCTGCATTGGGTTCAGCTACAGCCAATGAGGGACATTTAGTACTTGCTTAAGCTCTATCTACTTATGCTTTTCAACCAACTGACACAAGATTTTTATTTTTAATCTTAAAGACAGAGCGACCCTAAATAAGGGCACTGGCATACATTCTTTTAAGAAATAATTCACTGGCAGAGATGAAAAAAAATTTAAATAAGTTAATAACATGGGAGTACTTTTAATAATAGTGTTCCAGCTAAAGGGTAATTGTCCAACTTAGTAAATATATATGATAAATCATTAAAATTCATGTTCATAAAGAGATTTAGACAAATAATTAAAATATAAACAAAAATAGGATATAAATTATATATATTGTTCTAAATATATAATCAAAAATTATATATATGCACACAGACACATATATAATATTAGACTATTAAAAGGAAATTCTCAGGGTAGTAGAATTATTACTTTTTTATATAGTACATTTCCAAACTTTGATAATATAAATGTATCACTTATTATTAGAAAGATGCCATTTTCATGATCCACTGTTAAGAAATACCTGACAAGGATATTTTAGTTATAGTTATTTATCTTTTCTTAGATATATCTTTTTTCATTACTTTTTACTGTTTGCTGTAAGTCGAACAATATTTCCCATTAATATTTTAACCATGCCTATTTAGCATCAATATTGTGCCACTTCAATTTTAACTCCTAATCTTTTGAGCTTCCTACTTCATAAATCTCACTTCACACCTGACATTTCCCACCTCACATTTCACAAATGTAATAGCATTACAACAGTAAGATTCTGTTTATAAACATCTCACTTCTCACTTCCCACTAATATTTCAAACTTCACATTTCACATGTCATAATTTACAAATGGGAAAGAGTATATTTCTATTTACCTCACCTCCTTTGTCCTTTACCTTTATGCTCTATTGCTATATTTTTATTTGCACACACATCATTAGTGTGGCCTTGTTTATTTTAGAAGTCATTAAATTCCTTTTAAGAAAATTAGACGATAAAAAATTTGGTTTTTGCATTTACACATTGATTTTTCATTTCCGCTTGCTATTTTCTCCTCCTTGTAAAGCAAAATTTCTATCTTATGTCACTTCTGTTCAGCCTGAAAAACATCCTTTAGTATTTCTTGTAGTGCAGTCTGCTTGAACGAGTTGTCTCAGCTCTCATTTGCTTAAAAATCTTTATTTTGCCATATTTTTAAAAGATAATTTTACAGGATATAGAATTCAAAATTGATAGTTATATCTTTTAGCACCTTAAAATTGGTACTGCATTTTCTTCTGGTCTCCATTGTTTCTGATGAGAAGTACGCCTTTATTTGTATTACTGTGTTTCTGTATGGAATGCATCTTTTTTTTAAGGCTCCTTTCAAGATTTCCTATTTTAGGCTCTAATATTCGTACTCGTGTGACTCAGAACTTTTTTAATTTTTTAGGCGAGGCAACCCTTGTTTGACCTCACAGATTACAAGGACCTCGTCAGCTTACAGTCCCTTATTTTTATTTTTTATGCCTACAGCTCCTGGTCTTCCTAGGTGGTCTCCCGTCCAAGTACTAACAGGGATCGACCCTGCTTAGCTTCCAAGATCAGATGGAATCGGGCTTGTTCAGGGTAGCTTGGCCGTAGATGACTCTGAACTTCTAATTTTAAGCACTTTAAGTCAAAGGTTTTCAGCTATCATTTTTCAAAAATATTTTATTGCCTCATTATACTCTGATTTTTGTTTTGGAGCTCCAATCCTTATGTATTAAGTTGTGTAATACTGTCTTTTAAGTTCATGGGGTTCTGTTCATTTTTCTTGAAACTTTTCATATTTCTGTGCTTGAGACTACATATTTTCTCTGTTTCTGTTTCCCAAGCCTCTCAAAATTGGCAAGAATCTTGGTAGGGCTTGTTTTTAAGCTTTGTTAAAGTATATCTAGAGTGGCCTTTCTCTGCATGTGGCCTTTATCATAAAGCAGTGATTCTGCTTGATTCCCATGCTGTTAGGTGGTATTAAGGAGGTCTAATCAGTATGCCTAGACCAAAATTTTAAAGTCCCCAGCTCTGCTTAATGTCTAATACTTCTGTTCTGTTCTCACCTCTGTAGCAGCCACTATGCCTTGAGTGGCCATGCCTATGGCTGTACTGTCCCGCTCTCAGGCAAGGATGTGCAGTAAACCCCAACATGAACTTTATGACTCCACAGACTACTCTTTTAATGCTTTGCCCAACAGATTCCAATCACTTCAAAAACTCAGAACTCTGATCTCTACCTCTTTAGATAAGAGAGACTTTCATATTCTGAACAAACTCCAGTTCACTACACTGCAGCTGGGAAATTTTCCTGAGGCAGAGATCCAGAAAAACTGGCACCTACCTTGTTTATTTCCTCTCAGGAACCATAGCCCACTTGCATAGTCATTTTTCTTTTAGATATTTAATCCTAACATTTATTCATATTCCTATTTGATTATTCAGTGCCTAAAAAATAGCACTGTTCTCTTCTTATTCTTGCTCTTCACTTGTCTCTCTGATATTCCAATTCTACCTTCACATTCTAGCTTTTAGTATATATTCTTTTGGCCTCCTGGTTTTGTGATCAGGTCATATTCTCTATTCTGGATCATTTAACTGTTTTCATTTGGACTTCAGGGTATAGGCAGTTCCCTGATGGGGAAATTCGGGTCATTTGATGTATAAGAGATTCATCCCTTCTGTCAAATGTGACCATTATATTTGACCCAACCTCCTTCCTTCCCTCATCATTACTGGACAATCAACAGGATTATTAACACCAAGAAATACTTATTGAGCCTTGTTCTCTATTAGACTGAACTGAAAATAAAATGCCTATCAATATAAATTTTTTTCTTTGTCCTTGCCAACATAAATACAATTTGGCTAGAAATAAAATATGCCCATCTAAATGTTAAAATTCCCAGATTCCTAAGCTAGAAGTAGCCATGTGACGTACACTTCTCCAATGAAAACAATTGTTTTAATTGTTTTCTTTTTTTTAAGACACACATGGCTCACTTCTATTTACGGCTATTCCCTATTCCCCTCCACCAACCTACTCTACCTCAGGAAGTGCTGATCTTTGACTTGAGATAACATGATCCAGATAGTTGTCTGATCCCAGAAGACTGATAAGTGCCTGGAGTAAAACTGAACTAAACTTGTAGCCTGGAACCAAGTTTACACAAGATCAGTTTAAAACAGTCAACCCTGGTTTGACCAAAGACATGAGAAATATACGCTTATTTGCTGTATGATACTGGGATCTTTCTTGTTATTGTTTATGCAACATTATCCTAGCAATAACTGATTGAAACAATAAGCTAGACTCAAATCATGAAAACGCTTAATGAGGAGAAGATAAAATGTAGCAGGGAATAGCCCACTTCTGCTGCTAGACTGCCTGGATTCATTGCCTGGCTCTAGTTTTACTCATGAGGATTTTTGCCAAATTAATTACCCTATGTCTGTTTACTTACATGTAAAATAGGAATAATAATGTGAGATTTCTTTGATGAGGATTAAACAAAGATAATCATATAAGTTTTGATGACATGATATCTGGTATACAATGCTTAATTAATATTCAAAATTATTATTCAGTATCACTGTGGGGTTTAGAATTTACTCAGCAGGACAATGGTTTTTAACTATATTTTCATGAAAAACTGCTGTGTGTCAGTTGAGGAGGTTCCCCAATAAACTAGAATAATGAAAGCCCTTTTCCAGTATACAGATTAAGTAAATTGATATAAATTCCATGTTCTAAGAATTTTTCTCCCCTACATGTTTTTTAAATCTATAGTGCTTAGTACAACTTTTTTTGAAGCCAACTGAAAACAAGTAAATGCACAAGTATTATTATTATTAATTGACAAAATTCAGAAACACCAATTATACTTTGTATAGACATATGTGCTCAAAACTGCCATTTTATATTACATAAGCAAAATATTTTCTCCCAGGAAACTTGCTCCTACTTCCTGCGATGGAATTGAAAATGTTTCATCAGACAAAAACTGACAGACACAGAAAAGGGTCTAGTGGTTACCAGAGGGAAAGGAGTGGAAGTAGAAAAGGGTAAAGGGGGTCAAATATATGGTGATGGAAGGAGATTTGATTTTAGATGGTGAACACACAACGCAATATAAAGATAATGTATAATAGAATTGTACACTTGAAACCTATAATTTTATTAACCAATGTCACCTCAATAAGTTCAATAAAAAAGAAAATATTGTTTCATGATACTTTACAAATAATATGGTATTCTGCAAAGAACACAATAATTTTCAGGTGCTTTACCTGCTAAGATCACCATTGTTGAGGAGTGAGAATCTTTAAAAGAAAAATCTGTTTGTTTGCTATTTTAAGAGATATCTGGGCTTGAAAGTTTACCCTGTATAGAGTTTAATTGAAGGTAGATTGGGCTGTGAGCCAAACAGCCTAGTATATAGCCCTAGCAATATAAAATGATTCCTTGTCAGAAGCAGGGAACAGAAAAGAGTTGACTAATAAAAAGACATTAGGGAAGTGAAGATCTGAGAATATCTGGATGCAAATGGCAAGGTAAAGGAAAGAGGTTCTTAAAGTTAAGTATAACATGAAAATCACCCTTACAGGTTAAGAAAAATGCATGAATAGTCTATGTCCCCACTCCTAAAAAATTCTGGCTCACAATTTCTGGAAGTGATTAAAACCTGCATTTTTAACAAATCCCATTTCTGATTCTGATTTAGGTGGCTGAGAGTCACATTTGGAGAAATGTTAGAAAATGATATTAGTTAGAAAACTAATAATTTGGAACCATTAGTTTGACTCTGCTATTTCAGATTTACTTAGCACTTGCATGTCCCAGGTACTGGCAAGGATTGCTGCAGATGGGAAGCCAAAGAGTATAGGATGATGCCACAATTTTATGTCTGAGCACTCTGGAGAAGAATTATGCTAGTAATCAAGATGCATAGCATAATAGTAAATGTGATACTGTAAAAAAGGAAAGATGTACTTTTTTTCTGATGTGTTGAATATTGGACTTTTCCACATATGGCTCTGAATAAGGTTATAAATAAGGGAGCTATGAAATCTAAAGAGTCATCTTATAACTGATAAGTGGCCAGATTGGAAGCCAAAATTACATTGTTATCAATGATCTTTCTCACACTGGAATCTGGTATTAAGATGCCTAGTCCCTGCAATTCTACCAAACAGAAGCAACTGGATTACTCTGTTACTCCGAAGTAGCTAAAGACACTACGCACCTTACCTACAACAGTCCCTTACAAAAATTTTACTGTAGATCTTGTACTTGTAATTTATAACACTTAAGAATTCAGAATGAGTCCAACTGTTTATTTTGTTATCTCCATTTGAACCCAAGTACTATGAAAGCAAAGCTCACGTCTTAATTATCTACTATCCAATACTCATAATTTAGCACAGTACTAAGCAAGTAGAAACTCTAAACAATTTGCTGAGTGAATAAGTTTTTTTCAAAAGAACAAATATTAACTTTGGCTTCTGGTCAGGTATTTCTGTTATTGTTGTTGTTGTTTGTTAGTTTCTGCTCAAACCAAAGTTCCATGTTCAGATGTTAAACAGGTAAGGAAAACATTATTTGAGATTATAATAAAAGAGAAGAGAGGCCAGAATTCTTGAGCTCAACTACTCAGAAACAAAGAGCTGGGAGAGATTTTAAGAGCTGAAGTACTGTAGGCCACCCGTGTTTAGTAATTGGCCTCATTCAAAAGAGAAGTTAACTTTTACTCTTAGCTTCATGATAGGAGGTAGTTCTACAAATTGGAACAATGTGCCTGCGTATGTCACGCTCCAACCTTTCTACAAACTGGAAGGAAGATAGGGATGCTATCTTCTTCATTGATTACATTTCAAAAGTATGCCTTCCAGGTCCTTAAGAAAGACAGACCTGGATTGTAAAACTGGCAAGAGCTTTTTAAAAGATTTATATCTTAAAAGGGCAGATGGTGACTTTACAAATATAAATGTTCTAAAGTAAATGCTTCAAAGAAAGGAAGGTCAGGGACCCAGAATAGGAAATTTGTCTAAAGTTTGTACCTGATCTGAGAGAAACGTCAAGCCCGTCTTAATGATTAGCTGTGTTTCTGCAGTGCTGCACCGTGCAACTCAAATTATGAGCTTCCAACCTCTCATGGTTCCCTCAAGCAAGAGATGCTGAACACATTACGCTACGCCTTTTTGTTTACTTTCTTACCTGTGACCCACCCATTGGCTAGACCCCGCGCCTCCTGGCAGAGCGCGTGCGCAGAAGGCACCGCGCGCCTGACGTCACTGAACGCGCCAGCCCCTACATGTTAGCAACCGAAAGCGTCCGTAGTAGCAGTGGCTGCTGAGATGTACGAACTTCCGGTTTTCTCGGCAGCTGCCGCCGCTGCGGCTTCTACCTCCTCTGCCACCTGCCGCGGCCTGGTCTCAGCCTGGGATTTGGTCACCTCTTCCTCGTTATCTGTTGCGCCCATGGTCTCTCTTGGAGCCAGGGCGGCGGGACCGGCAGCTCCGGCGTAGTGAGAGGCCGGTCCGGGGACAATGAAGGCCGCGCACTGCAGCTGCTTCCTCAGCCGCGTTCTGGCCTCCGCCCTCTTGCTGCTGCTACTCCTGCCAGGATTAAAAGGGCCCTTGGCTGTACTGCTGCAGGCAGCTGAGGCCGCTCCGAATTCCGGACCCCCGGACCGTGGACCGCGGACCCTGTCCCCTCTCTCGCCTGGCCCCACCGCCGCCCAGTCCCCGGGCCGCGCTCAGATCGAAGCCGCGGGGCCGCGGGGCGCTGAAGGCAGCAATGGCAGCAGCCCCAGGGCTGGGCTTGCGGCGGAGGATCTAGCAGGGAAGGCGGGGGAAGAAGGCTCAGTGGGTGGCGTCCTCGCTGTGAGCCCCAACCCTGGCGACAAGCCCATGACCCAGCGGGCCCTGACCGTGTTGATGGTGGTGAGTGGCGCTGTGCTGGTGTACTTCGTCGTCAGGACTGTCAGGTGAGGCGAAGCTTCGATCAGCTTCCCCCAGGGCCTGAAATGGGCCGCCTGGTGACCTTCTTGTAAGGCAGATTTCTGTAACTTGGCTTTGCCCACTCTCCGCTCCCAGTATCAGGAGTGCCTGCCTGAGATTGTGAAGATGACTGGCTTAAAAACCCGTGGTGTCTTTGGGAGAATTTAAACCACCAAATAGTTGCTCTCTTTTATTTCTAATTTATAAATTAATACCCCACCTCCAAATCTCTTTACCTTACCTCAAAGACATACTTTCCCTGAAGAGGAAGTAATCTTGTATTTGACCACAATACCTCGTAATACTTCTTTCTACTGTATTTACTGTTTACTTTGTCATTTTGCTTATCAGAATTTAAACTTTTTAAGGGCAGAACTCCTATTTAGTAGAATTTGTAAGTCCTGAAGTTCTTTTTACAATAGTGCCACTTAACTGGAAATCAGTATGTCATTCAAAAGTTTACATTTAGTATAGATACATAGATAGATAGATAAATAGATTTTTAAACCTGTTCTTACTACAGAATGATAGATTATTGAGTTATTTAAGTTTCAGATTGGCAACAGACATGATCACTTAAATGACACCTTTCACTTTACATGTGAGGAAACTGACCCAGAAGGGTAAAATTATTTATCTGGTACCCCATGGGGTCTAATGATAATCTATGATTGTATCATTTGCTTTGTTCGAATATTTTCCAGTTAACAAGATGTCTATGCTCTGACCTATGATCAACCTTATGATTAAGTAAACGAGGTCATTATGTTGTATCATGAATAAAGTAGATGATTTCCACTTATTTTTCTACTATCCTTAATGCCTTATCAAATAGAAAGGGAATTATATAATCCAATTAGTGATATTTGTTATTGTTATCAGTAACCTTCATTTGATGTATTCTTTATTACTGAAGTAAAATTGGTTTATGGAGTCATGTTATTAAAATATTTCAACCATGTAATAAGTTGATTTGGAAAATTTATAGTAAAGCTTCTTTAAGTTGGTTAGCTGGAGACCACCTCTCTGAAGAGCTGACATATAGAGCCAAAATGTTACTATTAGGAAGAGCCAGCCAAGAGAAAACCTGCAGGAATACTGTCTAGGTAGTTTCCTCCTTTATAAAATACTGTAGAGGGGAGGTTTACCAGAATGCATTGATTTATTGTTTTCCAAGCTTTTATGTTTTTTCCCTTAATTACCTATTCTCTATTATTTCATACATTTCTTTAAATAGATTTAAACTAAAAGTTTCCTTTTAAACAAATCTAATTATCGTGAATGGACAAGCAACATCCCTTAAACAGCTGATTAAAAAAAAGTACAGTGTAAGCCACTGGTTCTAGACATGTAGTCCAGGGGATGGTTCTTTGAGACCTCTTCAGGGGATCTGCAAGATTAAAACAATTTTCAAAATATTACATTTTCTTACAAGTTTATAGGGTACAAGAAGTTTATTGATACAGTTTCAAATTCCACATTGCAACTAACTTTTAAAAAACTACCTCTTGTTGAGTTTTGGTGTAGTAGCAAAAAAGAGCACTAGCATCTGAAAAGGCGATTAAATTCTCCTCCCTTTTCCAAGTTCCTATCTGTGTGAACCTGAGCTTCATATCCTTCAACCAAGCAACATATTGCAAATGACTGACTGCAAAGCAAATATGAAAATTTAGCTATTTTCTATTTTCTGTCTCTGTTTTTTATCTAATTCTATCTGCTTAAGCCAGACATTAAAAGGATTTGAAAAATCCTTTTCACTTTTTTTTTGGTTTTCTTTTTGACAGTATAGTTTTCAAAAAAAAGTTATGTTAACTTGCAATGGATTTATTATTTTAAATCAAATGATAAATATTTAAATTTTTTCTTAAGTGTAATTAACATATTAAGTATTGTTATATATAATCCACATAAATATAAGTTCTTTGGGGTCCCCACTTATTAAGACGGTAAAAGAAGCCAAAGACCAAATGTTTGAGAACTACTGATAAAAGCAGTATTATTTGAGTTAGTCACTACTGGTTCACAACAGCCAGCAAATCCAGGCCCACTATCTGTTAAAGGGGAAGTTAGAAAATGTGAGGTGTTAAAAATCCTATTACCTCTAAACTGAGACTTTATTCTTGATATAAAGAAAGATAAGAAGAAAATTGAAGCAGTTTTTTTTTTTTCCACTATGTAATTGTTATTTATTGCTGTCTATATATAGTTGACCCTTGAACAATGTGGGGGTTGGGGATGCTGATCCCCCTGCCCTCTCACAGTAGAAAGTCTGTGTAAAACTTTGCCCAAAAACTTAACTATTACTAGCCTACTGCTGAATGGAAGTCTTATAACATAAACTGTCATTTAACACATTTTGTATGTTATATATAGTATATATTATATTCTTAAAGTAAACTAGAGAAAAGAAAATGCTAAGAAAATCATAAGGAAGAGGAAATACATTTACAGTATTTGTTAAAATCTGTGTATAAGTGGACCTCTGCAGTTCAAACCTTGTTGTTCAAAGGTCATCTGTTGCTCTTATAAAGATGCAGAGTACCCTGTGTATTATGTTTCTTATACATATAAATTATGGATCTGATGATAACTTTTTTGGAATGACTCTTTTCATTTTGCTTCCACCTTATTTATAATCTTATATGTAAATGTTTATTGCTATTGACTTTCTGCCTTCAATTATGTAAATCTTGGAAGAGTACAGTCTTTTCAGTCTGATTCAATTGGGTGACTCACTAACATGTGTTACCCTCCAAATTCTAAACTATGCCTAAGAAAAACTGCACTCATTAACCAGCATCTATTACATTCAGATGTCCAAAGTTTATTGATGCTAACAATGTCTGGGCAATGTTCAGACTCATACTTTTGCTTCCAGTTAAAGGAATGAAAATCATTCATTTTGGCGAATGCCCATTTTGGCTTTCCACTTCCAAAATATGTGTGACAGCATACCAGCATTAGTTATTTGTGTCATTTCTTTAACTACTGTGAGGTAACATAAGCATATTTTACTTGTAAAATTGTTGAACTCCATTAAACTTACAAGTTGTTTTGTTTTAATCTAATTCAGTTATAAAGAATATATCACTAGAAATAACTTCCACTTTGAGTCTGCAAATGTTCCAAAGAACAGTTAGGTTATCTCTGTAGAAATTGAAAAATATATACAAGGAACAGTAGGAACAGAGTAGGATTACTAAGATTAATATAAAATCTCTATGAGAAGAGGTGCATTGTCTATCTTATCTCTATTATATCCCCAGTCCTAAACATTATGTACTACATATGGTAGGCACTGAATAAATAGTTGCCTAATGACTGAGTGTTCTTCATTAATTCTCTAGTTGCTGTGTAGGTAGGTGGTGAAGATTTGGATTTTTAAGGGTAATTGCTGTTTATTGGGAATTATGCAGATCTCAATTAATACTTAGATTTGCTTCCTCTTTAGGACATTCTTCTCAGTAAAATCTATAAAGCAAGAAAAAATTACTCTACAGGGTTCTTACTATTTTTTAGGCAAAACCTTAAGATAAAGGCCAGCTAAATTGCTGAGTTACCACATGGAGGACAACTGTCCTAGAGGATAGTCCAAGCCTGCAGCTAAATTCTCATAATGGAGAAATAAGTCTTCATTGCATTAGACATTGAGATTGAAATTGTTTATTTCCTTACCATAACTTATATTGCCCTGATTAAAATACTTAGGCTATCATATCGGTTTCAATATGTGTAAAATCATCTTTTTACCTCAAAGGTTTTGCTATTTCAGCATAAGCTCTTCACAGTTGTCAGAGTTTGGTAAGAGAGACTTGAAACTTATATAATCTTATTAACCAATATTACCTTAATAAATTTAATAAAATTTTTTTAAAAGAGTGCATAAGGGCTTTTAACTACTTCAGCCAAAAAATGAGTATAATTGTATGCAAAGCTGGAAGTGTGTGTTTGTATGTGTGCATGTGTTCCAGATTTGGTGACTCCTAGTCATATCTGTCATATGAAATGAAAACACCAAAGGTCATGTAACTGGAAAGTGTCCAAGCTCCTGCAAAACCCAGAATTTGAACTACTCAGTGAGTTCCTGATGTGAATGATTGATTATATTTTTATTCTTTCGTTGGGATGAGTTTGCATTAGACAGAATAGTGAAACGAATTTTTATTGGTACTAAAAATGATAAGCAATTAAATAATGCTTTTCCAGATAGTTTGGTCTGTACTATTTCCGCATGCTTTCTTATTAAGTGTACACATTATAATGGATGCACAATGATAACCATTGCAAAACGATTCTAACTCTTGAAAAAGTAATTCTGCTATATAAAATTAACATTTATCTACTCTAATTACCTGTTCTTTTGTCCTCTTACTTTTGTTTGATTCATTTATTCGCTCTGCATATCTTTTTCTAATTCATAGCTTCTGGCTTTTAGTTTTTATTTTCTTATAATTAAGGTCTACTGTGACCCATTATTCCCATTACTAGGCCTCGTAGTAGTTCTTTTGATCCCCATCACCCCTTCAAATTGTCTTATGTTCCTGTTTGCATATGTGTTTTCTTCCACATGGACCTCCTGAAGCAGGTATTCTCATGGGCTTATCTTTGTAGGCTAGGCCACAGTATAGGTCACAATCAATGTAGAGATTGACAGCCCTGGTTTAGAAAAGGTACCCATCCCAGGATCTTTAGTTGTAGCTGAGAGTAGGGGTTTTGCATGGCCGAAAACATGATGAACCATCATTACCATTCAGAAGAGTCGTAGGTGGAGCCTTATAATTCATTTTAAAGAAGCTTGGGGACAGTGGACATGGCAGGTCCCATGATAGCATGCTATGTGCATTTTTCATATGTTAGAGATTTCCATCCTTTTTACTGTTTGGGCTCCAGTATATAAACAAGCTAAAAGCAACACTGCACTGATTAGCAACACTTCCACTGAAGCCTAGTGCTCTGAGGATTCTGGTTTAAAAACAGTTGTGTTCATGAATTTGAGTTGCTACATCTCTGAAGAGAGCAAAAGATGAAAAGAATTTGATGATCTAAATGGGGCCACTAAGCTAAGCTGAAGAAAAGTGTAGCATGAAACTGAAAAGTTACTAGGTCTTTTTGTGGCACTTTGATTTTTAATTTAAGACTGCTGCTGCAAAAAAAAAATGTGATTTTATTTTATTCAGGGTGGAGGGATTGCTAATAGAACCTGCCTGAAAGATTCTTAAAAAAAAGAGAATTAGAAGGAAATACACATCTGGCCAATGGAAGATTGGCAACCTAACCCAGGGAAGCTAAGATGCCAAGTGCCCTTATCATTTAGGAGGTTTTCACCTATAAGTAATATAATTCCAATTAAAAGTGACTTTAACATAAGGACATAAGTGACTTTAACATAAGGACCTCAGCTTTTAGTATTATATTCTCATATAATAGTGTCCCAACCAGGAAAGAGGGAAGGGGCCATGAACAAAGGCTTTCTCTTCCTATGCTCAGGGAGAAAAATCTTTCCCAGAAACACCACTACTAGATAGAAGCATTCTATCTGCTTCATATACTCAGCCCTAGACAATGACTGGGGAAAGCAAAATTTCATTTTCATGATTGATTTATACCAATTATTATGATCATTATGTATCTCTTAGGGCTGGGCTCTCAATCGCTGTCTAAACAAAATCATGGTTCTGTTAAGGGCGAAGAAGAGGATTTCCTTTTGGATAAACAAAAGAAAGATTCTGTTATAGTGATCAAAACTAAGATAGCTTAACCTGAAGAACATAATCAGAAGAACATAAAGGTGCTTATTAATGCAAGTAGCTACCAAGTTATTACTTTGTACCAAAAAAAGGAGTAACCAGAAAATACAGTTCAGAACAATATATCCAGTCTGGTATAATGTGAGATCATTGTATCGGGGATGAGGAGACTGTTTTGGTAGACACATTTGTGACCTTGGTTAAAATTACTTCAATTCATTAGGATAACAGTGTGACTTAATGTTTAAGAAACTAGACTTGGGAGTCAGATTGCTTATATTTGAATCCTATCTCTGCCATTTACTGTCCCAAATTTAATTTTTTCCAAGCTCTGCCTTTCTATGTATAAAATAAAGGTAGTTATAGGATTGTTGTAAGGATCATATCAAGTAACGCTTGTAAGCTCCTTAGCTGAATGTTGGACATATGTGCACACTCAGTAACTATTTTTAGTAATTGTTTTTGTCTCTAGAATTGGAATTGTAATATATTTGTGGATTTTAATATACTATCTTTTCTAATACCTCCCCCATACCATATTCTGTGTGGTATTTGACCTCTGAAACTATAATCAACTAGAAGGTAGGTCTAAAAAGGCTAGACAGGAGTTGGGAGGGGAGAAAAGGGAGACAATAAGAGAAATGTGCTAGTGGAGTTGGTCATCAAGTCAGTCAGAAGCGAGCTGGTATGAATCTTGGGGGTGCTGGGTTGTAGCTACACTTTAAAATGGGTTAGGAAATGAACCCATGCTGAACTCTTAAACGTGAAGGTCAGCATTATCAAGCCACACATCCCAAGCTTTAGGGTCTTAAAGAAAACACTAGAAAATCCATGTAAAGACAAGAGAGATGACAAAGGAGCTATATGTTAAGTATTCACTTTTATATAGGATACTTCATAGCCAAGCTTTATGCCATTTCTTAGGATTTACTTCACCTCAGTGTTACCTACCCACAGGACCATCAGATGGGAGACAAATTTAAGCGTAAGAACTGATTTTATGTACTGAACTACAAGGAGCTGGGTGAGAAAAGGCTACCAGAGAAAACGAGATTGAAATACCCTAAACATAGATGAACATGATTTGATCTTTTCTTTTTTATTTTTTGAATATTAACAGTGAATGTTTTACTGTAGTTGAGCAGTGGCAAGACACGTTGTCAGGAGAACCTTCTATTTAGTGCTGCTGTTGATCAAGCTTGTGTTAGTGACAGAGCTTGGTAACTAACAGGCCAATGGAGAGGACCCAAGAATAATGTAAAGAAGCCACGGGAATTCAAAAGCACAGGTTTGAAAACGTCACTTTGGGGTCAATAGTTCCTGAGAGCATCATTGCTTTATGTCAGAATGGAATAGTCATAATGATCCTGAGCAATCAAAAATAGTTGAATTAACTCATTTTATCCTGTGTAGTAAGGCAGGGATATCACAAGTATTGGATATGGTTCCATGTAGAATGCTAAGTTTAAAAGAGAAGAGCAAGAAGTTAGTTTGGCTTTTGAAAGTATAAACTTATTTAGTGAGTAAATGAAAGATAACTACATGTTACAATATGGTAAATTTTCATACTCAAAAGATAAAAGTGAAACTCCACTGCACAGAATATTGGTAGTTCTGGTCTGCGTAGTCCGTGAAAATCACCTGGGAACTACTTAAAATATCCTAAATGAGAATCTTAGAGTCCTAGAGTGAGTGCATATTTAATATGTTTAGTACTTGTTTTGAGTTCTGAGTCAAAAGCTATTATCTATATTATGATTTAAAAATTGGTTAGCTCCCCTAAGTTTTGCTGTGCTACGTTTCTAGAGATGATGTTCTTTCAAGCTTCTCTTATCCCAGAGGCGATGATTTGTATATAAAATTATAAGTATCCTTGTTATACAAAGAAAAATGAAAGATATATTGTGAATCTGTATATTTCAGTTAAATAATTTGTTTAACATATTTATTAGGCATCTGCTTCATGCCAATTTCTGTGTGCTATGAGTATTGTAGTGAACAAGAACAGATATATTTCCTGCTCCCATGAAACTAACTATCTAGTAGGACAAATAGTTACACAAATAAATATACAAGGCATCTTTGGTAAGCACTTTAAAGGAAATGTACATGAGTACTGTGGAAGCCAATAATAGGTGAGCTAGGTTGATTATAGAAGGCTTCCCTGAGGAAGTGATACTTGAGCTGTAAGATGAATAGGCATTAACATAATATTGTAGTGGGTGGGAAGAGTTTGTGGCCAATGACAGAGAGAGCTTTGTGGCTGGAATGCTGAAAGGGAAGTAGAATGTAGAGTGAAGAGCAAGGTAAGGCTAGAGAGGTAGGTGAGCCATCCTGTGTTGAACTTTGTAGGCCATATTACAAAATCATTATTTAATGCTGAGCAGTAGGAAATCATTGGAGAGTTTAGAAGATGGAGAGGAAGTTAGTGAGTGACCAGAGTAGAAAGAAGAAACCAGGTATATAGCTATTTTAATAGTTAAAGCAATTGGTGATAGCAGTGGTGAGCACTACAAGTGAACTTCAGTGATTCTCAGGAAGTACAATCAATAGGACTTTGTAATTGTAACTTCATTTTAACTTGACTGGCTCTGTGATGACCTTGTCATCCAGTAAGGTCACATGCTATGGAACAAGGGGTTAGGATTTCAACAAGTGAATGGGGGCGGGGGGCACAATTCAACCCATAACATACTCATTTCTTATTGGTGTCTACTCTTGATGAACTTGAAATTACAACTGATGGATTAGATTTTGGGAATGATAGATGAAGATGATAAATAATTTTTACTATATATATCCAACTGGGTTGGATTTCATGATGAAAGTCATAGATGCTAAAATTATGGCTCTCTAATTTTTTTCCCCTTATATCACAGTTGCAAAAAATAAAATTAGTTTCAGAATCATTCTTGGTTACTAATTTACTTTTTTTTCTAAAAATAGTCAAGGCGAAAAATTCTGTATCAGTAGTTGTACCTTTATTTCTAAAGGTTTACTCTGCTTTATCATTATGTTTGATCACATAGGACAATGTATGGATATAAAATATATAGTAAATAATATATTCCTCAGTCTAGCTTTGAATGAGCTATAGAAGAAATTAAGGAATAATATTATTTAAAAAACAAAAAACTCACATTATTCCTTAATAATACCCTACAGACATTCAGTTAAAAGAAAACCAAAAGGATAAAATCAGTTGAGTACAGCAAGTTGCAGCAAGTTACCTTGGTCGGTTTTCTCCCTTTCATAGCATAGTAAAATGAAATGGAATTTTATTCTGTTGTGTTTTTTTATGTGGCATCATACACTTTTACATAAAATTTTATCAAGCTTACTTTAGTAGTACAGTTTTATTTTTCTGCTGTAGCTTTTGCTTGTTATTTAAACAAATAATTCTTACCAACCTGAGTGTAATGGAACATTGAGGAAGCTGCCTCTCTGTTAAGATAGCTACTTGAATAATAGCTTGAATGCCTAAGAACTAAGAAGATAGCTGATCGAGATCATTTACCTGAGTGTGCCATGCAATGAGTGAATATAATTCAATGTAATAAACCGTATAGCTATTTTGCCCTCTTAGGCTTCTGTAGTTCGCTCTCTGTACATTTTAAATAAAGTTCCTATTTTTTGGTTAACTAAGAGCTAACAAAATTGAGTTTCAGATTACAATATTCATTTACAATGTCTAGTAGAAAAGTATGCATGTCTATTATTATATGCATGTAATTATCAACACATAGACAAGTTTGAGCATCATAAGCTTAATGAAAAAATTCATTTGTAGGAAAAGAACTATAGCTGTTAAAATTGCAGGAATTTTGAAGCCTCTTTTACTCTTCTGTTTAACAATAACATCACTTCATATTATAAGATAAACTAGCTTTTTTTACTTAAAATTTTAGTTTTTTTATGTGTATTATATTTTACTCATAATGTTTGTTAGTATTTTGTTAGATGGTTCACTGAATCAGCCCAGCAATTTTAAAGCTTTGCAAGTGTTTTTTTTGTTTGTTTTTGTTTTTGTTTTTTGTTTTTTGTTTTTTTTACATTCCCTGAGAAAAACCAGTGCATATGGGTAAATACATGTTTTATTATATTTGATATATTCATGGTCATGTAGCTGTCACAACCATGTAGCCATCATTGCCTATCTTTGGGTTTAGGACAGACGTTTTTAGGAAAGTTAATTTTAAGTTTAAATTCTGTTTAACACTATACAGTTTTATTTGACTTATTCTTGTATACATTAGTAATATTTATTAAAATACTAAATTAATTTAAATTGAATTACATTCCCCCATTTATTTGGTGCATAACAGTACACTATCTCTATATGAAGTAAGTTCTTGTTTTTCAAGAGCTTAGATTTATGTTAGGAAGATACTATTTATATACATAATTAAAGGACAATACAAGGCAGCATAAGTAACAAAGTACTCACTAAGTCCAGTCAAATGTTTATATAGAGAAAATAGGGTTATTCCTGTAGGCATTCATTGAAAGATTGGGAATTCATTCAAGATATGATGAAGACCTTGAGAGTGGAGAAGAGTGGCAGCTGAGATAAATTCCAAAATCTTTAGGCTTTCTTCATAATATCTCTTTTAAAAGACTTGCCAGGATATCCTATGACCAGCAATGACCAGGTTATTTGCATATTGACTATTTGATATATAATATATAACCTGGAAGAATTTGGTTTATTTCCAAAAATAATTGGTCATGACATTAATTTCTTTGTTGACTGAAACTGAATATTTGAAAAGTCATATGGTTTTGAAAATTGAGCCACATACTAGCAAAAGGGAAGAGGAGAAATTATAATTCTGAATATCCTTAACTTATGCTGCTAAGTGGCTGCCTTCAATCTTGTGTAGTAACTTTTTTGAATCAAAAGAATCCGTGCAAATATTATTAAATTGTGTGGTTCAAAAGAACAAGTAGTAAACTAGAAGGCCCTTGTACTTTTTATTTCTATTTCCAGAGTTGATATTTTTATCATTTCTGTTCTTAGTTTTTCTGTGAATTACTTTCGTAAGTATAAATCAGAGATTGGCAAACTATGACCCCTAGGGCAAATCCGGTCTGTTGACCTGTTTTTTTAAGGCCTATGAGCCAATTTTTTTAAAGGGTTGTTAAAAATCTAAACAACAAATTAAGATGAACATGTGACAGTAATCATATGTAATCTACAGAGTCTGATGTATTTACTATCTGGTCCTTTACAGAAAAACTTGAGACCTCTGATCTACATGGAGTGTGTGTGTGTGTGCACACGTGCTCGTGTGCATGTGTGCACATTACCCATACATAGAAACATGCACACACATATATACATACTTGTTAATTTGACAACCTAAACATATTTTTTACTCTATAAAAAAGACTGGCTAATAATTCATACGACCACCAATCTACCTCATATTGTTATTTCTTATATTAGTATTAATTTTTTCCTTGGTTACATTTGAAGCTTTAAATACTATACTATTCTTTTTTTTTTTTTTTTTTAAGAATACCTCTCTTTTCTGTTCTAGCACCTTTGGGAAGACATATAGATAGAGCTACAGGCAGTGGAAATTATCTTGGTTTTTGTCTAGATTTAGTCATATTTTCTAAATTTTAATCACTGAGACTAAGAACTTTACTCCTAGAAGCTAGCACACCTTATGCTCAGTAAGACTCTAATATTTCTTGAGTGTATGTTTGTGTGTATGTATGTATGAATGTGTGTATATATGTATGTGTAGGACAGTTAGTCTCTCAGGGGTCCCCACTGTCATATTTACAGAGGCCTATATTGCTTTTTGCAGTTGATGTTGTAGTTCTGGTATTTATCATTATACTTACTACATCACATGAAGTGAATCAGAACTTAAGAAACTTATTTAATATTACTTGCTGAAATATCTTTTCTTTTAACTGTCGTATATACTTGGGTGAAACATCTTCCTGTGTGTGAGGTTAAGGCTGTTGCATTAGAGGTGACTTAGGCATTGAGTGCAGGGTCACATTTGGATCACTCAGACGCTCAGCAAATACTTAAGGAATGTCTTAATCAACCAGACACTATGGTGCAAAGTAGCAGTGCAGTGGTGAACCAGTCATGGTTGCTGCCCTCATGGAATTTAATGGGAAAGAGGCAAATAAACACTCCAGCATATACATAAGCACATAAATAATTTGAAGGAAAAGAACAAGTTATTTGAGAAAGAAACAAAGAGTAGGGTTCTAAATCATGAGACTCTTTCAGATATATATACAGATAATTAATGTTTAGCATCTTAAAATATTTTCATTCCTCTAAGGCAGTAGTTCTCAAACTTTTACATACATCAAACTCACATGGAGTGTTTGTTAAAATGTGGCTTTTGAGGCCCCAAGTTCAAACTTTCTTATTCACTATGTCTGGAGGGCAGGAGGATTTACATTTCTAATAAGTTCTAGATGTTGGGATTCTCCTGATGTTGGGAACCACACTTCAAGAACCACTGATCTAGGATAGTAGTTTTCAATACTTTGGAATCACTTCTAGAACTCTAGCAAAATGTTGATGCTTAGTTCCTGTGCCTGGAAATTCTGATTTAAAATTGTGAATCTATGGCCTGAATATGGAACTTTTTAAAATACCCTAGGTGATTCTCATGTACAGCCTGGGTTGTAAGTCTAGAATTTGAATATGTATATACATGGTGTTCCTTAGTGGGGCAGAAAGTATCTAATCTGCATGGTGGTAAGAATTAATGGAAGAGGTAGGGAGAAGGCTGTAATAGAAGGCTTCATTGAAAATATAGAACCTGAACTAAGACTAAAAGGAGTATGTATCAACTTAACACAGAGAAAAGAGGATATGTCAGAAGAAATGGTGGTGGCACACAAACATATAGGAGTAGGTTTTGTGTCATAAATAACCTAGACTGCATTTCTGAAATGTAACGATTCTGATATTGAGAGTCTCTTATGTCAGAAACAGGATAATTTATTTTTAATAAATGAATATAAAATAAAGATTATCTGTACTACATTCAAGTAATTTTTATTCATTAATATGTTATATTTAATAGAATGAGAAGAAGAAACCGAAAGACCAGGAGATACGGAGTTTTGGACACTAACATAGAAAACATGGAACTGACACCTTTAGAACAAGATGATGAGGATGATGATAACACATTGTTTGAAGCCAATCACCCTCGAAGGTAAGTGTTGAGCAGAATTTAATTTCATGAAACAGGAGACATGCGTTTGACAAGTAAATTGAAAAAGTAGAATTTCATTTACCGGTTTCTACCCTAACAGACTTTATTCAGTTTTGTTTAATGCAGTTCTTTGTGCTATTCAACCAATAGCTCACTTTTTTCCTGGGCTCACCCTACAGAAGGTTCTCCTTGAATAGGATGGGGGTAGAGTCTTATATATAATTCTTATTTTCTTTTGATTTTCTGCAAAACTTTCATAGTATTTAAAAAGTATAGTATTTGTAGTATTTTAAAAAAATAAATGTATCTGAGGTACCTCTTCTGTACATACACAGAATGGGAAGACAAAAAGGAAGTTGTTAACTTAGGGAGTCAGGGTTATTTCCAAAGGGGAACTGAATTTGAAACCCAGTTAATTTCAAGTGTGCTTGACTAGAGGCAAAGATTGTTGCAGGCAGAAGCAACTACCAAAGTTTAGCAGTTGTGAAAGACAGTAGTTTGTTCAGTTAATGCAGCAGAAATGTCTAGAATCCTGCCTGTTATGTGTGCACATGTAATTATACATGCGAGGTTGGGAAGATAAGCTATGAAGGACACAGATGTACAAGTTTTCTTCAGGGAAACATGCAGAGTGTTTTAATCTACTAAGGAGTTTGGTATTACCCTGCTGTCATTGAAGAACTATTGATACTGTTTAGAGTGTGCACAATCAGATAATCAGATATTTGTTGTAGAATAATATCTCTTGTAGTAGTGGGAGAGGTGGCCTAGGAGAGATGAAGAGAGACAGAACTAGGGAAGGTAGGAAGGGCATAAAGAAGTGGATAGTTTCCATGAGATATAGTTACCTGTAGCTATCTTTTATTCTGTATCCTTTCTCTAATATTTATCCCTCTTTTATGCTCCACTTTTTATGAATATTGCATTCTGTTAAGGAGCTAGACATTAATCAGAGTTACATAAATGGAAAAAGAATAAGGGTAGGTGGTGTAAGAATTTATAATAGGGGCATGGAATACTTAATCAAAAAATATTGGTTCTGATATGTAAATTGAGACCTGAAAAATTAGTGGAAATTAGCAAACTAAAAGGTGAATATAGGAGTAGGGGTTGGAGAGAAAACAACAGGCATAAAGTGCCAGAGGCAAAAGGGGATATAGAGTATTAAGGAACTAAAAGAAGTTAATTCTTTAATATAGATGCTATATTACCATGTGTGGGAATAAATGAATGAGTGAATGACTGGTTTTTGAATTTTGAATGCAAAAGGAAGAGTGGTAGGTAAGGCAGAACAAAGAATCAGAAGATGGATCGTTATCCCTGTTAATCAGTTAGTAATTATTCTACAGTTAAGAAAAGCCACTAAGAAAAATTTAAGATGGGGAAACAGTCAAAAGTCTCTTTTGAGATTACTCTGCAATGGAGTGGAGAAGAGTAAGATAAGGAGTTAGGAAACCAGGAAGAAGACCAGATAGATGGTGCAGGTATATTGGGAATAATGTCAAATCTTCAGAAAAGATACGTGAATAAAAATAGTACAAAGAATATCCTGTAAGTTTTTATGTAGATTCACCTGTTAACATTTTACTTCATTTGTTCTCTTGTATGCTCTTTCATAATATACAGAAGAATGCATCTCCCTCATTTTATATTTACCTGATGTTCTGATGAGTCCTAGAATCAGGTTATGCATTTTAGTTGAAATACTACTTAGAACTTTCTATCTCCCTCTCAGGATATCACATGATGTCCATCTGTCCTTCATTAGCAGTGGTAATTTTGATGCACCTCTTCAAGGTTTTATCTAATTTCTCCCATATGTTACTGCTTTTTTCCCCTATGCAACTAAAAAGGAGACATTTTAAATCATGAAAATATTCTGCTTTTTATTAAAATTTACCCCTTGGTTTAGCACTTTACTATGATAGCTGCAAAATAATGGTTTTCCAACTTCAACATGTCCTCCATATTTACCAATCAGCGTTGACCTTACCTTCTATAGCTTTGAGATTATTTTCTGTGATGAGATATGCAGTCCAAATTCCCATTACTTCATATGAAGCTGATTCAATGAGCACTATTCTCTCTCAAATCTTCTTCTGTTGATATTAGAGATTAAACATAATTGTGCCAACAATTTATTCAACAGTTTGAATTTATCTTGTGGAAAGATAAAAATATAGATCTTATTGTGATTCACTTTAATAACATGATAATCATGGTTAATGTCATTTGTTTCTCTCACAGAGAGAAAAATCAATACTTAAAGCCAAAAATTAATACTTATATGGAGAATGTGTTATAGGGGCTTGTCCCTAAAAGAGAACTTTCACCACTAAGGACTTCCCAGAACAGCCACATTGATGGTAGAAGAAACTAAAGGCAGGGTTAATAATGGTAGAATGCCTTTAGGATAAGATCAGGGGTCCTATTACTGAGCCCAGGGAGTAGCCTGGACAGAGTGGGGTAACAACTGCAATGAGTAATTGTAATAGTCACTTGTTTAGTAAATACCTATTTTTGTGCTAGATGTACCTGCACTGTGTTAGACTTCTTACATTCTTACATGTACTATGTAGTTATCAGAACAGTATTGTAAAGTAGCTCTTGTTGCTTTCATTTTAAAAATAGAAAAACTGAAGCTCAGAGAGTTTAAGTGATTTAGGCTTCCTGCCTCAGTCTCATTCTATTTTTTAAATATTTATTTGATTTATACCTAGGAAGAGAATAATTCTAAATTCCGTGCATTTTGTCATCTATACCAGCACTTGCTATTACTCATTTTCAAATGAGAACCCTAGAAATGAGCAGTATAAATATTTTGACTTGCTTACCTTGCCAACTGCAATGCAGAATCATATTAGTCCACAGTATAACTGCTGGCAGTTGTTGGACCACCTCTTGCTGATGCTGCTTTCATTGTTTAAATGCTTTCTAAAATTAGTTCCTCTTCATTTCTCAAATTCCATCCACAAAATAACAGGAAGCAAGTCATTTCCAGAGAAGTAAATGGATTTCCTTGCTTACATACAATTTTATAACAGTATAAAATTATCCTTTTGTAGTTAGTTCTTTCTGAGAGGGATATTTTTAATACATCAAAATTTTAATCATGATTGTAGTTGGCAATTAGGATTTAGAGTACTATGATTTTTACTGTTTCTTTGTATTAGATTGAACTATATGAAACTGCCAATATATGGTTTAAATATCTTAAAGAAAATATTTTATATAAAAGGATGTCTCAGATAGGACTGACTTCAGGCACAATATATTAGGGCTCTGGCTTCTCTCCTCCATGATCCCCTTGGTTCTGCCCTCTTCACGTGTTTCATTTTTAGGCTGATAATAGGATGATGCCAGCAGTTCCTATAATATCATCTAAAATGTTAACTTTGAGTAGAAGTTAGGGACTAACTCTCTCGTGTCCATTTCTTCGAAATGAGAAAAATTTCCCTGAAAACTCTTAACAAAGTTATTAAGAGTTTGTTTTTGTTTTCTGTGACATTCGTCATGTGATCATTTCTAAACTAAACCCTGGGTAGAAAAATGGAAGTACCGTGATTAGCTCAGAATTCTCTTTTGAGGTTGAGTGGATATTGAGGAGTTAACTACCATTACCATTGTATCTGGTAATTTAAGCATTGAAATATAGTCAAACTGTGAAAATTTGTAGGTGTGTGGAAAAAAAATAACTTGAGCAGCTTGATTAATAGAACTTGTCTTGAATTTGCTGTTGATATCCTAATTTTGTATATTAAAATTATTTCTTTTGTTATTGAGACATGTTGCACAAAAGCATTATAAAACAGAAACAAATATCAATCCTTTAACTATTGTGTAAGATGTTTCAGCCCTCCTGGATAGAAAAACTGATAGGAATCCGAAAGCATATACTGACTAAATATCACCTTTATTTTTTGCAAATGAAATATTAAGACTAAATTCAATATATTTTATATATTTAACGTAGTTCAAAAATATTGGAAACAAATACTATAACCTGGTGCAAAAATACAGTTTAAAACAGTGCTTTACATCACAAAATAACAAGTGGGAACAATATATTCTTGCTGTTCTGTTTGATTTTTACCGAACAGTAAAATTAATATTATTTTATAATGATGTACACTAAAGGGCATTTTGACAATCTTGATAGCAGCTTCTAAAAGCTAGTAATTCTGTTACTTCAAGGCTATTCATATAATTTTTGCCAAGTATGTAATTTAAAAAAATCCTAAATTTGCTTTTTATATTGTTCTGCTTCATTAAATTTAATGTCATATTATATGTGTTCATTACATTTGTACTGTGTTACTTGGCTACAAAATATTTTCTGGTTATTAACATCAGCATATCAGAATCAGAAAGCAGATTTGATATAAGTATTTAATTAGAAATCATCATTAAGAAGATTTTATTTAAATAGTTACCAATTGGAAAATAGTTCTAATTTCTCAAATACTACTTTGAATGTGGTGCATAACATATTTGCAGAATAAACACTGTTATTCAAATGTTTGTTTTAGCTAAAATAGGTATTTTATGATGCCCAATGATGTGTTACAGTACTTTATCTAGTTAAAGGGTACTGTGCTTTCTTTTTCATTGCTTCAGCAGATAACAAAGAAAACCTTTCATGTACTTTTTTTTTTTTGGTATGTTTTACTTTTTTGTGGATGTTGAGCCTTAGGAAAAAAATTTACCTTGGTGCATTAATAATTAGACATCACAATGTGCTTATTGGTTAAGAACATGAATCTTTTGTATATTAATAAATACTAGTTAACATCAAATTCTGATTGGTGATGCTATTTTCCTCATCTCGGTGCATGGTCTAGTGTTGCCCCATCTAACTTGATAGCCACTAATCATATGTGGTCTTGAACATTCGAAATGTGACTGGTGTGACTGAGGAAGTTTTTAATTTTATTGACTTTTAGAAAGTTAAAATTATAATTTAAATTGCCAGATTTGGCAATGGCTATTGTGTTGGACAGCACAGACTTAGAGCAAAAATGTTTGATTGATCTAGTTTAAACTAATTCTATTAAAGAAAAACTCTTGTACAACAATTGAATTACAAGTTTTTGTTCATATAGCAGTTGATTCGTTTAATAAAAATGCTGACTGCTTTGGTTCAGGATTTATGCTCTGCTCTGATTGTTTGGGTTGCAGACTCTCTAAGGAATATAGTGGGATAGATCTGGACAAGGGTCGCGGAGCATAACCACCCACAAGGTTGATTTATATGAATGAGGTTAGGACAATAAAGGAACAAGGACCTCAAGTTTATGGACAGGAAAAGTCCTAAACACATATATTAAGGCATTAACCTTTCCTGGTGCTTTCAGGTAGTGTTCATTCTCTAAAATCCACAGACATTCTATCTTCTATAAAAGGACCAGGGAGGAAAACAAACTCCAGGAATCTAACATTTGCAAATTTATTTAAATTAACAGAAAGTAATAATGCTCTTGACTGCACTAGAACAGTTTTTCCTTTCAAACTTGATTTGGATTTATTTTGATAGTTTTAGATTTTCCGTGTTAGCTTTTAAGTTGTCCTTGAAAATAATGTCTTTTTAATATTATTGTATCATTGTGTAATGTGCAATGTCAAAGCATTCTTGAAGCTTGAAAAATACTCAAACAGATTTCCATAAAATTTATTAATACTGTGCACTTGCTTTACCTCATAGAAAAGTGTGGAGATTTGTGTGTGTGTTTGTGTGGTAAGAATATTTAACATGAGATCTACCTTCTTAAATTTTCAGATGTACAATACAGTATTGTTAACTGTAGCCACAATGTTGTGCAACAGATCTCTAGAACTTATTCATCTTAAATAACCAAAAGTTTATACCAGTTGGCTAGCAGCTCTGCATTTACCTCTCTTCTCGGCTCCTGGAAACCACCATTCTATTCTATGCTTCTATAAGTTTGACTGTCATTTACTACAATTAATAGAGAACCCAGAATTACAAAGACTCAGAAGTTTTTCTCATGTAATAAAGTCTGCAGTGGTTGTTCCTGACCTCAATTCAATGACTATTCGATAACAGAGTCTACATCTATGCAGTTTTCTTGAACCTTTTCTCATGCTTGTCTCATCCTCGTTATCCAGCTGCTATAGTTTTCACTTTATAACATCTATGTACCAGTCAACAAGAGGGTAGCAGGCAAGAACTCACACCATGTCAACCTCTGTATCAGGAAATCAAAATTTCTCCAAACTGTCTCTGTCCTCCCAAGAGACTTTCACACACACACCACCCTTCTCTGACCAATAATCATAATCATCATCATCAGAAGAAGACCAACATTTTTATTAGAAAACAAAAAGAAGAGAATAAATGTTGAGTAGATAGCTTATAATATTGCCATCCCGGCTATTAAAAGTATTTTCTAAGGTTAAATATGGCCTGAGAAGACAGAAATGTTTAGGTTTGGGTGGAGGGGGGTCACTGAATGAAGACATGAGTTCTGAGGAATTATTTATTGTTTATGAGTAGTAGTTTTGCAGAGACATAAGAGGTATCCAGGACAATAGGATTATAGGATAGAACATAGCATGCCAATAGGATGCCACAGCTTTTGTTTTTTAGGAGTAGGAATCTATTGTCATAGCCAGAGTAGTTTTGTTTGTTTGTTTGTTTGTTTGTTTTAATAAGGTGGGAATTCTGTAAATGGTAGAAAAATAGAACATTCGACATCTGATCTAATCTTTAGATTTTAATTATTAAACCCTCATGATTGAGAAGTATTGTGATAAAATAAAGAGAATATGATTGTGTAGACTCCAGGGCTTCGTGAGCTTCTGTTAGTGAAAACAGAATGACCTTACTTTAGTCCCTTGAATCTCGATACTTCCTCTTTACCAAGTTACCTATCAAATAAGTGTGTTTGACTGCATCTCTAAACTCTTTTCCAGCTTTTGGACTATGTAATGGCTGTCTATTTTCATCTTGAAGTCTTCCATAAAAAGACATCCCTAATCTTCTTTTGGAAATTGTTTTATCTCCCCTTTGAGAAAAAGGACTTTAGAGCATCTGTAAATAACACCAAGGTGGTACTAGAATTCAAGCTAAAAGACCAAGGTTTTTTGGCCATGGAATGATTTCCAGGCTTTAGTTATGGTCCTGTAATAAGAGAGTGAGGAATTTTGTTTTGTTTTGTTATTTTCTTTTGTTTCATCACTATCTTTACCACTGTCAAATAATAAAAGCTCAATATATATGTTAGTGATTGAATGAATGTCTTTTTTAAAAAAATGCATTAAACTATTAAACTCAGTAGCACGGACAACTTAATATGTTGCATACCCTATTTTAAATACATTGGAAGCCATCAAGGCATTAGAGGTTACCTGTGTCTGTTTTCTCATGTGACTATACATTTGAAATAGATTTGTCATGCTAGTTCTACATGTCACTGTTGTAGAATATGGTTGAGCAAGGATGTCACATTCTTAATTTTTTTAATCTTAAATTCTAATGGTGAAGTACTTGAACTTGTCCATTTCAGTACTTATTTTCAGCCTAAACATTGTCAATTCAGGATTTAAACATCATTAATTAAAGATTCTCCACACTTCTTTCCCCGCTTTCTTCACTTCAGGTTGACCTAAGTTCTATGGAGATTTGCACCATTTTTCATTTAACCTAACCCAGTATTAATTTTAAGCTGTAAAACCAAAAGAAAAAAAATGCTGTCAATTTAATTATGCAATAATATAATGACATTTTTACCTAATATAGGAATCATGCACACTAACCTCTTAATACTGCTACATTTTCATCACCTCTAAAAAATGTGTCAATTTCTTTTGCTGTCACATACATTTATTTGTGTGTAATAGTTTTTCAGAATAAAAATTAGCAGAGTTTTGTCTTCCTGGAATATCATCCCATTTTTAAAAGACATGTTTGTTTCTTGGCAAAAATATGGAATTGACCCCACTGTTCCAGTGACAAACATTTGCTCACTGATATCAAATTATAGCCCATCGTTCTCTTTTATCTCTTTCTACATATACAATAACTTTTGCTTCAGTGATTATTCATGGTATTATCTTTCTGAAGGCATTGTAAGTATCATTAAACCCATTCCTTACAATGCCAACAATGTGTATAATTCAGTTTAAGTGACAATACAAAAAGCTTTGACCAATTCTGTGCACATATAGACAATGTTAACTATATAAGAAGTACCACCTGTCTGACAGCACTTCTGAGATGTCACCAACTGGAAGATGCATCCCAAGTTTAAAGATGTTAAAATATGAAATATGTGTTTTAGAAACTATGAAATATAGTCCTGTCCATCGGAGAGAATACACTTGCAGTCTTGTTTGGTTTGGGGGCTTTAGCCTCTATTTCTGCCACTTTTACCAAAAGAGCCTCTTGTTAACAGTCCACACAGATTATACTGTGTACTCCTGGTTCTATTTCTAGGATTCTCTGAATCTACCAGTTCACCTCTTACAATTCCTATATCACCTCTCCAGGCAGCAGGAGCGCTTGGTTATTTTCCCCATGCCATGCTAATGCTCCACATTTTTCAAACTGTGAGTGGGATCTCTGAGAAACTGAGTTGGGGATAGAAATATAGGAGATTTTACTGAGGAGGTGATACTCAAGTTATAGTTATTAAAAAATATATATGTAAGATATTCAAATAAGCCTTATAAAAGGGGAGAAAGCTGCATTTTACGCTGGGCTGAAAGTATAAGCCAAGGATTTAGATTTTACTGTTTGTAAAAATGGTCATAAATCATCAACTGCTTTGGAATGAGGGAGTAATACCATGAAATTCATGTTCTAGAAAACTGGTTTTGGTGACCATTTGGTGAAAGATGAATTAAAATTGGGAAGAAACTAAAGTCCAGTATTTTAAAGTCATTTCAGCTGTTCATTTGAGAGATGTTCAGTTGAGAGATGTTCAGTTGAGAAGCAAAGGCTAGCTTAGGAATAGAAGGAAATGAAAAAGTCTGACAAGATAATAGTACTGAGCAGAATGTAGGGCATAAGAAGCATTCACAGAGGACCTAAGTGCTCCCACTGAACACAGTGACTAGATAGATGATGTCATTATTTGAGTTAAGAAGATACAGAGAAACACCGTGTTTAAGGTTGGAGGATGATGAGTTTGATTCTTGATAGGTTAAAAATATTTCTTATAAGGCATATAGAGAAGAACATTTTCTTCAGTATTGTTTGGGCTGTAGTTTAGTCATGCGAAGGAGAGATTAGAGAATGGTGGTTCCACAGCACATTGTAGAAGTGTTAAACAGGATGAAAACATTCCTTAGATTCTAATAAGTAATCCACATTGAAAAGGCTGTTTAATGATAAAGTTGGCTTAGGTACCTGCCACTTTGTATTCTTCCTCTGCTAAATGAAACTGCAATTTTGATTTTACTGATTTACATAACCACAAATTCATTATCAAGATGATTAATAAGAGTTTTAAGCATGCAAAGGACAAAGGTTGTATAAAATGAGAACTAAATGTTAAATTATTTTTAATAACCTTGAATATCTTTTTCAAAAGTTTGAATTTACCTTCAAATTAAAATATATTAGAAACTCATTAGCTTGTAGCAATCTAATAATCATTTAGAGATCTATTATAGGTTATTTACTAATGATTTAGATAAAACGATAAGTTAGAAGAGAGTATTACTCATTCTCATATATATCTCACATGAAGTTCTAAATGTTCATGATTATAAAGGAAGATTTATTAAGTTAGTAAAATTTGTACACCTGTGGCTGTTCTTTTAGTTTGACTAAATACTTTTGGTTATAATGACTCTTATTGGTGGAAGTTTCTTGGTAGCTATGATTTGAGTTAAGTAACAGTAAAGCCTGGTGTATATTTAGAGTTAAGGTCTATAAAAATGTGTGTGATGACAGTATAACCTCAGAAACTAGTCAATGAGGTTAAAAAGTGGGCAGACTTGCCCCATTATATATGTTTATGGAAAAACTGATCTTCTGTAGAGATAAATTCTGCTATTGTGTTGTAAATATTAGAAGCATTTTTTGTTTCATAAAACATATTTCCAAGCCTGCAGCTTCAATTAATTCTCATTTCTGAAGGTTTAGAAATAGGATCAGTTAAGAATTCTATTTACAGAAACTATGGGAATAAATAACCGTATTATATATTTAAGTCAATTAAAATTATTTATGAATATTATATGAGGGTATCACTTTGGTATGACTATGAAATATTCTTTAATTACCCACACTAGTTACATAAAATTCTCTTTGAAAAAGTTAGAATTATAAATTAAAAGATGGTATCTGATATAATTAATATAGACAAAGTTATTATGTGTTTTATCTGTGCCATTTATTATAATTCCCTTAGACTAAATACTTGCATTATCTTCTTGCCACTCCAAATCTTAAGGAATATTTTTAAATATGTTTAAATTTGTTCCAGGGTGAGCATTTATAGTTATTATTTATTTATTTTTTTTTTGCAGATAAGAATGTGCCTTTTGATGAGAGGACTTCATCTTTCTACACTGAAAAGCAGAATTTCTATGTTTAAGGAATAAGAAGCCACTTTATCATTGGGGGGGTATTTAAGTTACATATATTATGACAACCTTTAATTTGTTGTTGCGGTAAATACTGTATCATTTGCTATATCTTTGTATATATAGAGGTGCTCTTAATGGGCTTAGAGTTACTGGGAGTAAATACTATAATAGAAATCTGTTTGAAAATTACTTTAAAGCAGTGTTTACTGATCATTTTTTGTTTCTTGCTTACCATGTTATTGTAAAGTGTTTTATATAGTAATCAGTTAATTTTATTTTTTGCTGGTTAATTATTTTTTTTCTGGAACTACAAATTCCAATAAGTAACTGGTGTGTAAAAATAATTTAAAAATTTCTTTACCAAGATATTTTTCCCATTTTTGTGGGGAAAAGAAACCAAGTTTATTACTTTGCATTTGGGTTTTTTAAATAATAATTGTGTGAGTTGTGTGCAAAACAATAAATATGATTTAAAATTATTTTAAAGTGGTACAAACAGAATGTGTTTACAAAATGAACCCAAAGACTATAGAATTATATATTAACATATATATTTTAAATATCTAGAAAAAAAAGCATTATTATGTTTTAGCAAATTCCTTGCTAAGATACCTACTTTGATTAGATATTTGACAAACCAGTAAATTTCAAAGCCATTTTATTTATCAACAGTGTTGTGAAAAATAAAAATAATGGCAAAAACATTCTAGTCATATTATGGTGTAGAAGAGTAAAGAATTGAAGTAAGTGTGTAGACTTTAGAGTCAGACACACCTGGATACAGAGACTTACTTTATTATCTCTAAACAAACTATTTAATCTTATTGAGCACTATCTACGTTTTCTAAAAATTAGAGGCGAACTTGTAGGAAAACCATGGATCACAAACTCCGTTGCTTACAAGGGTCAGGGAGGTCATTTAAACATGTGTGTTTCAGTCAGGATAGGCTAGGTCAGATGGTAGTAACAGATGGTCCCCAAATCACAGTGGGTTACAACAAAGATTTATTTCTCACTCCTGCTGCCCATTTGTTATGGACTGTGATTCTACTCTTCATTGTCTTTTCTCCAGGGCCAAGGCTGATGGAAAAACCTCTGCCTGGAATATTGCCTCATAGCTAAATGTCCAGACATGGTGAACTGTGTGCTAGTTCACAAGTTTCTGCCCTAAAGTGATACATTTCATTTGCGACTGTATTTTATTGGTCAAAGCAAACCCTAAGGCCACTTCAGAGTTCCACAAGGCAAGAATAGGTAATCCTCTAGCAATGAGGTAAGTTGGAGTATTTAGCCACCCAAAATGCCAACTTAGTTTTACCTGTATACTAACTGCCTTACTACAATGAGTCAAGTTCCCTGATGTCAGTATATTTGTATATATTGTGTTTGCAGGGAATAAAGTGAAAATACATCTCCTTTTCTAAAGGGATCAGCCTCAGCCTCTGTCCAGTTCCCAGTAACAGTTACTAAAAGAATACTTGCCCAGTGTTGCTAAATCTCTTAGTTTTTATTTTCAAGAGAAGCCAAGACTCCAGATTTATTATATGAAGTTTCCTCATTTTAAAATGTTATTATGTGATGACATGGATGGACCTAGAGGATATTATGCTAAGTAAAACAAGTCAGACAGAGAAGGACAAGTACCGTATGATCTCACTTATTTGTGGAATCTAAAGAACAAAGTAAATGAACAAACAAAACAGAAACAGACTGACAGAGAACATACTGATGACTGCGAGATGGAGTGGGGGTTGGGGGCTGAGTGAAAAAGGTTAAATACAAATTGATAGTTACGAAGTAGTTACAGGGGTGTGAAGTACAGCATAGGTAATATAATCAGTATTGTTGTAATAACTACGTATAGTGCCAGGTGGGTACTGTACTAATAGGGGGAATCACTTCATAAATTATGTAAGTGTCTAACCACTATGCTATACACCTGAAGCTAATATAAAGTAATATTGAATGTCAACTCTAATTGAAAAAAATTTTAAAACAGTTACTAAAAAATGTTATTAAAACAACACACTTTTGTGATATTTGAAAATCATACTTTTGTATTAAACTGAATGGAGATAGTAATGAAATCTGCCAGAGGATAAGAATTCTAATTATTAAAATAATTTAATTATAATTTTCATAAATGATCTTCAAGTTGATTTTAAAGGGGATGTTACCAAAATATTTTAAGCAGTGGCAGCTTTATTAGAAATATACACTTTCTCTAGGTGACTACTTTAAAAAGAATATTTCTCAATTGAATATGGAAATTCTGGCATGGTTGCTAAAAATGCTATTTCATTATGTTCATATCCTCATTGTTGAACTGCAAATTTGTTATAATTAGAGTAATAAGCTACACTTTGATGAAAGTGCCAGATAGTACGCCAAATTTTAGCTTCATTAGATATATAACAAACATGCTGATAAAATGGCTAGGATTTTCACCTACAAACCTATATGTACATTATAAAATAGCTGGCGATATCTTAGATGTTATGAAAATGTGTTACTATTCTCCTTTCCCACTTTGTACCTCCTTTTGGCTGTTTTATTGGTAAGAGCCTTACCTAGGAATTAGAGATCAACGGACACCAGTGTAATTGTGTTCTAGCTCAGGAGAAGAGCAAATGGAGAGAAAGGACAGGTTTGAAGTAATTTATCGATGTTCTGCACTTGAACTGGAAGCTTGTGATCGACCACTGCGTGGGGCTAGAAAATCAAGTCACTTCTTCTGGCCTAATTTCTCGTGTTTATTAGGTAGGTAACTACTACTATGAAAACAGATCCTTGGGCTGGGTGGGTGCTCAACCTGCACCTTGTCAGCTTCTAGCTAGTTTGGGGATTTAGTTGCCTTACCAAAGACATGGTCTTTTACCTTTTGTCACCTATCCCCGCTCTCTCTCTCCCTCTTTTTTTTTTTTTTGTTTGTTTTGCTACCTTTGTTCTAATTTATTCATTTTCCCTTATTCAGTATAGTTTTACCTAATTTACCATTCTAAATGAAGCAATAAAAGAAAAATAGTTTGTGTCTTTCATATTAGGAGGTAAACAGCTTTACCTTTAGTGACTTAAAAGAATCAAGCAGAAATTATTCCCAATACAGATACTATACTTAATTTACTAAGATAGATGTTTGATATTTCATTTCACAGTATCAGTCCCTACATCAGAAGTTGAACATTTTAAAGCTACAGTCTTCAATATATTTTGCCTGCCCATGCCAGTAGCATGTTAAAAGGTAAGAGGTAAAGGTAGAAAGTAAGAAATTAGGGTAGGGATCCCCCACAAAACTTTCATGTCTGGCTTGTTGAGAAACTATCAGTGCTGCATGTTTCAATAAAAGATCTTATTATAGAGCCACAGTATAGGATTTATAGCCAAATTTCTGGCTCTCTTTTTACATCTGACTCTAAATATATATGTTTTTATTTGTATTTCTCTTTATTCTTATTATACGAGTTCCTTTAGTACTCTGTCACCAAGGATAAGGCAAAATTACTCAGGTAGTTTTTCTCAAATAGGTATTTGAAGCAAAGTAAACTAAACGCCTCTGATACTTATTTTTCTTAATCTGTCAGAGCCCTTTTAGGGGACCTAAATCCGCACCTATTGTTATTTACCTAAAAGGGATTAGGAGTTCATATCATCCCTTCACTCTGTTCACCCCCTTGCCTGAGGAAAGTTCTTGACATTGAGTGCAGCTCAGACTTTTTTTTTTAATCCTTTATCTCAATAATAGTAGGGATGGCGATCTTCAAGCTTCAGACTTGATTTTTTAATTTTTCCCACTGTATCAATTGTTACTAGTTATCCTTCTCTAAAATAGAAGATATTGATGTGGCATTTTTTTGTTGTTTTTGATTTTTTTGCAACTGGATATATTTTGCCTCCTGCCTAGCCTTCTAAAAAAATATCTCTTTGAACCTTCTTGTAACTGACCCTCAGACCAATTTTCCAACTATATTTTACCCAGTAAGTTTCTCATAGACCAAAAGTTTCTCCTGGATAAACCAGCTCAATTTTAGGTATAGTCAGGGAGGCCTAAGAAGCCTGCAGATTTCCAAACAACAGACATGTGACCTTTGATTAGTTGCTCTTGGTTTATCATATTTGCAGTACACCATGGAACTATGGATTTAACAAATCCTAAGATCTAAGGTAAAATCCATAGGTACAATCTTTCAGAAAAGACAGACTCTGGGTATTTCTGTTGGTAATTGTTTCTTTCTTAGAATACTGCAAGCTAGGTTCCAAAAGTAATCATCCCAATTCTTTGGCTTGTCCTTTCTAGTAGATTTTAATTTCTGATATGTGAATTGTATTTCATAATATTCCATAGGTTTTTGTTTTGTTTTGATTTTGTATGTTTGTTTGTTTGACTCTCTATGGTAAAATAGACTGACAAATAGGGGTAGATTAATCAAGCTTATTTCTCACATCCATCAGGGGTCTGCTGCTTATTTTTCATGAATTAGTTGCCTATCAAGGTACCTAACAATATTTCTAGCAAAAGCACCTTCTCTGGATATTGGTGCACAGTTTTATTTACTTATAACTTTTATGATGTTCTTGGTATACAAAAAAATTATATCTGGGGACCAGAAACTCAACACTTAGCAAGACCAAAGAAACTCTTCATGGACATGATGAGGAGCAAAAGATTTCTGCGGGAAATGTGATGGTTCCTAGTCTATGGAGATTTAAAAAAATATATACGTGTGCTGGTCCCACACTCAAGAATTCATGTTATATTGACATAGGGAATGGCCTAAGTTTCTGTTAGAAAGCTCCACCAGTAAGAATGAGATCCTCTGCCAGTATGAAGATTAACCACATCATGATGAAGAATAGAGCTTCAGACACTAACAAACCTTACACTGAATTCTGGCTCCATCATTTTCATCAACTTAGTTATCTTCAATGTTTCTCTTATCATAGCTTATTCTCCACATGTAACTTATAATTCAGACTAATCTAATATTAATGTACTAAATGCTTTAGAGTTGTTAATTCATTCAGTTCTCACACTAATTCTTTGAGGAAGAGATTATTATTTTCATTTTGCAAATGAGGATACTGAGGCTGAGAAAGATTGAAAAATTTGCCCCAAATCAAACATCTAGTAGTAGCAGAATGGCTTATTTCATATGAGTTCAGGAAATTTCTTTTTACTAATATAAATTTTAGCATATTTCCAAAGAAAAGCTAGGGTTTATAAACATACATACAGTGAAAAGATAAAATCAATTTGAGAAGGTGAAGAAATTGAGGTATGGGGAAATAAAAAGTAGGAAAATAGGTCATACTATGATTTTATTGTCCCACATCTATGCTACGAAATTCCATGCAGTTGCTCTAAATGTGCCATAAATGTCATTCAAGAGAGAGGCAAAGTTATTCAGTTATTGCTGGTATAGAGACCAGAGGGAAATTTCTTTGACCAGATTCTCAAGGAGTAATGTAATAGAGATCATCTGGTATACAGTAGTGAACATTTTTCTCAGCATCTTTACAATAAATTCACAAAGTATATAATGTACATCTTATTATGTCTTTTAATGTGGACTGCTGACATCACACTGCATATTCAGTAAAATTAATTTCACAGGAAAGCAAAATAATCCTGTTTATATACAACCATCTACTGATTTATATTAACTAAAGGGTGAATTTTAGTAATGTCTAAGGCAGCCTTTCCAAAAATAGTGTATAAAAAACCTATAAAAAGAATCACTCTCCTTGTCTTCTCTGATATCTTCCTTACTTATTTGTTTGCTTTTCGTATTCGCTTTCTCTTTTTGTTTATAGCTCTCTCTCTCTACTTTTTGGTGTCTCTTCACACTCTAATCTCTCTCTAGGCATAACTACTCATGAATTCAATTATTAGATATAAAAAATGTGAAGTCAAAAATTGCAACAGACAAAGTGAAATAGGCAAGGAAGACTTTATTCATGGCTATTACAGTAGTAGAGAGAGGCTAGAACTAAATTTAAACTCAACTCCACTGCAACAAAGAGCAGGGGGGTTTTTAAGTGCTGGAATGAGCTAGTTGGAAAGTACTGGCAGATGTTGGAGCAAGCCATAGGCAATCTATGTTTTCTAATTGGCTTGATCCAAAGGAAAAATAAACTTACATCTTTATGACAGGAGAATTTTGCAACTTGGTCCCATCAAAATTAGGGTCCTATTCTCCCATAAAAACTGGGAGATAGGGGTGCTCTCTCCCTTGAAATTTATGCGTCCAGCAGGTAGATTCCAGGTCCCTAAGAAAGACATTCTGGATTGCATGACTGCAAGAGGTTTTGTTTTGTTTTGTTTTGTTTTGTTTTGTTTTGTTTTGTTTATGATTTACATCTCAAAGGAGCAGAGCGAATTTACAATTAAAAGTTTTCTAAAGTAAATGCTTTAAAAAAATAGGTAGCTAAGAGATCTTGAAGTAGGAAGAAGCCTGTCAATTTGGTCAAGCTAAGGGGAATCGAATGTTAAGGCCATTTTGGTCAGCAGATTACTCACAAATGTATATGTCCTTAAATTTTCTATGACACTTAAGATCTATATATTCAAACATATACTTCTCACCCCGACATGGATGGCCCATAGACCCCTCAAATTAATGATCCTCTGCACACAAACTTGGTCTTATTCTGTGTTTCTGATCTTGGTGATGGGCATCAACAGTCATTCATGTATCTTCCTTAGCATCTCTGTCACCTTCTCTATCCAAATTAACACCATGGCTGTGTGTGTGGGGGTGGGGGGCGGGGTGAGAGCGCGTGCGTTTACAATCAAAGAGGGCATTTGTCAGTACCCAGTTATATTTTTTTTCAAGTTAAAATTATTGGCCATATACTCTATGGACTAAATCATTAGCATCTCAGTTTACCATTTTTGTTGTGAAATAAACAGAAACGTTCTATGAGAAAATTCTTTGTTGCTGGCTACTATCTCAGTCAATCTCCAGATTGAATTAGTCTTCCATCCAGGCAAATATCCTAATTAGGATCTTCATGTTCCATAAAAGGATGATAATTCTTATCTCCATATCAGCATTTGAGTCTGTCTTTAAATATATACAATATTTATCAGATTGATTTATCTAAAGCTTACTAGCAAGATGTTTTTATAAAGATTGATAGTAGACATTACTGGCCACCAATTCCTCTATATTTTGAATTTTGTTCTTTGATTAATTCAGACTTCCAACAGCAATAAAACTGGACTTAATTGTTTTTCATTTTGTGGATTGCTTTCAGCAGTTTGCCTTTGCTGAAAAGAGATTTATAAAATATGTAGCTATGAAACAGAAGGTTATAATTACCTTGTTAACAATGGTAAGTTGTATACCACATCACACCGTATCTTTTTTTTTTTACAAGGATCTTTGAGAAATACTTCAATGTAGTATCAGAAATGTTTGGGTTCCTATTGAGCATTTAGTATGATTGTTACTTTTATACTCTGGCAATTTTACAATCATTTGACTCATTCCCCTCATACTACCACCACTACAAAACTCAAAACTGAATCAGTACCCTCTGTTTAGCAAAGTACTACACTTTATGGTATTATTTGTGTATTCGCTTCATCTCTGGAGTATCATTTGGTTACATGGCTATGACCAAAAACCCAAATAGGAGATTATTTTTTTGGATATCTTGAAGTCAAGAAGTTTGTGCTTGCTAGTGCTTCTTTTATAGTTTAAGGAATTCAGGGACAAAGTCCCTTAAAATGTCTTGATATTTCTTTCATGGTCTCAAGATGATTGTTCCAGCTGAAGGCATCATGGCTTTGTTTCAAATGGGAAGGAGGAGAGGACCAGAAGAAAAATAGTCCTGATAACAAGAGTTCTTGTCATCCTATATCAAACTTCCTAAAAACTTAGTAGGTTAAAAACAGTTCATTATCAAATATGGTTGTATATTAACTATGCTCAATTGGCTGTCCTTACTTGGGATTGCTCATGTGATTGCTGTCAGATTGTGGAAGCATCTGAAGACTTAAATGGACTGAAAGGTGACTCATATGGCTGAGTCGATGCTGGCTATTGGCTAGGAGCTCAGCTAAAATGCCTATACCTGGCTTTGGCTTCTCGTAGCATGGCAGCTGGGTGCTGAGAAGGGGCATCCCAGGAGTGAGTATTAAAAATTAAAGTGGCAAGGCTTTTTATGACCTGGTCTCAGATGTTTGAGAATATTGCTTCTGTCACATCTATTGGTCAAGGAACTAAATAAAGTGTACTCAGATTCAAGGGAAGGAAATTAGAGCCTACCTTGTCATGTGAGAAAGCAGCATGCAGATATGGAGGCAAAGATTCAATGGTGGCCATTTGTGGAGACTACGTACCACAGTCTGCTCCAGCTACCAATATGCATGTCCCTTTCACATATAAAAGAGTCTAATCCCATTTCAGTACCCCCCAAATTGTATTTCATTATGGCTTTAGTTTAAAGTCTAGGATTCATAATTTAAATCAGGTCCAATGGAAGAAGAGGATTCATTTTTTCACATGCAGTTTCTCGAGCATGATTTCTCTCTAATGGAAGAAATTTTAACTAAAGAGACAATTTATCTGTTTAATAAATTCTATAAGATATCTGTTCAATACCCTCAATATTACAGTGGTGATACAAGAATATGAAATTTGAAAAAAAAAAAAACTCCAATTTAACAAACTCCACTCTAACGGGAGGCACATAGCCATTTATCCACAAAAAGTCTAAAGTCTAAATGAGCACATTTCACATATCACCAGTTTCTAGATTGGAGCAGAGTTCTGCTCCCTAAGAGTGAGTCTCTGTGTCACTTGGCTCTGCCTTCTAGGTTTCTGACTCTGAGCTTTAACACTTCCCTTCTTTTTGTTTAGAAATGGTCTATTGTTGCTGCTCAGTAGCTTTCTCAGCCTACTTTTGACCTTCAGGAGGTCGGAGCCCCCAAAGACTCTTTTTTTGTTTTGAACTGCCTCCATATCTTTTAGTTCAATCTTATTGGGGTTCACTCCATTAGACAAAAGCTACCCCACAGCTTTTTTCAAGAAAGGCTGTTGTCTACTTTAGTCTGAGAGTCTTGATGGTGTGGGAACAAGTCCTTAAGATTCTTTAGGAGCCCTGATTTCTACTTAAGAAAGTCTATAAGACACTCACGATATTCATAGAAGCCTTTTTGTCTGGTTGAGGCTTTGCCATAAATGTTTCTTAGGTGTCAGTAAAGGGTGTTCCACATGCACTTTAAATTGAACTTTACCCTCCTGGTATGTATTACTGGAAATACTCTGGGTTTGAGTTTTGCCCTGAGGCCATTTCTTATTTTGAGAAATTTTTGCTGCCTGGAAAGACCAAAGGTGATAAATAGTTCCATTTTTGAGCCTAATAAGTCTTAACTCTTTATTTTCTAAATTCTATAAAACACTGAATATTGTCCTTTTTTAAAGCACATTCTTCCTCTATCTTATTTTATGCATCTAACAGAAAACAATTGACACTTTCAAAATTCTTCCTGGAAATCTTAGCCTGATATAACAGTTCATTATTACTATTTCCTATATTCTGCATTACTGCAGCATGTTATCACTAAACTTTTTGCCACTAAAAGGTTTCATATGATCTAGTTTCAAAAGTTCCTGGATCATTTCTGCTATATCCTATCAGTCAAATCAGTCACTAAGGCCATCTCTGATTCATGAAAGGAATTAGACTTCCTTTTCTTTATACATGCATATAAAGAAAAGGAAGGAATAATATATGGTGGCCATCTTTGGAGATTATCTGTCACATCAGGAAAGTAAAATTTTCCAGATATCCTGAGCACACTTCAACTTTTTTCATTAGCCAGAGTTATTTCAAAGTTTATTAAAGGAACAGTATAGAGACTCGGAAATATGCTTTTTTTCCGGGTTCATTGCCAACCCACAAAAAATAGGAGTTTTCTTAATTAGGAAGAAGGGGTGTTTGGTAGGAAACTAACCATACCTTGGCTATTTAAAATTCTTTATATACCATTTTTCCAAACAGTAGAAAGAATATAACCACTACTTTTCCAATGGAAACATCTCAGATTCTCTTTTGGTTACTGCATCCAACTCAGTTCAAAGTGTGTAATCTTGATGATTGGTAATTCCAACAGTAGGAACACTTGTAGTTTCTGGTTCTCTGGAAGTGTGTTAACCAAAATACAAATTACCTGTGCCCAAAACATGCACAATGTGGGAAAAGACAGATTAACTCCTATGAAAACTTCCGTTTGGGAAAATAGAGGATTAAGAAAAATAAAGAGAAGTAATAGTCAACACAGTTTTCAAATCCTGCTGCTCAGAAACAGCCAGAACTCCGTGAACTAGTAGCAGTGTAAGCTCTGGGTCATCCAGTTTTTTACTCTCTAATTCCATTTTGGTGGTCCCTGGCTCTGCCTTCTGAGATGCCGCACAAATCTGATACTTTGGACTCTCATACAATTGTCTGTGATTGCGTGTTGGGGAACCTGAGAATTGTTTTTTAACTTTTTCAATGGAGCAATGACAGTCACAGAATTCTGCTATCCAGACTGGGTATTTGATCACCATTCCATCAGAATGCTCATCGGTTACTTGTGTCCAATCAATATCCTATATGTGTAAATATAGCTAAAGATGTTATCTAGTCAAGGTTTTTAACCTTGAATATTCTTTTATATTTTATACTGGCCTTTACATTCTTTCTACACTCCCTCCCTGAACTTAATGGCTGTTGCTTTGGGGTAATTTCAAATAATATATTTGGGAGAAGGCCAAACCCGTAATCTCATTTTCCCCTTCAGACAGGCTACATTTGCCTGGCGGCCTACCAGTTTATCTCTTACTAAAGTTGATCTTGTTGCTGCCCTTGCTATGGTGTGAAATGTATTTTTATTTTATTTTTTTAACTTTCTAAGGCTCCAAATTAGAGAATTCTCTGGTAGTATAAACATTTGACTATAGAGAGAAAATACTTCTCAGCAAAGTGGCATTTCCTCCTATCCGTGTTTGCAAGTTTTCTACCTCTCACCTGGGTTCATCTAGCTCTTACAGATTTTCCTAAAGGTGACGATAGAGCCAGCAGTAGCCAACATTCTGATTAGTCCTCATTCTTTCCATTGGTACAGCCTCTGTTGGTGTATAGCTTACTTCATAAAGTTTATCAGGTGATGATTTGGCCAAATATTTTTCATTGTGTAAAAGTGTGACCAATTTTCCATTGTCAGACATTTAAGACCTAAATTTTCATTTCTTTACTTTCTCCATTAAGTCAATTCAACTTTTTAGTTTCTGTTATTTATAATAACCTATTTCTAATAACAATTACTAAGTCAATCATGGTAATTATCACAAGAACAATGCATTTTCACTAATTTATGTAGCAGCAGTTTATAAAATCTCCAGAAAAGCCAGAGAAAAAACTGTTCAAAGAGAAACATGACTGCTTCTATATTTGTCACCTAACGTGGCACTATGAATTGGATAACAGAAACTACTACAGCTGCCCCAGAAAAACAGACCTCTGTGGTTATACGTGCCAGAAGATCAGATCTCTCTGCCAAGGCTGACTCACTGTGTTTTATTCTATTGCCAGACTTTCTGATTGGTATTGCAAATCAGTCTTAGCATTGCAGTTTTGTTTTGTTTTGTTTTGTTTTGTTTTGCCTTATAGTCTATTTTACAGAAACAAGCTAAAAACTATGCAAAAACAGGTGTTGAATAGGTGGATATCTAGAATTTGCCATACCTTATTTTTATTTGATTTTCCTTCCTGTTAAGAAACAACATAGCATAGTGGCAAATACAACATAGTAGGCTCAGCACTCAGACTTCAGTGACATCCATACTACACTACTTGTGTGGCCTTGGGTATTAATGTTTTTAAAACCTCCGTATCCCTATTTTGAGAAACTGGGATAATGCTACAACATAAGCTTAGTGTGATAACTATATGGGATAGTATAAATAGTTATTAGCATAGTATCTTCTTGAAGCCAATTCTCATGAAGTAATAGTTATTGCTATCATATATTATCTCTGCAATCTCCTATGTTAGCTTTTTCCCAATTTGAAATTTATACTATATTTATTTTTAAAAGGTACTTTAGGGTTTCGAATTTTCATTTTGGACTGAGACATGGCTTTAATAAATATAAATAATTCTGAGTATTAAAATATTTTAAAAGTTTTCATGAAAATTTAAAATTTGAAATCAGAAAATATCTCAGGATTTTTCAGGGAGAGCTATAAAGGCCTTCTGGAAAAAGTTTATAACCTCACATTTTTCTTTGGATTATGGATAATGTTACTGAGCTTTAATATTTAGTCAGTAATTCTACAGAATTTTGTTAAGTATCTACTGTGTGTAACTGTTTATGCACATAAAGATGAAAAGACTTGACATGGCCTCTACCTGTATAGAGTGTATTCCAATAAGAGAGACAGACAATAAACCAGTACACAATTAGGGAAATGATTACGGATTGTGACAGGTACTCTGAAGGAAATACCTAGTTGCATGTTAGAAAAGTATGTGCAGGAACAAGGCAAACTACATAGAATTCAAGAAATGCTTTCCAAAGAGAGTAGATTTAAAATGAGACCTGGAAAAATAAAAAGAGACAGATGTGTGAAAGACCAGTAGGAAAGCATTCCAGGAAATTAGAATCTCAGAGTTCCCTCAATTGAAACTAATTTGAGCAGTTATAGAAACTGAGAGAACACCAGGGTGCCTGGGGTTTAGTGAGCTAGTGGGAGAGACTAGTGCAAAGTTAGAAAGCCAACATGGGCTAGATTATGCAGAGTTATAAAGACCTGGCAAGAAATTGGGGTTTTATTATAACTGAAATGCAAATGAGAAGCTATGGAAAGGTTTAAAGTAGGAAAGTAGTCTAATTTGAGTTTTAAAAGATTCCTCTGGCTGTTATATAGAGAATATACTGGAATGAGTTAAGAAAAATTAGAGCAGCTAGTTGGCAGGCTTTGAAATAAAAAAAGTGTATATGGGAGCAAGGTGGTCGCAGATGAAATGATTTAAATAGATGATACCTGATTCGATTTAGACACAACCAACCAACCAGACCTATTGATTGGCCGGGGGAGCTAAAGAAAAGGGAGGAGTCAAAATGACTCTCAGTTTTCTTGTTTCAGTAATTGAGTCAGTTGTAGTATTTTGAGTTAGGGAAGATTAACAAAAGATTAGGTTTGAGATATTTATTTTCTGGGGACAGCCAAGAAATCAAAATTTTCATTTTGCTCATGTTTAAAAATGCAATGAGATGAGCAAGTAGGGATATCAAATAGACAGTTGGGTATGAGTCAGAACACAAGAGTCATGAGATATGCATTTGAGTATTACCAAACTGCAGTGATATCTAAATTCATGGTTCTTGTCTGGAGAGTCAAACAAATAAACAAAAAATTCTGCATATTATTGTTAGGTAGCTAGTCAGACATGATCAATAAGGAGAACAAAGGAATAGGGGCCCAGCCCAGAGACTACCGGAAGAACACCCTATTGGTAGTTAGAGAATTCTCCTGCATCCCTAGAGACAAAGGACAGGAGGGTCATAGTCTTAACTGGCCTAACCCTGCTACAGATGCCTGCACAGGTTGTTTCTGCCTGGAAGTTTATGAATCTAATTATAACAGACTGTATTCTGAGTAAGCACATGCACACTAGGCAAAGAGTTATATAGCAGCCAGGTGTCAATCAAAATGACCTCACTTGCCAATCACCTAGGAATGCCTTTGGAACCACCCATCACAACCCTAATGTAGGGTAACCATTCTTACTTCTGGCCTCCCTGTTTTTTTTCTTTTCTTTTCTTTTTTTCTTTTTTTTCTTTTTTTTTTTTTTTTTGCCTTCTTGTGGTTGTCATTATGGCACTCTGTTGCAGATCTCATTGCTGGGACCATGTGCCTCTTTGGGGCATACTTTGTCTTTCTCCATGTGCCTCCTTGGGGTGTTTTTGTCTTTCTAAAATATGCTTTTAATAGTACTATTAAATCTCAATTACCTGTGATTCTTCACTGTCATTTGAAGAGGAACCAAGGGAGAATGCTAACTACACTTCTGCACCACTGTTACCCTTCTCCCTCCCCCCTGCCATTGAGGCAACACTGAACTTTGATCGGCCCTAATGGTGTCATTATCAACATAAAAACAGTATTTATCATGGGATAAAAATGAAATCAATTAGGGAGATTGTATAAATTTAGAGAAGTCATCAGATCGCCTCAATGTACAAAGTTTGTGAAAAATTCTTAATTGTGAGTATTCTTGGCTTATTATATTATAGATTGCAGGAAAAAAAATGTATGTATGTATCTATTTAAGTAATATTTGATTTAAAAAAAAAAGTCATAGAATAAGTAAGATCACTGGTCACCTAGAAAGAGTATGTAGATTTTGAAGCTCCAAACTGAGCTCTGAGAAACTTCAACTTTTAAAGGTTTAGTGGAGAAGGATACACAAAAGAATTACAAAAAAAAAAAAAAAAAAAAAAAAAAAAAGAAGAAAAAAAGAAGAAGAAGCAAAAAGGAAAGAAAATTAAGAAAGAAAGAAATATTACTGAAACAGGAGAAGAACCGTGAGTAGTGCTACCCATGGCTGAGAGAGGAAAATGTTTTAGAAAGGATGAAGTGGTCAACTGTATCAGATACTGTCGAAAGTTTTAGTAACATGCATAGAAGTATATATTGAATTTAGAAACATGAAATTTATTGGTGGTCTTACTAGATTAGTATCAAATGATGGATACTTATCCCAGAAAAAGTAAGTTGAAGACTGAATTTGAGATGAAGTAGGAGCAATATAGAAAACAGTTTTTTTTTTCTGTAAACATGAGTGAAGAAACGGGGCTCAGAAAAGGAATTAATTATTTAGAAAGCAAGGGTGATTGGAATTCAGAATTCAAGGGGAGGGTTTGGTATTTTATAAGGGCACAAAGTTTTCTTCAGATGTAACGAGGAAAAAAGTTAGATACAGACATTGGAAAAATGAGGGATTTAACATTTGGTTTTCACAAGGTTGTGAGAGTGGAGCTAAGAAAATGATAAATTTAAAAACATGATATAAAATAGCATCAATTCAGAAAAGAAAAATTGGAAGGATATGGGCTTGCTCAGTGCTCAGTAGTATAAAGTGCTTTTTCAGTTATTGATCATAATTTGCCAGGAAAACCAGGTATGTGATTGCTTGCTAGTTAGTATCTCAGATATTTCAGAATATTTTTGGCCACAAGTAAGACAAAATCCCAAATCAACTTAACTAGTAAGGGAAATTTATTTTCTCAAGTAAAATTTAAAATCGTAACATTGCATTATCCCAGGGTTGGTTAAGTAAGTCATTGGTACACAGTAACCCAAGTTCATGCAACTGTTCCTTGGCTATTCTTAAAGTGTTGGCCTTTTCTTTGACCAGCTTCCCTCATGACTGCAAAATAGCTGCCACAGTTTTAGGAGTCAAATGAGACATCTAGCCAAAGGAAATAGATCATAATCCCACTATCTCTTTGTAAGTGTGAAGAAACTGTTTCCAGAAGCCACTTAGAAAACATTCTTTCACTGGCCAAAATTCTGTCATATTTTTATGCCTAAACCACTTCCCAGCAAGTGGAATGGGAAAACATGGTTGGCTTATTCTAATCGGAATCTACATCTGGGTTGAGTCGGCCTCCCCGACGTTACCTGGTCATGAAGAATAGTGTGGCTGTAGGAAAATAATAGTAATAGTGGTCGTAGTCGTAGTCGTCGTCGTAGTCGTGGTCGTAGTCGTAGTAGTATAGACTTACGTTTGAAAGGGAGAGGGGAGTGACTATTGTATAGACATTAAGCTGTTATGTTATAGTTAGATAGAACTACATTTAGGTTTTGCCAAATGATGCAACAGAGAATGGAAGACAAGGCATTTGGGTGTATTTGCAAGTGAAAATTAAAATGATTAACAGTAGAATCTAAGCTAGACAATGAGAGAAGCAAAACGTGATAGTCTTGATGGATTGTGAGAAGGTGAAGAGATCAATAGGTTGGTAATCTTGAATAAATAAAAGCATTACAGAAATAATAAGAATATTATTTAAAATAAGCTTTCCAGATGGAAAATGGTTCAGGTTTGTGAGATATTTGAAATTGTAATTGTGAGGATGGTAGATTTTATGGTAATAATTCTGGTTAATCTTTTAATATTTATCTTATTCTGATAGAATGTGGTTTTTAAAAAATTGGTCATGGGACCCAAGACTTTATAGGTTACAAAAGTTAGGCTTGAAGACAACTTTCAACTCTCAAAGAATTGAGATCACTATTGAAATGCAGTTTGTTGAAATTTTGGAGGTTTCTCAGTAATGGTAAGAGAATATTAAGAAAGATATAAAGTATATAATATATAGGGTGTATGAATAATACCCATCTTATGCAGACATAAAGTACAGTATGTAAAGAAATCCCTTAGACATATTTGACCTATTCTGCTGTTTGTCACCAATACATTGCTTTTAAGAAATGAATGCTATTATCCAAAATTTTTGATTAAAGAGAATTAGAAATTGTGAGGGATGATATTTGATGTGACAGGTATCAGGTAGGAACCTTTAATAAATTGTGTTCCTTAGTGGAGATCAACATTTTGTTTTCTGTTCATTTCTTTCTTTTGTCTTTTTACCCCAGCAACATGCTTTTGGTCCTTATTATACTCCCCTGCAGCATGAATACCTATGTATATTAGCTGCAGCAACATGAAAATCTGCCAAGGTTATTGTTAAGAGTCAGACTCTACATTATGGCTGTGTTTGACCATCAAAGTTGTCTGACTAACATGCTTTGGGTTTATGTTTCCATGGTTAGCAGGCCTTGTTTTATGCAAAAATATCTGTTGGCTGAGCAGCAGAGTTCATATACATAGCTGCCCCCTACTTGGAAGTTTGCTTATCTTTTCTTTTTTCTCTTCATCTAAAAAGCTTAAAAAGCTATTATTGCCTTTAAAGTGTAAGAAAAAGTCAGCCTCATTGGGTAGGCTTCTTGTGAGGCCTCTTGATCTCTTGTGAGTATCAGTTAAATTCTATGCCAAGATGCATTAATTATTTATGAACTTTGGGTTTCTAAAATGTTTTACTTTGAACAAAAATATCCATTTCTACTCCCACTATCTTTAGACTTAAAAAGGGAAAGAGTAAGTCAATGGCACAGGAAAAATTAAAGCAAGGATAAATCTTCTAAAATCCAAGCATTTTTAAAGAATAGTCATACAGAAATATTAAGTAGAGAGCAAAATATTTATATCAAATAAAAGATAGGTTTTCTGAATTTGGCCTTATCATTTTTCATGTTTATATAATTGCTTTTACCACTTTTTACTTTTGGAAACTTCATTCAATTCTATTCAATTCATCAATGAGTTAGTGATCACCTATTACATGAATAGCACTAGGATGATGCATTGGGAAATAAAAATGATAGTTATTTCTCCAGTCCTCAGGGAGCTTAGAATGTATATGGCACTTTAAAAGCAATTGGGTCCAGTGACCTTTTAGTTGCATAAGCCTTCTAGATTTTGTTTCAAATACATATTTTTAAGACATAGTTTATAACAGAAATTTCCATATTAAGTTTTTTCTAAACATAGACACAAAAAGGCATCTTCAAAGATTCAAACTCTTTCTTGATACTTGTCTCCATTGCTCTCATTTACCTCATTCCCTTTCAAGTTTTATAAGAAATGTATGTTGACAAATTTTCTCTTCGCTAATTTTTTGTATCAATTTGTTTCTTCCCTTTGTATTTATTGACCTTTTCCTATCACCACCAACTTAGTATATGTTACATATTTCATTAATGTGCTCATCTATCAGGTCATTAATGGAACCATGAAGAAGTTAACAAGTAATTTACTGCTTTGCTTGAAAGAGCCCATGTTTTCTGGCCCTTGGGGCATAATGGAAAATACATCTGTTTGTCAAATAGATGCCAGGTGAAGCAGCAGGCTCAAGATCCCAAATTCCAGTCCTAGGGTATTGTAAATAATCAAAGGTATTATTTTTTTGTACCAGAAACAATAGAATAAACAGATCGCAAGCTAAATGATATCTTAATTATATGTTTTAGGTACATTGACAGCTAACACTAACTCTATTTTCATTGAAAAAGTCTAGTATTAACTTTAGAATTTTTACTTTTTATCCTGTCTCCTGAAATTAAAAAATATTCATCACAAACATTTTAGAGAATGTAAATTAGAGCCCACAAATTTAAAGTAACTTTATATCTTATCATTGGAACATGTTGTATATACCCACACTTAGACATGCAAATATATAATTGTACATATATGAAATGTAGTGTATAAACAGATATTTTTAAATTTTTTTAAATTAATGTATGTTCAGTTTTGTCAATAGTCTAACTATTTTTTCTGACTGCACATATTCTATTCTGTGAAATAGTATAATTTGTTTAATCCAATCCTATTGTCAGACATTCATTTCTGATTTTTTTTATAAAGAATGCTAAAATAAAACTCTGTATATGTACGCATGTATATGCATAGATCTCACTGTTTAGCATAAAGTATAGAAGTCATGATGTTAGATTACATGCACAAGGATACCTGTTCTCACTTCTACACATACATAGAAATAGTTTGTGATACAATAAAACAATATCACAAGGTTAAAAAAAAAAAACATGAACAAGAAATATTTTGGAAATCACAAGAGGAAATAAAGCCCTATAGCCCAAGAAATGCTGGGCTCAGAAGCAAGGGTTGAGTCTAGAATTTCAACCTTTGCATTTGAACAGGACATCATAGCTCATGCTTAGATCACAAAGCCAAGCTAGATACATGAATGTAGTTAGTTTTGCCCACTTGTAAGAGAAACAAATTACTTCTATGTGGTAGAGGGAGTTAAAAGAGACAGCAGTATATCTTGGATCTTGTCCAAGCCATATGCTAGTTTTAAGAGAAGGGTGTTGTCAGCTAGTGTTCTGAACACTTTTGGATGACCTATTTCTGAGCTGGGGATTGCTGGGGCTGGGCTGAGATGACCTAAGAAATTACTGCACAGAGAGGGGTGATCTGGTGGAAAAGAGAAACAATGCAAGATGATATGTCAGGCTAAGATTTACTAACATAAAGTATAATAACTTTATTTCTTTCTTGTAACAGTACAGGGTGCTGTTACATGAGAAAGAAATTTTAGTTTTAGCTGGCTTTGACTCATACAGTTGTTCAAAGGCCCGGACCTGTAGGTGGTTCTTCTATCTTTAGTACTTGGCTTCCAAAATTGATCTTATCAACATTTCAAAGGTCACAGGAGAGTGGAAAGAGCATGGGAAAGTATGAGTGGGAGGTTCATGAGCCACATGTGGAAGTGGCCCATGTTGCTTTTACTCAAACTCTGCTAATGGCTATCTTGGAGTCTCTGACTCAAATGAATTGTAAAATAAGATCATGCAGTTATTAATAACAGGGTAATATAAAATTAACCAATTAAAATATTGGAATTAAAACAATAATTGACAGAGTAAATTTTAATAGGAAAGCTCTACAGTAAACCAGGCACATCCAAACATATAATTAGTATACTAAAATGTAAAACAGAAAATCACTCAGAATTTTAGAACAGAAAGATAAAAGAAAATTCAGCAAATATGTAATTCCTAAGGCAACACTGAATTACAACAAACCTCATACCTAATAAAAAATGTCTGAAGACAGTAGAATTATATTTTTAAATTGCTAAGGAGAAATTATTATAAACCTCAAATTCTCTATCTAGTTAATCTTTTACTCAAAAGTAAAAATAAATATGTGTATATGCAAAATATGATTGGGAGTTAAATAGTTGTGAGAAGTCTAGGGGGGAAACTATTAAAAGATACATTTCAACAAGAAATAGAACCCAGAAGAGGAGTGGAAAAGCAAGAAGAAATGGTGAAAAAATTAACTAGTAAACCAACTTGTTAAAAACAAATAAGTACAAGTGTAGAAGGAGAAGATGGTAGAAAGAATATGGGGAACAGATGAAATATATGTGCTGGCTTTGAACTTTGTCAGAAAACATATAAAGTTAAGTTTGTTCAATATTTAAGGCTAATCAGTACAGTTGGAAATGTAATTCAGAACTTGAGTAATTGGCAGAAAGGAGAAGCTTAGGAGTTAAAAAAAGTAAAAGGAAAACAAAGTCAAGGCAGCATGGTATATATAAAAGATTGCAAAAGTAAGACCAAATGCACATTAGTATTAACAAAAATAGATGAAATAAACATTGTTTATGAAATATAAAGATTGGAACTAAATATCTATCTGCTCATAAAAGAGGAACATATATATTAAAACAATATAAAGAGGATGAAAATAAAAAGATAGAAAGAATTCACTGGACAAAGATTAACAAAAATAGCATTATGTGAAAAAATAGAATTTAAGACAAATTAAATAGAGTATAAATATATGAGGTTACTTAATGTTAGAAAGGAGGTGTCAATCATACAATTGTATGTACCTAAAGCATAGTCTTGAAAATACAAGGTAAAATCTGAGAGAATTACAGGAGGAAAAAATAAACTATATCAGGAAAAAATAAACTATTTTCTATAATCATTTCTGAAAAACAAAAGGTAAAAAATATATTTTTTTTTCTTATTTGATCAGCATTATAGTAGATTGGTGATATGAAAGAACCTCTAACTTCACAACAACTAAATAATAGATAATGGCACATTCTTGAGGCATTGCTGCTGGTCTCATATGGGGTAGTTTATTACTCCAAGTCAATATCTCTGAAGGTAACTGCTCCCAAAAAAGAGAGCAAACCAGTCAAGAACTGGTGTTAGAAATGCAGGCTGCAAGTAGAGGCATAGTCGATAGCAGGAGCATAAAAGTTATCTGAATACTGAGCTTTGGGCAGGAATCCAGGTGGAAGAACTGGGGCTGGGACTTCTTAGTGAAACTGCTCACCTGGAAATAGAGGTCACTGATGTGGGTGGTGCTTTCCAGTGGAAAGAAGAAGCGGAAGCAGATCTTTTCTTGAGGAAAGCTTTCCCAATTTAGGCTCACAGGCCTTCCATTGATTAAAATAAAGCAGTGAGCTCACAATCAAAGATAAAGTATAGGAATTTTCAAAGCCACAGGTGTAACAGTCAGTAGAAATAAAGTATCATATTTAGGTTACTAAGGGCTGACCAAAAGTAATTTCGAGAATTTAGGAGGCTTTGTATAAAATAATAAAAAGAAGGAAAAGACAATCACAAAGATGATCAAGAAATAAATGATTAATAGAAATGTATGGGCAAATTTGAAAAATGGAACTGATAGAAATGAAAAAAATACAATTTTAGAACTAGAAAATCATCAATATATTAAGCAGCAAAATATACATAGTTATAACTAGGAAATATATCTGAAGAAATTACTTATTCATGAAGTGCTGGACATTTTTTGAAAGCATAGCTAACAGGGCTTGTTCATCAATTGGAGAAAGTTTGTAAAAGGGAAGAATCAGGAATAACTCCAACTTGTTTTGCTTTGACAAGTGGAACAATGGAATTTCATTTAACTGAGATATAGTCTGTTTGAAGGAGGACCACCAGTGTTTCAATTAAAGCTATAAGTTTTATATGTTTATTAGATGTCACTGTTATTGAGTACGCAATCAGGAATGTAAGTCTGAAGATTAGAAAACGGTCTCAACTACAGATACACACTTAGGAGTCATCAGCCTAAAGGTGTCGTTTAAAGAAAGCATGAGATGAAGCATGATGGCAAAGGGCATAAGTATAGCACAGGGGAAGAGAGAATTTTCAAATATCAAGTCTTGAAACATTCTAACACTGAGAGGCAAAGAGAGCAGAGAAAGGAATAGGGTGTAATTATACCTAGAAAAGAAACATTTTGTGCTGAGAAGAGTAACCTATTGAGAAAATCTGAGTTTGAGTTTAGGCTTTATTCTAACGGGATGATTGGCCTGGGGCAAGTTAGTCACTCTGAGGAATTTATCACTGGTTCTTCACAAAGCTAGTCAGGTCCAAACATGATTTAGTTTCTATTTAAATGTCACTTCCCCAAAGAAGTCTACACTGTCCATTTTTACTCTTTGTTCAGCCCAGTAGTTATTCCCTATTACCATGTCTTATTTATTTCATTTGCTAATCCCAGTCTAAAATTACTTTATGATTTACTTATTTATATTAGTTGCATGTTTCCTTCTCTCTCATCACCAACACAGAAATGTATATAATGCAGGTAATTTTTTGCCTCATTCAGTACTTTACTTCAACTCCTAGCATGGTGTCTGGCACATGTAACAGGATCAATAAATAGCCATGAAATAAATGAATGAATCTCCTAAGAATAAAAAACGCTGAACTGAAAAGTTGCTTGTATCCTAATGGACACTCAATTTGCTTGAAATGCTCCTCAATTTTCTGAAAGAACATGATTTTATATTTTTAGAAGTACATTTTTTTGTGAATTATTTGTGCATTTCTGATCCTTTCTAGCTTTATCTACTTGTAACAATCAATTTCAGGCATTTTAAAACATTGGGCAAACTTGCATACCATCTGTATAGGAGAAGCAATGGTTCTAGAGAGGTTATTGGAGGAATTCTCCCTTCCACAATGAACAAACACATGTGTGCCTGCACACACATACATACATAAATGCACACACTTCATGCAACTCCTTTTGCATTCTGAAACATGCTATATGGATGGGTAGGTTTGGATAATTTTTCTAACGAGTTATTTTCATATACCTATAGAATTGAAGTGTTATTACTTTCACCACCATGTCTAAATTCCTAAAAAAAATTCTTTGAATTATCTCTGTTGCTTGTCCCTTGTTACCTTATATATTCAGAATTACCAAGAATTTATATTCATTTGACATATAACCATAACTGGGAATCTCTGTCATCTCTTCTGTTTTTGCTAACCAACCTGTAAATACATGGAAAGGAACAGTAATAACTTGAAAGTGGCATTTCATGAAATTACAGATGTAAATATGTGCATTTTATTTTATAAGAACCCAGAGAAATAATTTTATCAAGCTAGCATAATCAGAAATCACTATTATAAAAAAAAAAGATAGAGATAATTCTCACATGAAATCAAAACATTCTTACAGAGTAACCATACAGTTCCTTAGCAAAGATTATAAAAGACCTATTTGCAGCTTCCTAAGTGACCACCCAACCACATAAGTTATTTAAAGACCACCATCTTGACTTTTACAGCTAAATAAACTCTGTGAACACTCATGTGCCCTTTTATGTCAGTGTCATGGATTTATGATCTCTTCATCCCAGAATAAAAAGAGCTTTTTAATTTGCCAATGAATTTAAAGCTCTCTGATTGTATTGTTTATAAGAAATAAATTCAGCATGGAAGACACTGAGAGTTTCCTTCTGGAATTTCTTTTGCACAGATGTATAGTACATTCATTTTTTAAAAAATATATCTTTATCATACAAATGTTGATTTTTTCTTAATTTTCTATTAAATTATTAAAGTGGTTATAATTTTTATAAAAGTGACTATTAAGATTATAATTTTATTAAAGAATTTATAATTTTCATTGGAAATATTTCACCACGTCATATACATTTAATTCATCTTCCTTTATAGTAACTTTTTTATGAACCAGTATTTGTAGCAGTAAGAAATATATAAATGACTTTGAATATCTCCTATAAGTATGTGTTAAACATTATACAATTTAGGTAGCAAAGTTTATAACCTTTCATTTTGACAAAGTAAAAATTATGACAAGTAAGTAAAACCTCTCATATTTTTCAGAAAACTTATTTGTACATTTTAGAAATTGCTTCTTTCCTGAATATAACTGATACAATTACACATTTATTCAACATACATAATAGTATATTTATTTTTGGCATGTATTCTGTTACATAAATATAAATTTTTCTTATCTTTCCTTTTTTTTTAGTGTCACAGTGGATTCATGGATTTTTACTTATTCAATGTTTTTCTTTTATGTTCAGTCACTGAGGTGCTTTAATTGGCCATTGGGAGCCCTTACAAGCTGACTTTGTGTTCTTTTCACAACCTTTTCTATTAGGCTTCCTTGTTTTCTTGCACAACAGAAGTCCCAGACTCATGTTGTGTTTTCTCTGTTCTAATCCTGGAGTGTGTCCAGGAGCCCTAGTTTATTTTAGTAGGATATATGGAAACCAAGATCTGAGCCTCTAGGTTTTAGGGGTACTCAATGCTGCTAGAGTCTCCAGGCCTTTCAGTGACTTAAAAATTCTAAGTTCATATTGACATGTCTAACTTAAATTTAACATGGCAGTATTTTCCTTAACTTTTTTGATTTTATAATTTCACCTCTTTCCTTACATGAAAAATCTCAGTTACTAATATAAATAATGTACTAACTTATTTGTTTTAGCCTGCAATTTGAATATAAATGTGAAAGAATTATAATACCTATATATATTTATATATATATATATTTACTAATATTATTACTAACAATAAAGCTATTGAGAGAAGCTTAAGATTTCTTTGCAATTCTTTTTATCCTGAAAGAATATTTCACTGATGATGTACACTATGAGTTGTACTCAAAAGCTACATTATTTTTTTTCCTGTGGTTATGATACTAATTTGATATACAATTAAGCTCCACTCTCCCTACTTCCCACATTAGTGTCTCTCCTCCAGGCTCACCTTACCAAGATCTGGTTTAGCTAATCTTTATTATTTATTTTCTCCTCTCCTCCTATGACTCTGCTGAGTGTTACTGAGGGGCTAATGTAACTATCCTTGTTAAGTTTAATATGTATTGATGTTTTTGACCCAAACTGACCCCTTATGTTTTGTAATCATTTTTATTCCTCTGTGGTTGACTCCCTATCATGATCCCTAATATTTCCTCCTAAATTTTCCCCTCATCATGGCTCCAGTGAACTTCTTCTGTACAACAAAACAGTTTTATCAAGATAAAACCAGAGAAATCTTAAGGGAATCATTAGCATCTGCATTTGTCATGACATTTTGAGTTCCCCTCTGCCTGTTATCTAGAAAAAAGAGAAGATATTATCCTCTAGAAAGGATGTGGCTATATTTGCATGCTCAGAGGGTTAAAGGTAACAGAAGTTTCAAGGTTGAAATCTATTTCCAAATACTTCCTTCTCAAGTCCCAGTGTCTCACTAAATCCATTATAGGGCTCTGACTTTAGCCTAGTATATTTGCTAAGGCTATAGATTAAGACTTCCTTATAATTCTGTTACAGCAACAATTGGTTTGGGGCTTCATTTTCTGCCCAATCTACCCTCCCACTATAGATTATAAAAGTCTATATTACGTATATACAAGGCAATGTATATATGCCTTACCTTTGAATTTTACACCTAAAACTTACTGGATTCCATTAACCAATGTCACCATAATAAAAATAAATAATTTTTTTTTTTTAAAGGAAAGAAAGTCTATATTGGCCTCATTTCTGGCTTTTACACTATGGCCTCAGTTGACTGTTGGCTTGGTTGAGCCTGCCACTTGTTTCCTTCAGTAACCATTCAATTCTGCAGTGTTATAAATTACTATTACCGTTATTTCTCCCAAATATTAGAGATACTGAATAAATCAGTGTTTCCTCTTTTAACTGTATCATACTCCGTTCACAGTAATAAAGAAATTATAGCATGCTAATGCTGTCATCATCCAGTTTACAATCAGCTATGGAGTTCTTGTTCCCATCTGACAGGTATATATTCCAGTTCCATAATTCTATCCTGAGGATCTAATTTGTAAGGCAATTTCTGGTACCAGGTATCTTAGAATGGATTTTCCCAGAAGCTGATTATAACACAAGATTTTGAGTCTAATAGCTTACTTCAGAAGTTCAGAAAACACTGCTAGAGATTCAGTAAGGGATTCAAAGAAGAGAAAGCAACTAAAGTTCATTTCAAGGTGAAGCTTCTTGAGCTTAATCTCATAGTGAAATTTTAGGGAAAGAAAACATTGAACAAGATTGGCTCCAAGGCTCTCTTACAAATAGAATAATAGTGTCCTCATCAATTTTCCAGTAATATCAGATACAATCTGGATGTACGACAGAAGTGCTGTTACAATATTAATTAGTATATTTACACAGTTTAATTCATTGTTATCTAAGAAGACAAGTGGCATCTCACTGTAATTTCTTCTCCATATTATAAACACATTTTGTCAATATAAATTTTTGATACATACATAATTCAAAATTACTTTCGTTATTGTTTATTTGTTTTATGTTAAAATTTTTACTAAATTTAATTTCAGAATGTTTTTACATTGTATTGACAAAGTACATATGATCAATAATTATTGTAATATCTATTATATGAATTTAATTGAATCATTGATTTTTAGTCATTTACAAATACTTTGTTTGCATACTCAACATTGTATGGGTTTATAGTCACCTAATATCTATTAAAAGTCAGAAAATTTGTGTGTATGTGGACATGTATACTTTATCTAAAATACAAGGGTGCTTAGTTCAGAATATATTTTTAAAGTTAATTCTCTCACTATTCATAAAACATGACAGGTCAATGAAATTGGATTATGTGGGATAAAAGGCTCAAAGGATAACATTGAATAGATTTGCAGCAGTCTCACCATATTTGGCAGTATGTTTAATAAAAGAGCTTTTTAAGCCACTCATATTGTTTTAAATCCCAGTGACATTACTTAAACTCTGAGCCTCCATTTATTAACCTGAAGAACTGGAAAGCTTTTGTCTACACTTCTAAGTTGTTTAGGATGAAATGAGATTATATATAGTTTTACATTCAACTAAATCTTTACTTACCTTCACCTCCTCAACATATACTCTTGAGGCTATTGCTTTCCATTACTTTATTAAGTGAGCAAATGCTGAATGAATGAATGAATGAATGAACTATAAATCATTTAACAGGAAAACTCTCAGATAATATCAAAAGACAACAGATAAACTGAGGAAAATATTGCCATACATATGACACTATAAGAATTACTTTTCTTAGTATTCTAAATGTTCATACAAATTGAAAATATACAAAGAATCAAATCTTTAGGAAAACGAGCAAAGGATGTAAATAGACGAGAAAATACATACTATCAATAAACATGTGGAAATGTATTTACTACCTCTAAAGGGAAATTTAAATAAAAATTCTAATTGTTCACCAATTATTATTGATTATCCCTCCTAAACATCTTTCAAATTGGTCCTGTTAGTTCCACTCACTGCCAATAACTTCATTCAGTCCACCTTCATCTCTTTCCTGGATTACTGTAATAACTTCCTAATGGTGTTTCTTTTTCTATTCTTCTGATTTGTAACTTTTGCTAATTTCCTATGAAATTTAACATCTCACTAACCTTTAAATGTATTAATAGGTACTATGTAAAGTTAATGTAAAGTTATTTGTCTGACTGACATTATTTTTTATCACATACTTCTACCACTATGTCTTATTTTAACATTTTTTAAGTGACTGAAACATACCATGTCATCTCAGGCCTCCAATGCTTTCCATATGCTGTCCTCTACTCCAGGAATACTCTATCTTTGCCTTGCTAACTCTTAGTTTTTACACCACTTACACCAGATATAAAGACAATGACCTTCATCTCTGGGTTATGTGTTCCCCTTATGTGCTTCCATAACACCTATCAAAACAGCCATTCTATAGTAGTTATTTGACTACTTGTCATTTACTTTGCTAAAGTATGAATTTTTCAAGAATAGTGACTATGAAAGCAGTTCCTGAATCATCACTGCTCCACTGCGTTACATTTCCAACACTGAATGGTATAATACATACTTAGTTCTAATCATTGAATGGATAGGAAATCAATGAATATAATATATAAGATATTTCAAGAGTAATTAAACTTTATTTTAGCCAATAGATATAAAATATCTTTTTTAGTGCCCAAGGAATATTTACATAAATCAGTTATACATCATTTCAAAGAGGAAACCTTAATAAATTCTATGAAGAAAATACATGGACTAGATTTCATGACCAAAATGCCATAAAACTGAACAAAAATAATGAACTAGAATAATCTAGTCATCTAATATTTTTAAATACAATATATAAAAAAATTGGGTTAAAGAGAAAATGACGACTAAAATTACAGATTCTTTGAAAACTTTAAATTTCAAAAAGTATGGACTCTGGCCAAAGCTGTACTCAAAACACATCTATAGCTATTTTTTTAAAATAACTACAGGATAAAGAAGATGCATAACTTAAAGAACATTTGATTCTAAAAGCTTTTTAAAAATTCATAAAAACACTAATTTACAGAGAAAGTGAAAATTTGAAAATAAATTAATAGATTATAAAATATTGTGATTTATTAATAACTAATGTAACTATTTAAAAATAAAATTAGGAACATTTTGACCATTTTAATCAATTTAAAGGAAACAATATTAAGCACAAAATAGGGGAGTATAATCACAGGTAGAGTAGAATTAAAATAAATAAAATACTGTTTTTAATTGCAAGAATACTGTATTTAATTCTATATTAATAATTTTGAGTTTTGATTAAAATATATTGTTTCATTTGAAACATTTTTTATTATAAAAACTAATAGAGGTTTTGAAGGGGTAGTGTGAGATACAGGATACTGGAAAGAAACTAGAGTCAGATCAATATTGTTTATGTGGAATCTGATTTTACCTTTCCTTTCCACGTTGGGTATGACATGGGGAAAAACCAAAATGATTCTAAATAACGCAAACTGTAGCTTGTAGAATACACTCAAACTGTCCGTATCAATACTCAACAATTAGACCTCTCTATATATTCAAAAAGGTTTGACGTACATTGGACAATCTTATGTTTTCATTATAGGGTATATGTGATCCTATGACTAGAACCTTTAAATATATAGCCCAACATTGCTGAAAGTAAACAATTAAGAGAATATATTCTGTGCCATTGGAAGAGAAAAAACTTAAAGCACTAGATACTGTATGGTTTCCCATTAAATATGTCAGTAGATATAAAAAGAAGTTACAAGGTTGAGTTCCCATAAAAACAAATGTGCATAAAATTTTCTCCTAATTGGAAAGTAGACTTAACAAGTATATAAAATTTTGAGTGTGGCCACACTGCTAGTATTTGTATTGTTTTTATGATTATTGAACGTAGAGAGGTAACTGGTGGAGCAAGGATTCTGGGGGGCTAAAGGGCTGAATTCGTACTTATCTTTTTGTGATTACCTTTTCTCTTCTCTGAGAGAGAACAAGAATAGCTTGCTAAGGTCATTAAATCTCTAATTTAAAAAGATAGTGATAAGCAGACTTGCCCTTCATATTTTCAGGGCCCAGGGTGAGGGCTATGATGAAAGATCCTGGCTTTCCACCATTATTTACCCACTCCCCAGCTCCAACATTACTCACTGGTTCCAGTGAAGGTTCTGTAAGTAGACTCAGGACTATTGAAGCAGGAAATATCTGGACTCAAATATTCAGGATGTGCTCTAGAAGGGACACAGGGGTGAGGGCTCATTGGCCCCATAGATTTCTTATCCCAAGGGTAGATGTTTTGGACCAGAGGTAGTCTCTCTAAAATTATAAAAGAAAAATTCAAGGTACTATAAGAGATAATAACAGGAAAATATAAATTATTAATAAATTATAAATTCAGGGTACTATGAGAGATAATAACAGGAAAATATAAATTATTAATAAATATAAATTATAAATATTGGCCAGTGTGTTTAAGAGAGCCCTCCAAGGAAGTGATTATTACTCAAAAACTGAAGGGTTGTAGACATTAGACATAACAAGGTGAATTACAGAGAATTCTAGGAAGATTGAGTTATATGAGCAATACTCTTTTACACTCCTATACAGTTGTTTTAAAAATAAATAATATTTTATAATTGATTAGTGTAAAGAATGAGGTAAAGGAGGTTTTCAAAGAATAAAGCCTTGATCTCTGACTGCAAGAACCTGAAGGAATTCAAATGTTGTCAAATAAGATGATGAAATGTGAAAAGCACATTTTGGATGGGATAAATCATGAGTTTATATTTATAGATAATATGTTTTGTATTCCTATGAGATATACAAATGGATAAAGCTCAAAGAAGATGTCAAGTTTGAAGATATAGAGTTGAGAGTTACCAGAATATAGATGGAATACAAAGCCATAAGACTAGAGGAGAACATTTAGGAAGAGATTGAAAATAATACAAGCAACCAAAAAGAGACCCAGGACTGAACCCTGAGTTATTCTAACATTCAGAAGACAGGAGAAGAAGCTAGCAAAGGAGATTGGAAAAAGAATAGAGTTATAGAATTAGGAATAATAACACTAGAGTTTGGAGTTTTGGATGACAAAAAGGAAGAGTTAAGAGGGAGTGGGAAATTGAATGTTTCATAACTAAATATAAGGACAGAAAAGTGTTCATTAGATATGCCAACTTGACTAGAAGAAATGGACCAGTACTTGGAAAAATAGAACCTTCCTAGACTGAATCAAGAAGATCTGGAAAATCTAAATAGACTGATCAGCAGTATGGAAATTGAAACAATCATCAAAAATCTACCAAAAAGTAAAAGTTCAGGACCAGATGGCTTCACCAGTGAATTCTACCAAACATTCAAAGAAGATTTAATACCTAATTCTCCTCAAACTCTTCCAAAAAATCAAAGAAGAGGCAATACTTCCCAACTCATTTTATGAGGCTAATATCACCCTGATACCCAAATCTGATAATGATAACACAAAAAAAGAAAACTACAAACCAATATCTCTCATGAATACAGATGCAAAAATCCTGAATAAGATACTAGCGAACCAAATACAGCAACATATTAAAAAGATTATACACTACAATCAAGTGGGCTTCATCCCAGGGGCACAGGGATGGTTCAACATACACAAATTGATTAATGTGATACACCACATAAACAAATTTAAAAAATAAGAATCACATGATTATATTAATAGATGCAGAAAAAGCCTTTGATAAGATACAGTATCCATTTATGATCAAAATACTTAACACTTAATCGGTATGGAAGAAAAATACCTTAATATAATAAAGGCCATATATGACAAACTCTCAGCCAACATTATACTTAATGGTGAAAAACTAAAAATCTTCCCTCTAAGATCAGGAACAAGGCAAGGCTGTCCACTATCGCCAATGTTATTCAATATAACATTGGAGGTCCTAGCAAGCACAATCAGGTAAGAGAAAGATATAAAAGGCATCCAAATAGGAAATGAAGAAGTCAAACTGTCACTATTTTCAGATGACATGATTCTCTATATAGAAAACCCTAAAGACTCCACAAGAACACTACTAGAAACAATAAGTAAATACAGTAAAATTTCTCTATACAAAAATTAATGTTCAAAAATCCATGGTGTTCCTATACTCTAATAATGAAGTGACAGAAAAAGAAGTGGAAAAAGTAATTCCTTTTGCAATTGTAACAAAAAGAATAAAATACCTAGGAATAAATCTAATAAAACATGTGAAGGACCTATATAATAAAAACTACAAGAGCCTGTTAAAAGAAATCAAAGAAAATACAAAGAAATGGGAATATATTCCGTGTTCTTGGATTGGAAGAATCAACATACTTAAAATGACCTTATTACCTAAAGCATTATACAGATTTAATGCAATCCCCATCAAAATCCGATCAGCATTTTTTTTAATAAATAGAACAAAAAATCATCAGATTTGTATGGAAACACAAAAGATCCCAAATTGCAAAACCCATCCTTAGAAAAAAGAATGAAGCTGGAGGCATCACTCTGCCCAACTTCAAATTATACTACAAAGCTACAGTAATCAAAATGACATGATATTGGCAGCAAAACAGGCACATGGAATAGTGGAACAGAATTGAGAGTCCAGAAGTAAACCCATATTTATATGGGCAAATAATTTTCAACAAAAAAGCCAAAACCATACAGTGGAGTAAGGAAAGCCTTTTCAATAAATGGTGCTAGGAAAACTGGAAAGCCACCTGCAAAAGAATGAAACTAGACTGTTGTCTATCACCACACACCAAAATTAACTCAAATGGATTAAGGAACTGAATATAAGCCCTTAAATAATAAAATGCATAGAAGAAAACATAGGAACGAAACTTAAGGACCTTGGACTTAAAGAGGATTTTCTGAATTTGACCTCAAAGGCAAGAGAAGTAAAAACAAAAATAAATGAATGGGACTACATCAAACTAAAAAGCTTCTGCTCAGTAAAAGAAACTGTCAACAAGGTAAAGAGACAACCATCCGAATGGGAAAATATATTTGCAAGCAATGCCTCCAATAAGGGCCTAATATCCAAAATATACAAAGAACTCATACAACTCAATAACAAAAAAACAACAACAACAAAAAAAACTGATCCAATCAAAACATGGGCAGAGGACCTGAACAGACACTTCTCCCTAGAAGACATATAAATGGCCAACAAATATATGAAAAGATGCCCAACATCACTAGCTATTAGGGAAATGCAAATCAAAACCACAATGAGATACCATCTTACACCTGTTAGAATAGCTATAATCAACAGGACAAGTAATAACAAATGTTGGTGAGGATACAAAGAAAAAGGAACTCTCATACACTGCTGGTGGGACTGCAAATTGGTACAGCCACTATGGAAAACAGTATGGAGTTTCCTCAAAAAACTAAGGATTGATCTGCCATATGATCCAGCAATCCCTCTACTGGGTATTTACCCCAAAGACTTGAAAACTCATATCTGAAAAGATCTTTGCACGCCAATGTTCATAGCAGCATTATTCACAGTGGCCAGGACATGGAAGTAACCGCAGTGTCCTACGATAGATGGTTGACTAAAGAGGCTGTGGTACATATATACAATGGAATATTACTCAGCCATAAGAAGAGATGAAATATTGCCATCTGCAACAACCTGGATGGACCTCGAGATAATCATGCTAAGCAAAATTAGCCAGGCAGAAAAAGTTGGAAATCACATGATATCACTCATAGGTGGAATATAAACCTAAAAGCAACAAATGAACAAGACAAACAAACAGAGACTGATAGACATGACAATGGACTAGTGATTACCAGAAGGGAGTTAGGAGTGGGGAAGAGGGAAGTAGACTGGGGAGGGGGGGAATTTTAAATAATTTCTTCAATTGAAATAAATAAATAAATATTTAAAAAAAAAAAAAAGATATGCTAACTTGAGATGGCCTGAGCAGGAACAGTTTTAGTATAGAGGTAAGGGAAGAAAGTTCCAAAGTAAATAATAGATTAGTAGACAAAGATCCTACTGTTTGAGGATGTGGATTTGAGTTTAGGATAATGCACATTATTGGCAAAATATTCATGCTTTTTCCTACCAAACTCCTTTGTAGTGAGCCTATCCCATAGACATCAGACAGTCATGGAATTTGCTTTGTCTTATTAAATGTGCGTGAATGTGAGGCATGCTATTTCCAAGCAGAACTGTTAAGAGCCAGTAGATGTTTCTGTTATGGCTCTTTGGCTGGGCACTAATCTTACATGTGTAGATGGCTGCTCCATCAGCCTGGGTCCTAGAAGGAAAAAATGACAACCTAATATGGATGTATAACATGAAACTTCAGGATAAACTAGTGAAAGATAATTCTAAGGGAATACTGTTCATTTTGCTATCTTGATTTAAACCTGATGATGTGTAATCATAGTGCAGCCATTTCCTACAGGGAAAAAGTAAATGTGTAACAAGAAATGTAAATGCAATCTGTAAATATGTAGTTATACTTCCAATGTGATAATGTATGTTAAAAGAAGATTATATAAATAGATCAATATAGATATATATTTAAGCTATTTTTAAATGATTCTGTGAAAATCATACAATGAATAGATTCACCTATTTTTCTAACCTATTCTGCCTAAGTCTGGTTATTCTATTACTACTTGATCTTTAGGAGCTAACAAATGAGGCTGTTAGAAGGCTCAGAACATTACCAAATTTTGCTTATTACATTATTTGATTGTATATAAATTCAAGTATAAATCAGTCTGAATAGCAATTTATTTTTAATATAAGCATAGATTTCCTCATTTCTCTAGTTCTCATTCCCATATGACACATCACTGCTTCTCATTAAAGCATTATTATTAATGAAGCTTGATTAAAGATATTTATACTTCTTGGTAACTTGTTTCTTATTTTAAAATATCAAATATTTCCTACTGGAAGCATTTTTAAGAAAAATACTACATTTTATTCAAAAGTACTATATAGTAACTTCCTAAAAACGTTCCTATGTAACCTTCTTTCTTTGATTTAAACTGCAGTATTTCCCAATATGTGACTCTATAAAGCTGATACATCTCAGTGCTCCAGTCTTCTCTCTCATCGGTGCCTTTCCTATCATACTCAGTTTCCAAGTTCTTTTTTTTTTTTTTTTTAATAATGTGGTCAGTAGTGCAAGTTTAACCACTTATTATAAAATCAAGTTATGTTCTTTCCACTTCATACATCATCATCAGCAATAAAAATCCTGAGATCAGGATGTTTCTGGCAGCATTTCGACACTGCATTAGGTGGAAAAAAATCCACTTGCTTTTTTCACAACTCAGCAATGAAGGTAATAGTGCAATTGTTTTTTCTTCTGTGAAATACCCAGACCCAATTTCTATCGCTTACCAGGCTGAATGTATGTGCAGTGGAGGAGTGCTATTTGATGTCTGACAAGAAACTTTTCTGATCACAGTTCTACTTTTCAAGTAATATACTTTATTCATGATGCTAGAACTTGCAGTGCTATTAGTGATCTTGGAGAATTTTGGTTTACAAAAATTGATTAGTTTATAACAGACTTTGTATAAGAATTCTAAGTTTCAGTTCTTTCATTTTATTTGATTTGTAGGACAAAGTTTTCTGTCCCCCTCACCCACTGTGTTTCTTTGTCTTCTCACCTCTGGCTGAAAAAGCTGTTTTGTTGTTGTGTTTAGAATAATTATAATAAAATCTGTTCACATTAGCAAGAAAATATTTTGAAAGACTGCTGCGAGAGGGTTTTCATGGTTTCTACTTCCCACATTGTCCTAAGAATAGCATCAGGACAAGGGTGAAGGGATAAAAATGAGGAAGCCAGAAGGATACAAAACAGTAAGAGAAAGCGGATGTAGAAACCAGGCAGAAAGTGAGAGGTACTTGGAACATGGCCTTGAATCTATACAGATTGTAAGGTAACTCAAAAAGAGTTAACATTTCGCCTCAATCTCTGGAGTTACTGTATGTTGCTCATCAACAAATAATAAGTCAGCTTGCTAAATAGTTCGATTTAAGTAATGGATAGTGTTTGTATGTAAATATAATGTCATCGTTGCATGTGCAAGAAAGTCAGATACCCAAAGTGATGAATTAACATTATATCTCCAGTTTGTTCTTCTTATTCAGGCATTCGCAACCTAGGACAGTCTCTCTGACACAGATATACAGATATGCAGAAATAGAGTGAAATGGCAGTATATAGTCATGCTTCAAAAATCAATTTAGAAATTGAATCAAATGTAGATCACAATTACACATATGGATCACTAGAGATCTATGTATACCTCTAAATATCTTTGTGGAGAATAATTATGACCTTGAAGAATAAAAGAATATATACAATTTAATATATACATTTTTTTTTGTCAAGCTAGGATAGCTTACTATGCTCAGACTATTATTTAAAAAATAAATGCTACATATGTATAGTGTCTATTGGAATACTTCATACAAAGAAAGTGCTCTTAAAAGAAGCTGTTTTTTATTTTTATATAACAAGACATCCAAAGTGTTGAGCATGAATGTGCTCTGATTTTATGAATGGTGTTTGATGATCTACGCATATTTACAAATGAATAGATTAGGATTAATATGACTAAGTTGGCGAAATAATGTTTTCCTGAGAATTTTCTATGGAGTCTTTGGATAGCAGCCATATATAGTGATGCAGGTTGTGTACTATGCAAAGATACTCATCTGAAGAGAGTGCGAAAGGGCTTAACTATAGCATCTTTGCTGTGGCATGAGCTGAGTTTTTCTGAAAGGATGCATTTTTAAATATTTATCAATTTTAAAATATGTGTCAGAATATACTATTTATGATATTAATTTTTCTTTAGTTACTTACACTTCCAAATTTAAGGAAAAATCTTTTCCTAGCATGAATCAGATTCAGGAGAATCCTGGATTTATGTACAAATGGATACATTTTTTTTAATATAAAACTTTTAGATGTTTATTTTGTACAATGCTTTTTTTCTAGATGCTAATACTCATAACGAAATACATTTTATTTTCCATCTATATGAAGTAAAATAAACAAAAAATAAGCAACTGGTTTTAATTTTCACATGAAGACATTTGATAGCATTTTTGGTGTGTTCTAGAACATAAAGGTCTTAATAGTTGGTCAGCTAATATTTTTCTAACCTACTTTTTTTTTTAAGAAACTCTTGATGAGCAATACTTGTTCAGAAAACAATGCCAATGTTATTTTAAATATGAGACAACACAAATGCCAGATTGATATCCATACATTTAGGGAAAGTCCTTCAGATTATGATCATCCTAGACTTGCATATGAAGGACTAATTTTTTACCCTTGCTGGTATCTCCTCTTCCAAATAGCAGGTCTGGATCAATAGCCACTCTTAGAGGCAACTTTTCCAACTTACTCTATGCTGATGTGTCACATTTTCCTCCACTTTCCCTTACTATAATTTAGTTCTTAGGTTGAGTGAATTACATTTCAAATAATCTCACACGGGTGTATATCTTAGTCTCTTTTTGCCCTTTATTCATTCCTTCCTGTACTCAGCTGCTTTTTGCTGAACATGGAAAACTCTTTCTTTTCTCTTCACAGTAGTCATTGATATGTCTTCAACTATCTCTAATTAAACAAGCTTTTTCCAACAAACATTTTGAAATGTCATTAGGAAATCTGTTGAGTAGTTTAACTTAATTCCTGATCTTTAAACAGTGTTATTTTTCATAATGAACTAAGCCAGTGTTTATGAATTAGCCTTGATAACTTGTAATTTTTTTATTATTATATGTATATGGATTAGAAACTGCAGGTAGGGTTATTAGATTCAAAAAATTTTGACAAACCTATAATTAAAAAAATGCTCTGGAACTAAACCCATTAATTACCCATATTCCTGTTCCTAGTCTATGTATTTTATAATTTGGATGTGAAAAACTGTAAAATAATAAAGTCCCAAGAGCAAAGATACACATTAGTAACAGAGTAAGATCTCAAATGGGCAGAATCTCAGGGAATCTCATTATAGGAAACCTTGGTATTTCTGTGATGGCTAATTTTTAATGTGTCAATTTGACTGGATCAAGGTCTTCTCAGATTAAATATTAATTCTAGGTGTGTTTGTGAGGGTGTTTCCAGATGAAATTAACATTTGATTCAGTGGACTCAGTAAAGGAGATTGCCCACCCTGATGTAGGCAAACATTATCTAATCTCACTGAGAGCCTGAATAGAACAAAATGGTGGCAGAAGGAAGAATTCACCCCTTTTGTTCCTGTCTGCTTGAGCTGAGACATTACTTCTCTCTTGCTCTTTAACTGAGGTTTATACCATCAGTTCCCCTGGTTCTCAGGCTTTCAGACTTGATCTGAGTTATGCTGTTGACTTCCCTGTGTTTCCATCTTGCACATGGCAGATACTGGGACTTCTCAGCCTCCATAATTATGTGAGCCAATTCTTCATAACAAATGTTCTTATATATGTAAATAATATCATATTGCTTCTGTTTCTCTAGAGATTCATGACCAGTACAACATCCTAAATCCTTTCTCACTTTGATTTCTCTTAAGTTAAAAGGAACACCAATTTTCTCTCACAACTACATGGCAGGAAGATTGTTATGTTACCCAGGTCCAGCCCATTAGATGATTATTTTTGAACTTTGAATTTTGAGGAAATAATTCAAAGGAACAAGCAAGTTTTTAATTGCCTTGCAGAGGCTATAGCGGAGGTGAGAATATCCAGGTGTGGCTGCAGTCATCCAGTGCTGATGGCACCAGTGTCAACAGTCCAGGCAGATGCTTGGTGTGGAAGGATCTTGTTTGTTCTCATCTCTGTCGGCTTCTGCCTGAGTCTCTGTGAGCTTCCCAATATTTTTCTTGACCTTTGGAAGCTACCCAAATCTCTTCCAATAAATAACCTTATAAGATACTTCTTGTGCTAGAATTAGTCTTATTTCCATTGTTACAGTTAAAACCATGACTGAACAGTCATTCTAAAGTAGATGGACAATGCTGAAGGAATCCATTTTAATGATGGCAACTGAAGTCCTAGATTTGTCACTGAGATTTTTGGTCTTGATCTCAGAATCTAATATTTACATCTCAGACTCTAATATTATCCATTCTCCCATTCCAGGGAGAAGAGGTGTAATTTTGAAATGCTATCAGTATCATAGCAATATAATGTAGTTTTATAAGAACATAAAGAAACAGACATTAATGGATGCTATTCAGTTTAGTCTGCTTCAAACTACATGTCTTGAACACTCAGGTTCAGCACTGGGCTTAAAAATTATGAATCAAGTGTTACACTTTTTATCGCAAAGTTTGGAGTCTAGAATAAATACATATACTGTAATACTCATAGCTCAATGTAAAAAGTTATAACTGAGATACTGTATAGCTGTTGTTGAGGATGTGAAGTTCAAGAATAATGTAAAATTAAGAACAGAAATATTTTCTTCCGTCCAAATTAGAGGCGGTTAAGGATGCTGAAAGAGGTGATAACAGCTCCAACACAGAGAGCCTAAAAGGAGAAGTAGTGAGATTGTGGAGCAGAAAGAAAGGGATACAAATTTAAGAGTGTCTACAACTGTATTTTTATAGCCTCTGTCTGTTATGATAAAACCAGTTCGTTCAGTATCTATCAGAACTGCATAAAGTAGACCCAGATGCCTGTAGTCACTGGATATGATTGGGTATATAGACAGGAGGTATAAAGGAGACACACAAAAAAGGGGCCACCAGCACCACATTGAACAGTTTCGCAGTGTTTCTCAACTTTAGCAATCATTTTTCTACTCACCATGATCATCATTTCTCTAGTGCTGTACTCTTGATTATGTGAGCATTGCTATTAGCTAGCATGCAGAGAAGGAGCTGAGTGTATGTAGCTCAGGGCTGACAGCTAGGCTTCCTGCTTTTCACAAAAGCTGAAGAGAGCCTTTTCTATTTGTTTGTTTGTTCACTAGAGATACTGTTGACTTCCAAATATACTTTACAGATAAAATATGAAGCCTAAGGATGTCAGATCACAAATCTAAGAACCTATGTTGCCAGATTTCTTAAAGCTGGATCACACTCCTAATATTGAGATCTCACTCACTTGTTCTTTCATATCCAATGATGTTTGCTTTTTAAATAGTTTCTTTATGCTTCAACATCCTAGGCTACAAAGGTTAATGAATAAGACTAGAGAATGAATTCTTAGAAGACATTATAAATGAACTATTTGAAGTTTTCTAGAAACATCTAATTGCATAAAGATAGTAGTCAGTTTATTAAAATTCATGATATTTTTCTTATTGTGTATCTTTATTGAAGTACCTGGCTTAAAGATTCCTACAAGGTAATATTTTGTTAGCTTGATTTGAATTATGGCAGATGCTCTAGATGAGCAAATTTATATTTATTTTAAATTAGTATAGATTTCATTTTTTCCTAACAACAGCTTTAGGTACCCCCTTCTAGATGGCATGAATCAATGATATTTCATTATAACTTCTATATTTATTTTATTTTATGTTTATTAACATAAAATATGTTTCTAGAACATATTTGGGCAATTTATGAGCCTCAAAATATCTGATCACTACTGGTATGACAGAAAAATTAGACTATGGAAGAGGCAAGCAAAATCTTTTTAGCTGCTTGCGTCAACCAAACTACCATAGCCTAACTGATTTCTCAATATTCAATGATTATTATCACTTATACTAGGTATGAAACAAAAGCAACAGCTTGATTTTTAGAGTGAGGTTTGAATTTCAACACTGTCAGAACAAAAAAAAATCTTATTTTAACTTTTACAGAGAGAATATTTACTTATATAAGACATAGATGGAGAGAAAAGAAATAGCAGAATGTCATCTTGAGAAACTGTCTTTTGATCAAGACCACATGACAAACCCCTTTAGAGAATAACTATAAAATAAAATATTTATATATATTGATTTTTGGCAGGAAAGAAAATTTCAATTTAATTACTCTCACATTGTTTCTTTTCTTTGTGTTGGATTTGTTTTGTTGTTATACAAATGAGACCGATTCAAGAGCATCCTGGAGTTGAAGTTCCATCTGGGGACTGCTAATCACATTGCTGGACAGTTTGCAGCTCCAGACTCCAATTAAATCATGTGCAAACAAATCACTCTAATACTTGGTATACTCTGGATATTTCCTTATTTTCTATACATCCAAAGCACTTTAGTTGTAAAAGCTTGGCTTATAAAGATGTTTATATTAGATTTCTATTGCTGCTGTAACAAATTACCGTATGTATTTAGTGACTTAAAACCAAAAAAAAAAACTTATTATCTTACAGTTATGGAGATCAGAAGCCCAAAATGGATTTTACATGGCTAAAATCAAGATGTCGGCAGAATTTCATTTTTTCTAGAAGCTCTAGAGGAAAATCTATTTCCTTTAGAATCAGCTTCTAGAGGCTGCTTGCTTTGCTTGGCTCCTGGCCCCTTCTTCCATCTTCAAAGCCAGCAACAATATAGCATCTTCAAACATTTCTCCCCCTACTTCCTTTTCTGTTTCTGTTAATATATCTCCTTTAACTGTGACTCTCCTGTCTCCCTCTTATAAGTGCCCCTGTGATTACATTGGGCCTATACAGATAATCCACAAAAATTTCCCCATCTATAAATCCTTAGTTATACTTGCAAAGACCCCTTTGCCATGTGACATAATATATTCACAGGTTGGAAATTAGAATATGAACATATTTTGAGGGTAGAGACATCCTCTCCACCACAGTGTCCTTCTAGCAATCATAAAGAATAGGTAGATTTTCCTTTAAGGATGGCTTGGTGACACAAAGTAATAATGGATTCAAACTCTATCTTTCTTAGAATATACAAATTATCACATTAGAAGGCTTTCCTTTTGAAGACATGAGGACAGAGGGTATTTTGAAATGTGTGTGATTTGGCTTGCATTTTTATACAATTGCCATAAATTATTGTATTTAATCAATAATTATATTATGTTTTGATATCAGATATTACTATCTCCCACAGGCTTATATCTCTAAAAGACCTTTCCTGTTTCAAGTTTGGTCATTCTACCTTCAGTTTTCAATGTGCTGCTATTGTACCTAAGGAAAACTATGTTTCCCTTAAATGACACGTATACCAGGTTATTTATAAAATAAGACAGTCTTGTTTGTAAGATTCTAGTCGAGAAGACAGGGGCAGTCTATTCTTCTGCTCATCTCTCCATGTTCCTCAAGCCATTTGCTTATCAGAATCATGCTCACTTATCTCTAGTTGTGCAGCTTCATTTTGGAAATTTAAATTGTTGGAGATCTATGCACCTTATAATTCAATTTGTTCTTATAAATTATATATTTAAATTTGTATTTTAGTTATATTAGGCAAACTTTTGTATTTCAATATATAGTTTAATATTTCATGAAAAAATTGAATAATTAGCTATGTTTATTGATCAAAATATATATTAATGTCAAAAGTAAGATAGGCATGCCTGTTTATTTAGATATACCTGACTTTCTCTCTCTCTTTCATGGTAAGAATACTTAACAAGAGATCTATATTCTTAATAATTTGTTATGTATGCAATACAAAATTTATAACCATAGGCATGATGTACAGTGAATCTCTAGAAATTATTCATCTTGCATAAATAGAAATTATTCATCTTGCATACCTGAAACTTTAAACCTGTTGAATAGCAACTTCTCATTTCCTCCTCCCCCAACCCCTGGCTACCACCATTCTCCATTCTGCTTCTATCTATTTCATTTTTACATGAATTTCAAGATAAAAGCAATAATATGTCTTGACGAATTGGCCTTTTTGATGGTTTTGAAAATTTTGTTTTATGTTGATAAGTTCTTTGAGATATCGTTTAGTGATGAGCCAGGTTGTACCGATTCAAATGCCATTGCAGTACAATCCTCTTAGGTGACACTTAGCTAGCATAAGATTTGTATCATAAGATTTACATCCATTGTTTTATATTATCATTCAATAAGTAAACCATACTATAAAAATATTATCACTATGCTTATTATATTTTTAAGTAAGAGTTTAGAAAGTAGCAACATATATTTATCTATGTATCTATTTTCTGATTGAGTCTTATTTTCCTGTTAACATTTCTACTAAGATTGTTTCTGATTAATACAAAAGTCAACTCACTGCAGCAACTTTTATTGACCCAGGAGCTCTGAAGAAAACCCCAGAGTTCAAGAAAATCCTTTTTTTGACTTAAAATACTGAGCAGGTTAAACTATGCTTTTCAGTGGACCTGTAACTCAGATTCCTAAAGGGCTGTGTCTGCTACATTATCAACATAGGTTGTCTTTGAACAGGGTTGGCTTTGAAAGCATTGGCAGTGTTCCAAAGCCTCCATCTCCTGATTCCTCATCATTTGAATGAAGAGCAATTATGAACAACCAAATAAATAAATAAATAATTTAAATGTCTTTCTCTTTTAAGAAAGGATCTTCATTCAAGTCTATTATAATCAAGTTTGAGGGAAGATAATATAATATGGTGTCTCTGAAAATCAGGTACATCAAAGCTTCTTCTGTGTCAGGCACAATGGCAAGGCCATTTATAGAGAGCTTGCTTGTATAGAGACTGAAAAATTCTGTCTGTACTCTCACCATAGGGACATCCATTTTATATTTTAATTCTTATTATTTCTGAGATTTTTAGAATAAGTTACCTAAGGAGAAAAAGCAACTTTTTTTCATACATGTTCACATTTTAATTTCCAACAATTATAGTTTTAGTTTATATTTGTCTTTTATCCAGTTATTGATACTTGAAAAATATGTCAATATTTGTTGAATTTTACAAAACAATTTCCTTTGAAATGGCATAATATACCATTAAACTTGTTCAGATAGGAAAAAAAATATTTATCTCAATATTACAGATGAATAATGGGTGCACAAAGAAGTTAATTGTTTGATTCAAGTTCATATAGATAATCTTCATGCAAAAAATAAAGCCTTTATTCCAGTTCCTTAGTGTTGAGCTTTCTATAGTCCCACAATAATTTTACTTTAATCTTTTATATATTTTCCTATTTTTTCAAAAACTAGCAAAATTATCTTATATTTAGATTTCTAAATAATTTTTGAGCACCTTTGAAATTTCGTTCCTTCCTAAATATATATCTATCTACTTTCCATATACTTGAAAATTTTATGTGCTAAGCATAAACAATATTTTTAGAGACTGGATCCCATAGAAAATTGTTCAAAAAGTCTATCATGTGCTTTAACATTATGGCTAGAAATTTAATACAAAAAGATTACAAACCTGTAAAATAAACAAATACAAATAAGAACAAAAGAATTGATGTTTTAAAATGTTTCATTGGACATATAGGAGCTAAGTGAACCATGAGATGTGAAAATCTGAAACAAATGGAAGTGAGAAGCAAATTCAAACATGCCCAGGGCAACAAATAAGATTTTTATGATTTTGTTTGTTCTTTTTGTTTTTTTTTTTTCCTAGCTACCTAGATTATATCTTCATTGATAGATGATACGACAGAATAATTCCCACTGATCTCAACAGTTTGAATCTTGAATAAATTAGACATGTGGATGTTTATGAAAATTTTATGTGATATGTTACTGCCCTGCTTCTCTTTGGCCATTTCTCTACTTTTGTTTCCTGGCAATGTTCAGATAAATCCCTATTGCCCATTAGATGTGAAATTTTTGAGGGTAGCACTATATCTTCATCCATCTTTTCATTTCCAGGTTCTAATACAAGATTCAGTTCAAAATAAATAGTCAGCAATTTCTTGAATGATTAAGTGACTTGGGGGAAAAATCATATGAAGACTTGAATATTAATAAATCTTTAAGAAAAATCATTTAACTTAAAATCTTTTCTCAAAATTTTTTCCATCTACTCTGCCACTCTCATTCTTATCTTAATGGAAAGAAAATTAAAAGAAGAGGATACACATTTTGAGTGTGAAATTAAAGGAATAAAAATATAAGAGTGTCTTTATGAAATAGAAGTGACATTTTGAAATGGAGCTTGAAAGAAGTGTAGGATTTTGAAAATAGAGATTGAAATACTTAGATTGGAAGGAAATTTCTAAATGTCATCCTTTTATGTATATAATTTTTCTTTATTTGATTTGATTGTTTAACCTGTATGTGAATGCTATTATTAATACAGGTGATCATTTTCTCATTTACTATTGATCTAGCAGCACATGACTTTAAGTTTCAAGCATGGACTGACTTTTCACTTTTGAAATCTTTTTGTTGTTGTTGTTGTTTAAAAAACCACATTTATGAATGTATTATTGGCCTCTGATTCAACTATTTGCCTCTCCAGGTGAATGAATGTGCCTTTGTTTTACTGCCTGACTCCTTAAAAGTCAGAACCATTTTTATATTTTAAACCCTCACTTAGTGAGATATAGATAATACCAAATTAATGGTTTTCTTTGCATGTTGATGAATTTCACCCCAAATATTAGTTTCATTTTGATCCAGTTTTAGAGATTTGAGGACCCAGTATACTGAAGTATGGAGTGGTTCCACTAGTTCTGTAGACTCTTAGAATAATTTTTTGGTATGTTATATTTAATTTTGTAGGCTCAAGGAAGCCAAGATCTACCACCTTAGGATTTGGAATAGTCCCTTGGGTCATTTCTGAAACTCTTTCTTATACCTCTCTTCAAGACCATTATATGAGGAATAAGACTATTGGGTCAATTCCAAACCACTCTAAAATGGAATTGAACTGAGGCTTATTCTTCAAACAAAAGGGAGCCAGAAAAAGGTCATTCTTGAAACATAAGAGTTAAGTACTATTACTCTCAGCATTATTTTACAGACCATTTAAAAAAAAATACTGATAGGGATTTAAGAGAAATAAGAAAGGTAGTTTTCCAGGTCATGATTATATTATTCTTATCATTTGTGACTTTGTAACAAAAACTGAAGTTCTTACGGAATGAACTGTGTGCAAATGATCTAAGAAAATGGTACAATAACAGGAAAGCTATTTCAAATTTACCTTCTTGGAGTTTTAAGCATTTCACTTTTTTTCCCTTCCTTTTCCTGGTTTGGATGTTTTCTGCACTTGATGCTGATCCTCTAGCAAGGTCGGCTGCTAACCCAGACAGTATAAGTATAAGCTCTTGTCCCTCCACTTTGGCCATCACCCCTTTCCTCCTCTGACACTTCAGTTTCATCTGCTCTGCAGCCAGCATTTATCAAGCATGAAAAAGTGACTTTCTCCTCAGATATGACAGGCAGAAAAGCTGCCACTTATACTAAGTGCACTTTGGTCCTCAGGGGAAAAAAAAAGCAAGGAGAATAAAAGGAAGGGAAATCCTTGTGGTTTTGTTGCTTACTTAGATGACTGTTTATCTTTTTTCTTCACAGCTGTTTTTCCCCCTAAATAAACAGGTTTAAGAAAAATCATGTAAACTAGATCCCCAAGATTAAAATATTTTTCCTCATTGTACTCTGTTTTCTTTCTCCTTGTATGTTAAGTTTAAAACTAATTTACTGTTGAATAAAGTGGACCTCTGACAACACCCTGAAGTTTGAACTTTTTATCATTGTTATATTTTCTTCTCCATTAGGGCTGGCTCCTCTGTAACTATGCCTGCAGGGAAGGAGATACTGCTCAAGCAGGCATTGTTATTACTTGAGGTTATAATATATCCCTTTTATGGGTTATTTTGCATTTCTCCCCTGGAGATAATAGCAATATAATTTTGAAATATTCTTTAGGGGAAGCTTCTATTTATTATACATGGTGAAAGGAAGAATTCTGCTTGCACTGGTCACTCTATATTTGTGGTTTCATTTACACAGCAACTATTTAATAAAAAGTTGGCTTAGTTTACTGATATTTTCTCTTAAAAATTTAGATTAGAATAATGGTCATCATTAAATATGGAAGGAATGGTGGTTTGAGATTACCCAGAGGAGGATGAAATTTTGCTGCATTTCTGTCTGACATATCCTTGTGTGCTATACAGCACAGGAGAAATTATCACAGACTGAAAGGTGCAACAGACCTGAAAAGCGACAATTTTGATTCTGTTCTCCCACTACTACGACCATGACAAAGACATTTCACTTTTTCACAGTTTAGACTCTGTCTGTAACATAAATGAAGGGCTTATCTATCTCCAGAGCCTTTCTCAGAAATTAAAAAAAGAAATTACTTAACAGTGTCAGACATTTAAATTGTGACAGATCCTGTGAATGGATGATTAAAAGGTATGGGAAATAACTTGAGGTATGATTTCCCATATCTCCAAAAACGGAATCCTCTCTGGAAAAATAAATAAGATGAATCTGACATAAATCTATGAACCGTAGCTCCTGCCATCAGTACTATTTTTTTCATGAGATGTTTGAATTGGGTTGCTATCATCCAAAGGAGTCAAGTCACCTGTCATATAAAGTTTGGTCATGAGAGTAAATTGCAGTAAGCTGGGTGAAAATAAAGAGAGTACTCTGGAAAATAAACATTTGAATGACAAACTATTTTTAGGGAGGATAGATGGTTTTACATGTCACCTTTACTGGGCCACAGAGTGCCCAGATATTTGGACAGGTGTTTCTGTGAGGCTGTTTTTAGATGAGGTTAACATTTAAGTTGGTTAAGTGAGTAAAGTGGGTCATTCTCCTTAATGTGGGTGAGTTGCATCCAATCCAGTATTTGAATAAAACAAAAAGGTGAACCCTTCTCCAAATAAGAGAAAATTATACCTGTCTGCCTTCAAACTGGGACATCAGCTTTTTCTTGCCTTCAGACTCAAACTGAAACATTGCCTCTTTCAAGGTCTTGAGCCTGCTCTTCATTCTAGACGACACCATTGGTTCTCCTGTTTCCAGGCCTTTGGACGCAGGCTGAAACTACATCTTGCTGACTCATCTTGCAGATGTTAGGACTTGACAGTCTCTACAATCATGTGAGTCAATTCCTTATAATTAATATCTGTGTATATAATCTAATATATTCCATATTTTAGAATGCATTATGCATACTATATATGTGTGTATTGTATGTATATTTGTGTGCATATATGTATGTATGTTCTGTTTCTCTGGAGAATCCTGACTAATATAATGTTTGAGGAGAATATATACAGGTTTTTTAAAAATTCATATATTTTTTAAACTCCTCTGAGTACATATTGATATTAAGCACAAGAAGAAAAGAGTTGATACAATTGACTATGGTTTTCCCTTGAGTCCTTAGAAAAAAAATTTAGGCTTGCCTTATTTCTTTATAACCCCAGAAAGAATATCTAAGAAAGATGGCAAATTAGTCCTTCACACAGGCAGTGTTGAGCCATTGTGTGGTCACTTCTCAACTTAGCTACTGTGTTATGACAAAAGGACAATGCAGATTGATTATGCCATTATCATACCCTCATTGTGTGCCTCTAAGCTGGATGGCTAATTTGGTATAACTGTTCAGCTTTTCTTTAAACTTTAATATGTGTTACATGGCCTTACTGGGAAACACAACTATACATCTGAATAAAAGTGAATCAGAGGATGTGAGTGGAAATATATTTATCACTTCAGTTTTAGAAATCCTGGAAGGTATTCTAGATATATTAACTGTTCTCTGCCTTTTTTCTGAAAGATATGAATAAATCAGATAGGAAGATTAAGAATAAATCAGATAGGAAGATTAAGGGATAAAGAAGGAGTAGTCAGGGGAAAAAAGATATTTTACTACATCTGCTACAAAGAAACTATAGAGTACAGTTTCAATTGTTGAATAAGAAGTAACATTAGACTATTCTCCATTGCTCCTATGCAGATGCTAATAGGACTACAAGGTGAATGGAAATATTTTGTAGTGTACTAATTCCCCACAATGATAGCAAAATTGTTTTAAAATTGCTGTCAATGGAACCCCTAAAATTTTTCTGATGTTAAGTGGGTCACTGTAGAGTGTAGTATAGCCTAGTCAGCAAATCAGCCCAACTAAGGGCTCAATGATTCATGTCAAGTGTGAAATACAAAATATCTGTAATGTTTTGCTGTCATAACATTGACATTGACACAGAACAGTAGAAAATGAGCTTCCAGCTTAAAATACAGTCCAGAATAATTAATCTAGAATACTGATCTTTTGGAAAGGAATCCTGACCACTGATAAAGAATCAACCCTTGGAAAATGGAAAGTAAAGAGACATATATTTACTATAATTTCAGAACGGTTATGCACCAAGGACTGAAAAACAGTATAGCAGCAGCAGCAGCAGCAGCAGCAACAGCAGCAGCAGCAGCAGCAGCAGCAGCACAGACAGCAGAATGAGAAAAATGAAGGTCCCTAGCACAAACGGTAGTCCCCGTGGTGTGAAGCAGTAGCATCTAAGGTAGCTGCTGCCACCTGGCAAAGAGAGAGTGGTAAGAACCCAGATCCAAGAGAGTCAAACTTCTTTCAATCAATCAATCAATCAATCAATCTTTTCTTTACAAGGGGTACGTACTGTCAAGTCAGGCAACTGGGATATGATGCATCATTCAAGCAAATATGACCCCAGCTGTCCTGACAGCACTTGGGCAGCTGGTGCACTTTGGAAACTTGCTGTAACACTGTCACCAGGAATTCAGTAAGTGCAGAATATTTCCTGGGAAATGCGATGCACACAATTAAGTGGAAAGGAGCAGATTCAGCCCAAGAGCAATGCACAAACCTGGAGCTAGTGACTATTTAGTTTGCAGCATTGGCTGTAATGACTATTTTGAGCTGGATCACGTGGTATGGCTCATCCGCCGTGGCAGACCTTGCACAGAAACCGGCACACTTAGTTGCAAATCCCAACGTTGCCAAGACAGAAGCCATCTGAGCTCTGTACATTTTATTATAGGGCACAATGTATTATGGTCCTACTTTGTACTTTGGATTTCTTAGAATTATATTATTTCCTGTCTAACTTCCTCAATAAGTACTTAAGAATTTGCTGTAAATTTCTGAGCACAAAAATCGGTGGAAGGATATTCACATGATTTTCAAGGCATCACTGTACAGATCACTTATCCATCACAAAAGGGAAAATGCAGGTAACGCTCAGGCAGATAACAGTGATCCAATTTCATGTTGTCTCACTAATAATAAGACAAAAGAAATTGTCAGTGACTTTATGTTTGGTTCAATGGACAATTCTTGTCATCTATGTAGTATTTTTACAAATGGGTTTAAAATTACACTTAAACATGGGAAAACAATGTGACAAATAGAGATTGTTAAATATCCCACAGCACAATTATCTTAATCAGACAAATTTAAAATATTGGTATCCTGTAATGCAGTTGGCCTAAACTTTTTAAAACTATCAATGTCCTGAAAAAAAAATAAAAGTGGAAGGATTCTTATTGATTTCAGGGTAATAAAAGGACCTGACAATAAGATAAAATGCTTGACCTTACTTACCTGAATAGAAGGTCAAAAAAAAAAAGCTATAAAAATATTTGGGGGAAAAAATAAAATAAAAAAATAAATTAAAAAATAGCTATTTGGGGGGTCATTGGATATATATGTGTGTGTATATATATAATTTCTAATATATATTTCTGACATATATCTAATATATATACATATATTTCTAATATATATTTATATATTTCTAATACATGTATATATTAGAAAACATTTTTGAACAATATTAAATTTATGGGCTGTGAAACCAGATAATATGAAAAAGACATAGCAGCAATGCACAGAAGAAAGATTAGCACAGGAGTTGGTGGTGAAACACATTATGGCCACAGACTTCTCTCATTCAAAGAGTTCTCTGACCAGTCTCTGCTATTATTGAAATAGTTTCTCCTGTCACCAGGTGGGTGGACTAATCAGAGGGAGCTTACCCCTTCAGAGAGAAAAGGACCAGATCATCCAGGCTTTTTGGATCCTAAAGCTTATACAGTTTTGAGAGCTTTCTTTAAGAACAAGGATACAAAATCATGGCTACAGAATTCAATAAAACATTTTTAATATTTACTGAGATTGAGAAACTTTTAAAAATTATAAACTAAAACAAGTGAAATCTACCATTGTCTTAAATGAAATTAACTTGAAATGGATTGTGCAGGAAAATTTTTGGAAGTATGCAAAGGCAGGGGTTCCCAAACCCCAGGCCACGACTGGTACCAGTCTGTGGCCCGTTAGGAACTGGGCTGCACAGAGGAAGAGAGCGGAGGATGAGTGAGCGAAGCTTCATCTTGTATTTGCAATCCCCCGCCCTGCAACCCAGAGCTAGCATCACTGCCTCAACTCCACCTCAAATCATCAGGCATTAGATTCTCTTGGGAGCACCGGCACCAAAAAGGTTGGGGACTGATGTGCTAAAGAACAACACCTTTGAGGGAGGAAGGGCAGCAGGATTAGTAAGAGAGAGGGAAAGTCAGAACTGTGGTGCAGTGGTGACAGGGGCCACAGCCACTCCACCAGCAGCTCTGGAACTGAAATGGTCCCTCAGAGTTGCCCCCAGGGCAAGCAAGGGGCAAGGGAGACAGGACTCTGAACTCTGCTAGTGACCTGGTTTTGGATGTGGGCTGCCCCCAGAAGGGGCGTCATCTTGGGAAGGGCAGCTGACTCGAGGCAGGGAAATTCCTAGGAGGTGCTACAGCTGTGAGCGAATAGCAGCCACTACTTACGGCAGCTGGAAATATAAGGGAATCATACCTCCATATACACTGCCACCCAAACCAGCACAAAATTCAGAAGGGAAACCAATATTTTTTTATTAACTGTCTGACCTTTAGAATACAATGTTTTCCTTTGTATTTTTTATTAATTAATTGCCCTTTTTTTACAATGCTTTATTTTTCAGTTGCATACTTTTTAATTTTCTTCTTATTTGCCAACAATTTATAATATCATTTTCTTTAGAGACCAGAGAAAGATAATATAGTCTTAATTTTGGAAGGGCTGTTCAATGTTGTGGCTTTATTACTTATAATTTTTTTTTTTGTAATTTGGGAAATTATTTTGAAATTTGAGCAAATCTCTATCAAGTTTCTTTTATATATAAACTCTAAGATTTCAGGTATTTCCAAGTGTCTTAGGCAAACATTGTTTGTAATGATAATGTTCATTCATCAATTAGTATTCAACTATTACTTGTAGTGAGGGTTATGAATTTTATGTTGGGGCCTACACCTTCATTTCAGCACATGAGGGAATTGGCAGAGTGGTGGTAGGAATATTCTGGAAGACATTTTGACACTGGAACAAGCAATAACTTAACTATAAATGGAAATGACTACAAAACACAGATTTATACATCTAACTATACACAAATTAATCTGTAACTTAATTGCATCTCCACAGTGCCTGTGATCGCTTAGAAATACTCCACACATAGGGGTTGGTGCAGGTGAGGGCCCTGAAGCTATAGCTTCAGTACTTTCAAGATAAATAAATCTGCTTTCACTCTCAAGGTTCATAACTTTCTGAGGTTTCCGTTTCTTCATTATCTCTCTAACTCATGATGCTCACTGCTGCACTTCACACACAGTCAGCCTGCAGTACAGTGATCAGTCTGCTAAAGTGCAACTGAATATTGGGTTACAAGCTTAGTAATGGTGAGTGAAATACGAGGATGAAAAGTTTTTTAGGTCAACTTGACCCTAGCTAAAAGCATTGCTCAGTTTCAATCAGGTACTCCCAGCCCTTGGCCATTATGTAGCTCCTCTAAACTCAAGTTCTTTTCATGTCTTTCAGTTAGGCCATGATTATACTTTCCTTCCTGTTTCTTTGGATTCAGTTATTGTGTGAGGAAGCACAGCATTTTCTGCCAGTACTCTCTGCTCCTCTCTAAGTTTCTCTGGGTTTCACAATGAAATTGTTTTCTCAAAGTCAACAGAAATTCGAGTCCACAGGATCTTTGCACATTTCTCACAGAATTCTCAGAACTGGCTGTTCTAGCTTTCAGGGAACATGGCATCTCCTGCTCAACCCCCTTAAGTGTTATCAGCGTAAACAAACTGTCTTTCTCTTTAGTCAGTTCTTCTAAAAGTCCCAAACACTTTTTGAACTCAGATCTCTATTGCCTGTTAACCCATTTCCCGTTTAGAGAAAAAAAGTGCAGTTCTCTGCCAGCATTAATTTACTTTTATATAAGCACGAGCTTTGAGGCTGAAACAAATCTGACTGGTTTTCAATGTGAGAATAAAATATAAAAACTGTTCTTGTAATTATTTCTAAACAGAACTTGTCTCTGATCTTAATATAACAGTAAAATATACATAAATCGGATTCATTGACTGAATCTTCAGCTGACAACTGTTTGAGAATGATGTTAACATCACATGTACGAATGCTATGTTTTCTAGGATTTGACATTTTCAGTGATCAAAAATTACTATATTTTGTAAATGGAAATTCCACTACTAAAAATAGAATGCTATAAATAGAACGATGCCATTTGTTTCCAAAGACTATAGATGTACTAGAGTGATGCGAAAATAATAATAAAAGTGAGATATTTCATGGCAAACATTGGGGGTAAGTTTAGGACTGTAATCTGCAAGTAATTTCAGGGTAAACACAGTGCAAGCTCTGCTGGTGAGTATTTTCAGGGCAAATGGGAAATGAGTTAACTATAACTATATTAAAACGTATAAAAATCAATCACCAAGATTCTGAGGGAGAATCTAAGAGTTGCAATAAGGAAACAGATCTGAACGTGACATACATCCCTTTTAGAATTATGCTTAAGATTCAGATGGCCTTAAGAAATTTAATACATTACATCTCAAAGTTTTAATAGTAAAGAATAAAAAAAATACTTATATTTTATTCAAGACCCATTACATTTAAATTCTCTATCAGACATTAAGTGTAATGACAATTTCAGTGGTAATGTTTACCAGGATGCAGGTTTGGTGCATTTCTTTTACTCACTACAGTAAGATTTTATACGATAACTTTTTAACATTTCTTTCTTTTTGGGTCAACAGATATGGTGAGCATAAGATTATTAGTTGACTCATTGCATTCCTCTTGCATTCTCTTAGGTTGCTAATTTCTCACCAGATTCCATTTCACAGCCTTTTCACATCACCCAAATGTAAGCATCAGAGAACTAGACATAGGTTGTTTTCAATGAAGGGCCTTTATCTCTGAAATTCTTACCTGATGTGACACTGTAAAGTCCCATTTTGCCCACTTTACTTAAGGAAGTATGCAATGTTTATACTTTTCATTGGGCCACTAGATATGGAAAACAACAGAAAGAAACAGTTTTTAAAAATGTAGTTTATTCTACTTTAATCAGAACTATGATTTTTTTGTTAATTCAATTTTAATTTTAATACTGTTACCCTAAGGCAGTTTGTGGGAAAGATAATAATTTTGTTATTTGAATCCTTCCATCACATATCAGCATCACTGACATAAGATGTTCCTTCAACCCTTTAATTCATATATTTGGAGGGTGGAGGCTGTTTTAGCCAATCTAATACTGTATTTATAAAATAAAGAATATTAGAATTGTAGTTGTTATAATGACAAGCCCTATGGCAAGTTGAAAAGTCCTTCAAAAGTCAAATAACTTAATTATTAAGTTATTAATTTAATTAATAATTAAAGTCAATTAATAGCTGTCTCTTCTATTTTCTCCTTAACTTACTCCAAATCCCCATATGGTGGCAATTAAACTGCCACTTAAAATTCTTAGGACAAACCTGAAGAGGCAGGGAAAATGCTTTGTTAGCCTATGTTCACCTAGGGGAAGGCAAAGGAGAGAAAGGAGGGAACTGTCAGCTTTCTTTACTCTTTTCAGTGCCTTTCACTGACTAAGATTCCTCAAATGCAAGAACACTTAGTGGAACTCAGTGTTTAAACTGTCTCTTTCTCAGAATTCAGTCTGTTAAGTCTCTCCGTTGTCACTTAGTTTCAGAGGGAAAGCAAGGAATGCTTCCCTTTGAGAGCTTGGCAGTTAGAGTCACTTTACCGTGAGGCTCTTGGGTAGGAGATTTTAGTTTCAAAGGCAGGAAAACCTCTTTACTTCATCAACATGTTTAATGTTGGCTCACTTTTCTTTGCAACCAGAGTTTGCATGGGTTTGGCTAATGGTTGGCTAGGAAAATTGTAACAACTGGGCTTCCATACCGCAGGATCCCTCACTCCTGTAGAGTTTACTGATTTCCATAGCGTCTATACTCTCACTATGGCTGATTTTGAGCTATAATGTGATGCTACTGAACAGGAGTTGGGGAGAGGCGGATATAATCAACACAATATAAGTTATCCCTATTGCAGTATATGGTTTGGCCTGGGGAGAAAGAGGAGTGAAACCCTCTTAGATTTACCTATAGTCTGGACCAAAGGATTCTACCTTGGAGTCCTGTGAAACTCAGTCTCTTATAGATGTCTTATTAGAAATCAACATCCATATAACCCAAAGGAAATACACCTTCTAATACATAGTTGAACCATAAGTTTCAGTCAAATCAGTTCATGAAACTTGTCTACTTAGTTACCTTTTTAAAATTCTGATTGTGGTTCCACAGAAAAATAATGTGTCACTTAGTTGAAAGGGAAGCTTTGGTATGAAAGAGGCTGTGCAAGAAGGTACATTCTAACAGAAGGTGTTTCCTTTTCACACTGGTTAACTATAGTCATCATTCTTGAAGCTTTATGTCACGGACCTTAGACCTAGAAGAGACCTTACATGATGAGGCAATGTTGAATAAGTCTTCAAAAACTCTACAACAATATTTGTACAACTATTTTGTTTTATTCTTGACCATCATATATACTGTTCAGCCTGATAATTTTACAAAAATGTTAAATGATTTTCCTCAAATCACACAATCATTATTAAAGTTTAGGGCTACAACACAGATCTTTGTATTTCCATCTGAGGTTGCCTGCCCTCCTAGTCACTCTTTCTTTTAAATATTGAAATAAAATTTTAAAATTTTACATATCTGAATGAGTACTCTAAACTAAGGCTTTTTAATTTATCTATGGTCTGAAGTTACCATTGAATTTTGAGCCTGTTTTTGTCATCTCTACTATCCCACTGCCTCTTTAGAAATTTTATGTTACCTAATTTGGGTATGTTATATAATATTCCTAAATGATCATAAAGAACATAAAGGAAAGTGGTAGGTATAATTAGTTTTAATTAAGAAGAAAATGTAAATAGTTGGATTTTTTTTTATTAAAAAACATAGACATTATAATCATTAATATATGTTCAATTCTTTTTTTTCCAGATTTTAATCCAGAGTACTGTCCTATTTAACAATTCCTACTGTTATTAAGGTGGCCAAAATCAATAGATTAGCTGTATTTGGTTTACCTTTATTTTATAGGTATGATGTTAGCTTTCCTGACTTTGTATAAGAACATGCAGGTGGGTGATTACAAACTTAAAAATTGTTCACTCGATAGCTTCTAACGATGTCTTCAGAACTATTATAATTAATTTTAACATATCCTTGGTGACTTAAAATTTTGGGTTGCTGTTCACAATTTCTTAGATTATTTTTATGAGAGAAAAAAAGTTATAAAAAATTCTAGCAGATTTTTTTCCATAATGTTAAAATTTTGCAAAACCAAAATCACTACTTAGGTCTTGATAATATAATTGATCCCAATATATTTGATCTTAAAATTATTTGATCCCAATAATTATATTTAATTATTTTTCAAGTATTTGTTTTTTCTCTCTCTCCCCTTCTCTTTCTGTCTCTCTCCTGAAACAGATATCAGAATTTGAAAGATGCTAAAATCTTTCATATAATTATTTTTATGATATTAAACAATAAATATTTGAGTAATTATAAAGATTTGAAACTATAATATAGATCCTTTTTCTCTTCTAGTTTTTATTTATTTTCTCAGATGCTAAGACAGTTTTCCATAGACATTGGTTTTGTGATAACTGTTTCTAAAGCATCTTCCCTTCTAATAGTTACCATCAAAATATAGCTGAAGTAAAGACTATTTTTATTTGAGATTTGGGCATCATGGTCCTTCTCTTCAGAAAAGTGCTGCAGTTGACCCTTGAACAATGTGGGAGCTAGGGGCACTGACCCTGTGTAGCCGAAAATTCCCATATAACTTTTGACTACCTCAAGACTTGACTAATAGCCTGCTGTTGACTGGAAGACTTACTGATAACATAAATATATTTTTAACATATATTTTTATGTTATATGTATTATATACTGTATTCTTAAAATAAGCTAGAGAAAATAAAATGTTATTAAGAAAATCATAGAATAATGTATTTACTGTATTTATTGAAAAAAATCTGCTATAAGTGGACCCAACTAGTTCAAACCCATGTCATTCAAGAGTCAACTGTATTTGATATTTAATACTATGTCCAGCAGAAAAGACTTTGAGATTTGTTAGTAATTTAATCTTACATGTCATAGTACATGTACATTTTCCAATGAGTTTTATATTCTGTATTGTATTAAGCCATCAAAGAAACAATTTAAAGTAAATAGAATAAATAATTTTGTGAATATTTTATGAGAACACTGAGCAAGAGAAGTTAAAGTTGAAATATAGAAAACTTCAAGGAATTCAGAAAATATTTAATTTCAATGTAGGTTTTAACAAAATGTGTGAGTATATTTTGGAGTTATATGACATTTAGAACATTTAAATCACTATTGATTTCCTTAGATACCATTCACATTTAGAAGACTGATTTTAAATTGCATCTAAGGTGTTATGTCTATGAAAATGGTAGAGAATTGGAACTCTGAAATTTGTCTCTTCCATAAAGTAATAAGAAAATTAGCAAGATTGTTAGAATAAACATTTTTAGAATTCTGGATATTAAAGCGAAGACTTATTTTTGGACTCTATTCTGTTTCCTTGAACTTTCTGTTCATCCCTGAGCTGGTGGCTTACCAATTAATTATTGTAGCTCTAGTGTACATTTTGGTACCCAATATAGCATATCTCACCTTATTTCTTTTCTTAATGTTCTTGGGATTTTATTAGTTTTTACTTCAGATTACATTAAATTCACAGATTAATCTAAGAATTAATATCTTTGAGAACTTTGGGTTTCCTACTCAAAAATAATACATGACTTCACATTTATTTTGGTTTTCATATACCTTTCTGCAATGTTTCATAATTTTATTTATATGTTTCCATAATTCTTATTAGATTTATTCTTATATTTTATATATTCTATTATAGAAAAGGAGATTTATTATTTTTTCTTATATCATAAATTTGTTAGTGCTAATATATGGAAAACTCTTATTGTTTATTTACTTTATGGACCTATTATATATAGATTTTTATATATCTTTTTATATGCTTATACAAACATATTGTTTGACAATATTTATTTTGATTTTTTTCCAGTCTGATACTCATAACTTTCATTTTTTTCCTGATGTTATTGTACTAGATACAGTCTCCAGATTGATGTTTAATAACTGTGGTGATTGAAGAATTCTCGTGTTATGTCTTTGATATTATTTATTCACAGAATGAAAATGTGTATAGCTTTTTGTAGACTACAGAAAAAATATAATCCAATTCTTTAAATTTCCTTATGTAAGACTAGGGAACAGAGTATTGAGTGACTTGCTTAAATTTACATAGTTCATTAATGACATTCCTTCTACTGGAATTTTCCCTTTGGCTTGCATTTAAGCTCTTTCCTACTCTAGCCTTCTTTTCTTTACAGAACAGTCAGTGAGTCCACTGAGTAGAGGTCTTATTTTGCTTTGTCAAAATATTATTATTTAATTTTTACTCTGCTAAAGCCTGCCAGGGGTACATATATACATAGCAAAAGAATCATTCTCCACCACCAAATTAGGTGCTCCACAGGACTAGAAAAAAATAAATTAATAAATCATGGTGAACAATGCACTCTTCACTCTGGCCTGGTATTCATTACATATACTTATTTATTTTATAATGATTACATACATAGTCTTAGGTTCACAGATATATCGAACATGTAAAAAATATCAGATCAGGTCTCTTTCTCTAGCAGATTTTCAATTTAAAACTTAAATTTGAATTTAATTGATTCTTATTAGTATAGTTATTTTTTTGGAGGGAGGGAGGATCTGAGTTGACCAATATAACATCTACTTTACTTTTAAAGAAACAGATGATTCTACTGCAAGAAGTCCTTTTTTTGAAGGTGTGTCTAATGATTTTTGAAGTTGAAAAGACAATATTCTGTCTGCACCAGTGTGAATGTTTTGTCAGAATCAATTATGGAATATGTAATTATATGGATGTTGACTAATTAATGCAAAACCCAGTGGAACTGACAGAGAGTTAAGCAAGTTCTCCCTAGTTCATGAGGACAGTTGTTCCATAGGTCAAGTTTCATTAAAACTAATGATGTCAACCACATGAAAGGTCTTAGATAAATTTGGGTTATATTTTCACATTATAGGCCATGATTCAAACACCGTTCCATGTCAGCAGAGCCACATTTCGTTGTGGCAGAGAACATGTGTTCCAAACTTCTCAGCAGTTTCTTTCAGTACAATTATGCATCATAATGAGACCCTGCATTTGAAGTGGCTACATTTTCATTCTATTGGGCATCTATATTGAAATGTCTTATTCTTGTAATCATGATTCACTGGTGTGAACAAAACCTAACAAAGATAACTGTAGTCTACTTGTTTCCCATATCAGAGACCATGTTATTATTTATTAAGATAGAGTTGAGAACCACAAACAAAAGGGTGATGAGCATAAATCTTTTCTACTTCTCTTCATGTGTACCACTTTCTAAGAACTGAAGAATTATGTGCTGTTCATCAATCTATCACCATGACTCAACCTATAGTCTATCTCATAGGAAGCAAGTGCTCATATTACACAACTACCAAGAAAAAAAAACCAAAGGGCACCATTTGTGATGAGTGTTAAGCTAGGATAGCATTCTAAAACCATGTCTTTATAGAAACCATTCTCTTTATATTCCTAAAAGTTCCTAAAAGAAGAAGAAAAGCCAAGCTATCTGGGAATTTTGCACTTCCCTCAAATCTGTGTGGAATACCTGACCTATGTGTAGAACTTATCTAATGCATCAGGATTCTTGTTGCCTATCTAGTCCATTGTCAGCCTTGATGATTTACACAAAAATATGTCTTCTGGGCACTTTCCTGGCCCCCAAAGAGAGGCTGGAAACAGGGACATAAGGAAAATTGTCACTAAGTTACTCACCTACATGCCTTCTAAAGTCTAAGTTTATGCTTCTATAAAAGCTGTACAGTACTGAGTTCCAAGAGTATTTTAGTCCCTTCATGTAAGTATTTTTAAATGATTTGCTTATTCCAGTGAAAGTTTCTCTAAAAGCATCATAGTTCATAAATTTTGGCCTGAGTTCTTACCCATGCCAGCACTCCTTGAGTGTATTTTAAGAGTAGGGACTGGACCTTATAATGGAATACACCAGCGGGCTGGTCATGGCACTATAAGTTACCAGTGGCCAGATTTCTATGAATAAGGTAGGAAGGCTGGCAGGTTCAAGAAAGATGAATTATTCATAAATTCTTTGCTCAGCATTCCTTTTTAGCAACATTCATCCATGAAATTTCCAAGTGCTATTTCCTCCGGAGGAGTAAGAAAGAAATATTTTCTTCTTAGCCCTTTCTAGTATTCAGGTATATATACATAAATATATTTATGTTGCTTTCTACATATCCTAAACCTGGAAAAACTGTTAAGAATAGGAGCTCATTACAGTACCATCATGGTAAACATGCTCTTTTATGACTATTGTATTTAATAAGTATTATTTAGTACCACTTTATGAATATTAACTTTCCTCTCTCTGCCTATATATGTTTTTTCAGTTGTATTTAAAATTTGCATTATGATTGTAACAGCAAACTACAACTAGCCTCATTGTTTTTTGGAGCTCCAGTGGCACAATCTGTTAGCATGTGGTACTTATATGACAACTAAGCTCATTTGTGTTACAATTCTATCAAATTTGATGGAATTTTGCTGCCTATAACAAATACAATGAATTTGCATGATGAATGCACATCTGGATGTTAGGCTCAATAACAAAATGCTGATTTCTTAAAAATAAAATTTTAAATTTCTTAAAAATATTAAATTTATATTTTATCATTAGACAGGGTAAAACAAAGAGAAAGGGTCATTCCTTTATTTCACACCTTTAAGATAACACCAGGAGACAGATCTTGAATTAACTTTCTCTCTTAAGCACCTCACAGTGTACATTTCTTCTCCTGTCACTTCCGTTCTCCCTAGACACAGAAACATAGTATTTTGAGCTGTCAGCAGTGTACAATCAATATTAGTTACTCATCTATTTAATTTTACAGATAGAATATTTTAAGGTGAAGAAGTTTAATTTTAGTTTTCGGATTCTAGGTCTGTTTTTGCTCTTATTTTATCCCTTTTGCCCAATACAGTACCAGGCATATAGAGGATTCTCAATTAATATTTCTGAAATGAATAAGAAAATGAATAGAGGTGTGTTGAGGAAAGACATTGGAAGAAAACAGAACTCCTTTTACTCAAAGTTTGAATAAGATCTATGAGCCAGAAATCTTTAGTGGTAAAAAGCATTGCTGCCAACACTGGATGTTAGAACTTCTGTCAGCTACTGAATCTTTCTCAGCATTATTACCTGATAACCTTAATAATTTTCCCTGGGAAGACATCTTTTAGCACTATCGAATTGTACTATATAAAGTGCAAAGACTGTCATCGATTAGACTAATTATTATCTATTGAAACCATTAGGTCAGCTAGACCTGTGGGAAGAAGTCTTGCTCTACTTTTATTCACACCAGGTTAGTAATCATGGTACATTATTTGATATTAAATAGATTTTTTTAGGTTCCTTCAAAATTATTACCCATCAAAAACTTATACAGGTACCTACTTAGCACACATCATATGCCAGAACAATTTTTGGCTTGCCTAAATTTAAATATTATGGAAGGACTTAAAGGGTTTTTATTACTATACCAGTGGCAATAGAGCTCTCTGAAACTTATTAAGTAGTGTTCATTTTTTTAGTTCAATGAAGAACTTGAAGATAGAAGCAAACTATTCCTCAAGACACCAAACTCAAGAAAGAGCATGAGAGAGCAACAGCGATTAAATGAAATCTTTGGGGAGGTTTATACCCGTTGTGTTAATCTGCATACACACATTTAACTACCTTTCAGGTGTTTATTTAAGATGGTGACACAGATAGCTCTCAGCCTCTTAAAATGCTTGCTAGTTCCAGCTCTCTGGTCACCTGATGAATTTCTCAATTTAACCTTAATGTCATTGAACTCTGTTTGACAAAATTTACTGGACTATAGTTATGGAAACAAAGAGGGAAGAAACCTCTTTTCTGATCATACAGGAAAGCCCTGGCGCCCTGCATGGGTGGAGAATCAATAGATCTTGGTCTGTTTACTATCAAGATGTGAAAGCTAAGAAATAGAATTATTCTGTTTTGGAAGTTTATAGCAGCAGTTTATATAGAAGTCCACTAAGGGCCACTATATATAGTCATGTATATCATGCATGTATAAGCTTGCCATGAATGGCTTCCCAAGCATTTTGCAGTAACAACTTGCACCATCCTTTAATGTAGCTATGGGTCCAATCTACTTTGCCCCTTTACTTTTCAAATGCAAGACCCAGGGATATTTGTTTCTTATGAAGATAACAGTCATTTTAAAAGTATCATCCCTTATGTTCTACATTTATAGTTGTAGATACATGAAGAAGACAGACTATGTGTTTCTGCATTTAGATTTGTTATCCCAGGTACAGACTCTTTTTGGACGTACTTTTTTAACCCGAGTGGGAAGCATCTCATTTCTATTATCATTTTTTCCTAGGTCTATTATGGAAACTTAAAAAAATAAGTTTATGGACTTTTAGAAACACTGAGACCAACCCAGAAATCTATCTGGCCAACTCTGTATGGTGACACGGGTACTAATAACAGAAGTTTCTAGGATGATGATTGATATCACACTGTCTTTTTTTGTTAGTTAATGAATGTCTGTTTTCCCCGCAAGACTGAAGCACCAACTGGTTAGGAACTATTTTGTTCACCATTTCTCTAAAATTTACCACAAAGAATTTGTTCAAAATGTATTATCATGAATTTCAAAAATATTTTAAAGATACATAGGTTGTAAATAAAATGATATTAATATTTAACAAAACATCTGGCATGTCATGACCTCTGAAAGTTAAAAAAAAAAGGTGCTGAAATTATTTAATTCAAATGAGTGAAGAGAAATTCACTTTTATTGTATACTTTCCTTTTGTATATATTATCCACTTATTTATATAATTTATCTTAAGGGTTAACTCCAATTGGAAGATTTTTAAATTCCTGACTTATTTTGAATTTGTCAATTTCCCCCTGTAGTTCTATCATTTTGTGATTCATGTTTTTAAAAGTTCTTTAATTAGTTGCATAATCATTTAGAATGATTATATCTCTTGGTGGATGACTCCTTTATTATTATAAAAGGACCTTTATTTCTGAAAATATTCTTTACTCTAAAATTTATATTTTTCTGATATTAATGTAGCCATTTTAGCCTTTTTATTTAGTATTAACATGCTATATCTTTTTAAAATCTATTTGTGTCTTTAGATTTAAAGCGTGTTTCTTATAGGAAGCATAGAATTAGCTCTTGCTCTTATATCAAATGATAATCTCTAACATTTAATTGTGTTATTTAGGCAATTTACATTTATAATGATTATTGATAATAGGCTTATGTCTACCATCTTTCAGTTTTCTGTTTATCCCATTTTTTAATTTTTATGTTGTTCCTATTTTCTGCCTTCATCTACATTACATTTTATGATTCTATTCTGTCCTTTTCAATAGCTATTTTATTAACTATTATCTGTTAACTTATTTTTTTAGTGGTTGCTTTAGGGTTCATGATATACATGTTTAACTTATCACAGGCTACCTTCAAGTGATATTATACCAATTTAAATATACTTAAAGAAATTGACTATAGGATACCTTCACTTCTCCTCTTCTCACCTTTGTGCCATTTTTGTCATAATTTTACATCATATTATAAAGTCCCTAATATACTATTACTATTATTGCTTAGTCAGTTATGTCTTAAAAAGAATTAAATAATGATAATAAAAAAATTCTCATATTTATACACGTAGTTACACTTTCTAGCTCTTTTCATTCCTTGTATAGATCCATATTTTGATCTAATATCATTTCATTTGACTTAAGAAACTTCCTTATTATTTATTAGGATGGAAGTCTAAAGATGTGTTATTTCTGATATTTTCATGTCTGGAAAAGTCTTTGTTTCACTTTTGTTTTGAAAAGCAATAGCAATAGATGTAGAAATCTTCGTTAACAGGTATTATTATCCTTTTAGTACTTTAAGGATGTTGTTCCACTGTCTTTTCATTTTCATTGCTTTTGACAAGAAGTCTGTTAACTTTCTTATATTTTTCTTTCTATGTGTCTCCCCCCAACCCCAACCTGGGTTCTGTAAAGATTTTCTTTTTATATCTTTGAGCAACTTGGTTATTGTTTTAGTTTCCTATTGCTACTGCAACAAACCACCACCAACTTAGTGATTAAGAGAAGATATTTTTATTGTCTTACAGTTTTGTAAGTCAGAAGTTCAGTACAGATTTCAGAAAGAGAAGCAGATAACATCCCTCTCTAGAGGAGAATCAATTTCCTGCTCATTCAGGTTGCTGGCATAATTCAATTACCTGTGGTGTAGACTAAAGTTCCCAATTTCTTGGTGGCTGTAAATTGAGGATTTTTTTCCAGCTTCTAGATGCTAACATAGCCTTTCACTTGTGACCTTTATTTTGTGTTTCTATAAATATTTTGGAGCTTTGTTCTAGAAAATAGTTAAATATCTGTAAATAGTTTGGTCCTTTCAGGTCTTACTTTTAAAAATTTTAGGTAATACCAGAAAATGCTTAGTATTGATTTAATCATTCCAATTTTTCTTTCTGAGCAAAACATTTCTAGATACTGTACTCAATGCCCTGTGAATTATATGTGTTTCCATTTTGGCTGGTGGGCACAGTCACTATTTCCAGCTCTGCACAAGCATCAAGCAATATTCTAATCCTTTTGTGAATCTTTCCTTGGTCTCAGGTAGTTTACTCATATGAATTTGTTGTTAAGTATTCTGCTAAATACTAAGGACAACCTTTCAAAGATAGCTGGAGCTCTCTGTTTATGAAGCTTTTACTATCCAGTACTCTGTCATGAGAATTCCAGCCACCTTGGTCACCCCAGACTCTCAGTTTTGCTTCCTCCACTCAAGAAATGCACTGGGATCCTACTGGTATCTCCTTCTTCTGTTCCTGGCTTAGAAATTCTCCAACTACTGAGCTGGATAATTATGAAAACTCTCCAAATACTGAGCTGGATAATTATGATTCATCTCATTTGTTTCTTATGTCTGAGGGAAAGTTCACTTTCATTGTCTGATGTCCCTTGTCTTGAACACTATTATTTCATAAATTTTGTCCAGTTTTTTCAATTACTAAAGACAGAAGAATCAATTAATTTTCACTTACTTCATCTTTTTTAGAGAAATTTCTCAAGAAGGTCCATTTAGAACTGTAGAGCAAACTGAGAGAAACCATTATGTCCATATTTTTTGACTCGTAATACTTTATTTTAAAAATCTCCTTGTCCTAATTATGTTTTCAAAGGTAAAAGGACTCTTGCTGAAGAAAGAGAATAAATCTGTGAGAAGGAATAGTTCATAGCCCGATAGCAAAGAAAATGTAAAAACTAAATCTGACACATTGCTGAGCGACTACATCTATGTTGACATAGTAATAATAATAACAATTTGAGATATCAAGAAAAGTTTCAATTATAGTCAATATCCTATGTTTATAAAATTAAGTGTGAGATGATATGATCTGTTTTTTTTTTTTTTAATTTTAAAATCAAAGTGTCTAAATAAAGGCTTATTTTACTTTCTATCATGAGAGTGAATGCTTCAGTCACCTGAGGCATTTTTCTCTAGACTAACTCATTCTGCTGTGATGCAGTGTGAGTAGACAACATTATGCTTTGTCTCTGAGGCAGCAGCCACCACTCCGTTTGTATCTCTGAAGCAGGTATTTCCCGTTGGTCCTTCACTATATTCACAAAAGGACTTTACTCATAATTCGATCTCTCATTTTTTAATTGGATTGCTGACCACCGAGACCAGGGTGCACTGTGCAATGTGTCCCTTCAGAAAATAAATAAGAAAACTTACTTAAAAGTAATGTTATGCTATGATCCTTCATGCTTCAGTACACACGCACAAGAATCTCCCTCTACAATGCCCAATATTAAAATGCTTAAATTACTTTCTCAAGGACATATATCCATTAGGGGGATATTAAAACTACCTCTCAGATTGTCAAAGAACTCTACTAATAAAATGTGACTGTGGAAACAATTTGTAGTAAAAAAAAAAAAAAACAGTACAGGAACAAACAGAGGTACAGATACAAACAACTTAAAAAATCTTATGTCCTATTTTTTCATTCTAATTTAATAGTTTAAAAATTTTCAATCTTGTTCTCCAATTTTTTCCATCAATGCAGTGAAGAGTACATTGTGAAGAAGAAAAGTTCATACAAAGTGTTCTACAAGCCCAATAAAATGTGGCCTTTTGTTCTTTGAATTTGAGATTAAAACAAGTAGACTTCTCAATCTAATTTAAATTCTATCAAAAATTGAGATAATAAAGCAACATTATCTTAGGAGATTCTGGTCTGACTGCAAATATTTTTATTTTAGATTCATTTTTTATCTTTAATTCGCTGCCATGCAACTTCCCAGAAATGAATGTATGCTAATTCACTTCACTATTAAAGGCACACATGAAATATGCAAAGGTTGTCACTACCATGTCACTTTTTCATCCATTTTCAGTAACTGAAATGAGTATACTTGGTTCATCATATTCTTAGAATTGTTTAATCTTCATAAGAATTACTTATATGATGAAATTATTTTAAGTAATTAGAGAAACTATCAGTTTATGGGAATCTAAAAAAACAATAATAACCAACAGTTCACAAAGAACTATTCTCCTTACAGTGGAGGAGAGATAATGAATTAGAAAAGATAATTGATGAAATCATCCAGCTAAGCCTCTGGAGAGAAGGTTTACAGAGGGTGGATTTACTGCTTAAATATATTGTCATGTACGGGAGCAATTATAAGCAAATGAAATACAAAAAGAAATCATTGAAATCTAAGATCAGAGAATAGTCTTACTCTATGAATCTGCAAAGTACACACCCAGAACTGCTAACTACAACAGTGGTAGTTGTTTGAATCTGGAATTAAATTATACTAGTTGCTAATATTTTTCATCTCTCAAAAGATTTGTGGCAACATATATTGCGGCCATTTTTCTCCCTTTGAAATTACCTTTATGCTCAGCCAGAGAATAAATGAGGCTGAAAATTAATTCACATGGCATTTTAACCAATAGTCAGTAATTTCTGTTCTGCAAGCAAGAAGCAGCCCAATGCACTTAGGAGTGATTTCCCCAAAAGCCACTCTGTTAGCTGCCACTCTGAAAGGAACTAATCCATTTCCTTTCAAACCTTTTCACCAAATGAAACTTGTTTTTATTAAGGTTCCAGTATCTAACTTATATTTTATTCAGTACAGAAGCCACTGGTCTTTCACTGTGGCAAACCTGCAGCTGAACCCCTTTCAATATTTGGGGATCTCTACTTTATGAATCTTGTTAGTTAGCAAAGCTGCCTTCCATTATTGGAACTAAAAAGACTAGGCAAATGCTTTCTCAGCCCTCTTATCAGCTAGGGTAGGAGACTTGTTCATGCACCTAGCCCAGAAGTTCAAGGCCCACAGTGAACTTCCATTTTTGTAGTGGTGATAATTGCAATATGCAAGGAGATATCCAGAACAAGCTGTAGAGTGTAGTGATTGTCAGTAGTAGTAGTATCTTCAGTCAACAAGTTCTGTAATATGATTTTTGCCATTGCTCTTTCCTGCATGATCCCTAAAAATTGGATCTCTATTTCATGATAGTGATATATTCCCCAAAGAAGCTTTTTGTCTCCCACCAGACCGGTCAAGTGAAAAGAACTTGGCCTTTGCAGGCAAATACACTTGGGTTCTGACCTCATCTTGCTCAGTTCTCTAAGTTATATTATTAGGCTCTAATCAATCTGAGGCCAATTTTTTTCTTTGTAAAAATGAGCTGGTAATGTAAATCAGATTAGTTTACACAAGTAAAATGCCTAGCATATGTCAGGATAATTTATTGAGATATTAATTGCTATTTTGTTTTTATCGAAGTTGAAGAATTAAAATAAATTGCTATTTTCATTCTGTGCTTTAGATTTTTTTTTTCTCTATCTCTGTGATGTTAGCCAGGCCTTTTTGATTTCTTACCTCAAAGGAGTAGTTCAAGCTAAGAAGTTACCTAAAGATGTTTCTCAATCATCTTCAGTTGTTATAAGGTTGAGTTCATCAGAAGGGTTTTTTCAAAAGGGAAAAGAGAAGCAAGTGAAAGCAACAAAAGAGAAAGTTTTCCAAATAGGCAAAGAAGCATGACTGAGTTTCCTAGATTGGTGTGAACTCTTACCCACATCCTAGGAAAATGGAATAGCCTCCGGGGGCAGTGCTATTACACATCTGGAGAGATAGAAACCTATCAGGGGCTATACTAGTCTCCACTCAGAAGCAGCAGAGCTACTTGCCTGCAGGGGACTGTACAACCAAACTAAAGAACATGTTCTAGTTGTCTTCTGTCTTGGAACTAAAAAGGCTAGGCAAATGCTTTCTAGACCTTTTTTTATGTATACATGTTCTTAGGAGAGGTAAAGGCCTCACCACAGATCCATGAGTGAACTTGAGTTTCCTGGTAGCCCAATAGAATGAGGATTCAGAGTCACGTTTAATTTACTTAGAAGAAAATCACATGTCTTGCTTGCTTTTGTTGACTATGATCCTTTTGGCTACAGATACACAGCAGTACCTCAGAAAATGTCAGTTCTATTCCTTTTTGTCCCCTTTTCCCTCTCTCCATCCCTTCCAATTATTCTGAAGTATCAAGTTCAAGACCTGACACATAAAATAGGTATTTAGTAAACATTAATTCTATGCTTCTCTTAAAGTTGCTAAATCTTAAAATTTTGAGGTCATTTCTAGATCTAACACATTAGACACAGGCTTGAAAATTTAGTGATTTGAAGTTAAATACTCATTCAAACATGCTTTAGTATTTTTTTTTAATATCCTACATTGATTTTTTAAGAGCAAGACAGGGGCAATCATGCTCATCATAGCCCCACCACTCCTCGCAGTCTTTTAGTGGGCCCAGTTTATCGATTTTTATATCCTGCTCTAAGCCAAACTTATTTATTCTATCTATCCTCTTTATTCTGGTTGATATCAGATTGAAAATTGGCAAGTAAATACATTTATAAACAAAATATTCCAACAAACATAAAAAGGAGATGGGAAAGGAAGAAGTATATTTGACTGTGAACATCCACAGCAACAAAATGTAAAGGCAGAAGGAATGAATTAAAAACAAGTGTACATTTACAGGAAGAAACAATGAACCAAACTTATTAAGGCTACGCATATATACATACTAGCTGTTATGTTAAGTATTTTTTCGTGTATTAGCTCATTTAATTTCAACCAAGTTTTGAAATCTGTTCTGTTTTTATTCATTTAACAAAATGAGGAAGCTGGGGGACTGAGAAGTTAAGAGATTTATCATCTAGTTACCCAGTAGTAAAAAACAGTCAAGATTTGAATCTAGCAATTTGGCTTAAGATCATATATGTATATGTATATGTATGTGTGTGTGTGTGTGTGTGTGTGTGTGTGTGTGTGTGTGTGTAATTTCTATTGATTCCTTTAAAAAAAAATATGTTAACTAGTTACCTGGAAGAGGAAGTTGATTTTTACAACCAATTGACAAAACTCTATGAATGACAGAATAAAAAAAATAATGAAAAATACAAAGACTGCTTTTCCTTTAAAAATGAGTTAAACAAACAGGAAGAACTTTGCTCTGGTACTGTGAGGAAGAAAGGCCTAGGGTTTAAGAAAGATTTTTGTTATGGAAATATTTCCAAGTACTGCTGTTGTTGCAGATGAAGAACTGATTTTGTGTCTTAGACTGTATCTATGATCTCCAAGTGTTCTTAAATTCAAGAAATAACAATACCAAATTCTCAGCAATAAAGATTCATGATAAAGTCCCTTGTCATGCCTTGAGATCTGTGTTGATTATACCTCAGCAGGATATGTTTGGCATTATTATAAAATTGGATAAAAGAAGAAATATAGAGTACTTCATGCATGGTGAATAGTTGGCAGTTGTAGACAACAGACGATATATCCAAATAATCTATGAAACAGAATTGCAGTAGATGTGACATCTGTATTCACAGCTAGGAAACCCATAATAGCAACATGGAGAGCCCCACAATTAGAAATGCAGCAAAACAAAAATGGTAGTAGGATTGTGCAAGTAAATGACAAAGCCAGCCTAGTGACTGAAAGAACTTCCACATTAGAAAGGATACGTTTGTAATATTTCATACATTTAAGCATAGCTCAGCATGTGGCTGAGTATCATGAAATCTGCAATTTAGTTCTCAGAATGGCCTTGGGTGTTTGTGTTGTTTGGTTTTTAACAATCCAGAAAGTAACTAGGTTGAAAAAGCATACTCCAAAAGTTTATAGAGATATGTCTAGATGTGAGCCAAAGTCAAATTTTTGAAGGAAACTAAAATAAATGATGGTTTAACTTTTATTTTTAATATGTTTCTAATATTTTCCTTTCAATATACTTGCTTTTTTAAAAAAAATGGACTTTTTGTACCATAAATATTCATTATTAACTCTAGGATGAGAATATTTCATCAGAGCCCCCTCCTTCTTTTTGTGCCACTAGGCATTTACATTTTTAAATAAGTTATAGAATTTAGATGTTGACTTAGAACTTCACTTAAAATGAGAGCAGAAAAAATAAATTCACTTGAAGTTGGTGCTTTGGATTGTGATGTTTTCTAGAAAAGCTGTTGTGAGTAAACCCAAACATATTCTAGGTCTAATATTAAGCCATATCTAAGAGAAACAACTGATGACAATTTAAGGTATTGGCTTTGGAGTCATTCAAATCTTCATATTGCCACTGTTTAACTTGTGCATGTTTGGGCAGACTATATAACCTCTCTTAGCCTTAGTTTCCTGTAAAATGGTGAAATTATAACTACCGCACAGGACTCTTATGAGAATTAAATGATGTAATGTACAGTGTAGTGTTATTTATTGGACCTTATTGTGACAAGTAGTTGATTGGTTAATTGAAAATTGGTTAAATCAGCAATGTATAGTATCCCAAATGCCCTGGAAAATGGTCAATATAATTAACAAAAGAAATGGAGAGTGATGTATACTTCTTATATTTATTTCCATGAAGATAAGTTTGGAGAGTGTCTTCTGTGTATGAAAAAGCCTGACAGAGCCTAGAAATTAGCTCAATGTATATTAGTTTTCCTTTTTTTTTTTTTCTTACTATTAATGCAGTGTAATCATTGAGAAGTCCAAAGACTGTTTTGTTGTTGTTTCCATGGAAATATTTTTTCTGATTTAAAACATATATTTATAATAATAATAATAATATGTAGCAAGTAGAAGATGGCTTAAAAAATGAAACTCTTCCACTTTCATAATATAGTCAATAGTATAGATCAATTATCCATATCTGAGAAGTAATAGATTTTTACCTCATATTTTTCTAACTCTAGGACATGGCATAATTTATTAGTGAAACTGTAAAACCATAAAGGAAATTACATTTTAAGGAAAGAGAACAATACATTTTATTTTATTAAAATTTAAACTCTCATCTAATAAAAGACGACATTATTCTATTATAAATCAGAAAATAACTTCGAAGAGTGTTATAGCAATATCTAGTGAAGTTGAGCATCTTCATCTTCTATGACCTAGTAGTCCCACATCACAACATATACCTTGGAGAAATTATTGAATAAGACACATCTTCAAAGGTGTGCTGTAAACAATAGAATACAACACAATGTACAATGTTAAAAAGAAAAAAAAACTTCTAAATACCTAAATGTTCAACAAAATATAGTGGATACATTTCATAAAATGGGATAGTATAGACATCATATATTTAACAAACAAATAATTATGTGTTGTACTTCTCCAGGTGGTTTACCTACACATTTAATCCTTACCATAACCCTGCGAAGTAGAGACTATTAAATATTTCTATTTTATAGGTGTGGAAAATGAGTTACAGTTTGGTCAAGAACCTTATCCAAGGTAACCCACAGCTAATAAATATTAAGCTAGAATTCTAATCTAGTTTGGTTTCAGAGTCTTTAATCTTAACCATGTTGGTTTTTTGCTTCTTCGGTGATGCCAAATAAACTAGAATCTCATGATTAAAGTTGATGCATCTCAAAAACATAATGTTGAATGGAAAAAGCATGTTGAAAAATTCAATATGATACCAAGTATTGAATAATTAAAAGCAAGGGGAAAATGCCTACATATTATTAATGAACATACATATGGTAAAAGTATTTAAAATTATTAAAAAATATGTAAAAGATAAAAATCAACTTTAGGATAGGTATTACTTCTGGGGAAGAAAGAAAAAGGGAAATAAAATGATCTCTTTACTATCGTGAAATTGAATTCACAAAAAAAGCAATATGCTTATGTACCTAATTTCGAAAAATATAATTTTATCTCATTAAAAGATAAATTTAAAAAAAACAGTGATGCATATTCTAATATGTAAATGTTTAGGCATAACTACAGTAGATGGCTTAATGAAGTAGTCAAATTCTTTCACCTTTTTATAATAAAAAGTTTTGATTTCAGAGAAATAAGGATCAGAAGTCATTCTATACATATAGAAAAATCAAAATATAATTATTAGATACTAATGCAAAATAAGTGTTAAGATATTCACAAACAAGATATTAGTGTATGATAACAAACAGAATGAGGAATAATCTAATCAAATAAAGGATAAAAATAGAAACAAATTACAAATGAGAAAATGAGAAAGTATAATATAATCTTGCCAAATTTCATTGTAAAATATTCATTTAACTTTAGTATTTTTTTGTTTAGTTTTTTACTTCATTAGAAAAACAAAAAATCTTGACAATTATAAATTTAATATATGCATAGCACTGTAAAACAGTTGGACATTCAAAAATCTGTTGTGATGCAGAATTTTCTCAGCCCTGAAAAGTCTTTGGCATCACTACCCTTTCTCTCAAATGCTAGCAGTACCTCCAATCACTGAGGCCATATAATTTTTAATATTTGCAATATCTAGTTCTCAATTATTAAAGAAAACATAAATTTAGAGCCATGGTAGTTTGAAATTATCTTTGTAGGCACTAAAAGTATCTACCAAATATCTTACATGTAGTGGGGGATATAGATAATTTGCTAGTTAATTAACTTAGATTTTATTTAATTTCTTCATTGAATAATTTGGTATACATTGGAAAAGAGAGTTGAGATAAGTCAAACAATGTGTTTATGACATAATTCTATTTCAGATGTTTACCCGAATCCTATCTAAATGTACAGCCATCAGATCATGTTAACTCTCAACAAATAGTATAAAACATGAGACCTCAAGAATATTTCAAAAAATTACCTTCTCTCCAGAGTGTAAGATAAGTGAAATGTATTCAAATACATCTTATCAGTCCCAAGAAAGCAAGAAAGTGTATCTGCCAAGCATTCCAGCCAACTGGGACCCTTCTTGATCTAATGACATGTATTTTTGCATTGCTTTCAAACTGTGACGGCCCCTCTCTCATTATGTTCCTGGATTAGAAATCCAATTAAATGATTTCTTAGATGAACATATTTTCTATAACTCAAGACCATTAATATTAAAGAGGCGCCATACATTTGTCTCTCTTTTTTTTTTTTTTTTTTTTTTTTTTTTTTTTTTATGCTGGCGGTGGGGCAACATGTAAAAATAATAGAAATAGAATTTGGAGAGAATTAGTTCACAACTAAGGAATGGAGACAAGGTCTTCTCTTGTTCCTACAGACATACATGAGTGATTTGCAACCCAGTAGACTCGTGTTGTTCGGACATTGGCAACAACACTGTCACGGATTTCCCCCTGAGGTTTCTGTAATAAGTATAGCTTACTATACCAGCAGTGTGGGTTGGAACATGTTAAACAGAATCATGTGTTTTTTTTTTTTTCCAGCAGTTGACCAAATAAGTATCACTTGACTATGGCCCCTCTCTCTCTAAGTACACTAACATTAGTCACCAACCTATAATTGTGGGCATGATGACTAACATCTTTTTTAACTCTTTTCCCCAAATTTAAGTTCCTATTATGGACTCCACAAAGCGTATCCTGTCAAGACCAATGGTTAAGCATTTGTGGTAGTTTTCATTTGAAATGTGCAGAAGAGTTATAGGTTTTCATTAATGCTAATGGCTCATCTGAGTGGAAATTGTGTTCAACCAAGTGCTCCTTTGAATGGGATTTCCAGATGTCACTCAAATACAGCTGCTCTCAAGGCAGAGTAATGCAAAGACAATTTCTGCCAAAGTACAATATTTCATACAACTTAAGGTGGGGCTCTTGAATTACTGACACATTTTCCAAAAACAGAAATATTATTTATTTTGCTTTTGTGCATGAAGTGACTGGCAGACTAAAAATGAGGAAGAGTTATTCAGTCATCTTTCTCTCTTCTGGCTTGGTACCCACTGCAGTAGCTAATGAATGTAATGATTATCTGTCGTCTTGCAGCTACTGGGACTACTTGGCATTAGTTTTCATAGATGTCGAATTGTTGTGGCTGTTCTGCCTCTGGGGACTAATAGGATCTCATCAGCTCATCTAGAGGTAGTATCAGTTCAGTGGAGCCCTTTTATAACAGATCAGTTCTACTTCATAGGTTATATATTCATTTTTATTTCTGGATATGATATCAGATAATATTCCTGATGTGAAAGGTTAGAAACCACAGTAATAAGAAAACCTAATATATGTTCTGTTTAGAGCTGAAAGTTACAACTTCAAAAATACATATTCAAATCATTTTAAACACAGAGGAAACATACTAGTTTACATAACATAAAAGTTCAAGAGTAAAATTAACTTTATGCATAGCTGGATCTAGAGGCTTGAACAAGATTTTTTTTTTTTTTTATCTCTTGGCTCTGCCTTGCTTTACTTTAGCTCTGTTCTTGAGAAAGCTCCCCTTTAGGTAGAAGTATAGATATAATCAGTTTAGGCTTATATCTTCACAGTTCCAAATCCAAAAACAAAAACAAAAACAAACAAAAAAACAAAAGCCAACAGGAAGGAAGGAAGAAAAGAAAGAAAATGTTTCTCTTTAAAAATCTTAGAAAAGATTCTAATTGTGTGTACTTCTGATGCTTAGTAGCTCTTGTATTCTTCCCTGAACCAGTCACTGTGATCAGAGGCATAAATACTCTTAACTGGTCAGATATAAATCCCATCTTCACTATGGGATTGAGGATAGTTAATACTGCCATAACTACCTTGTCTAAAGTGGTGTAGAATAGTCCTTGATAAAAATTAATGCAATTTACCTGCAGGAGGATGAATGAGAAAGAAAGAAAGAAAGAAAGAAAGAAAGAAAGAAAGAAAGAAAGAAAGAAAGAAAGAAAGAAAGAAAGAAAGAAAGAAAGAAAAAGGAAGAAAGAAAAAGAAAGAAAGAAAAAGAAAAAGAAAGAAAGAAAAGAAAGAAAAGAAGGGAGGGAGGGAAGGAATTGTGCCATCCACACCCCAACCCCCACCTTATCAGAAGAAACAAAAGACTTTTACCATGTAATTGTTATCCAAATACTGGTTAGGATTAAACTATAGTGTTTTTTTGTTTTTGTTTTTGTTTTTATAACAGATTAGGTAGCCTTTAAGTCTCATCTGAAAGTTTAGCCTGAGACCATGGACAATATGAAGGTCCAGAGACACTACAGGAGTCTTTTCTATTCTGAGGAGCTCCAGAAATCCCAAACTTCTCTTGTTTTGGAGTTCCATACGGTGAAACCATGGAACCTGTGGATGGAGCTGGAAAAGTGCCATATGGAGGCTGACTACTAGAAGCTAATTACTGTCCCCTGAGAAGACCCCTTTTTGTCTTGGACAGGAGCCTCTCCCTGGTTTTGCCCCACCTGTAGTATAAACCTTAGGATGTGTCACTATAACTAAGAAGCAAAATACCCATTGGAAACATTTTGTAAAAAGGAATATAACTAGAGCTAGGATAAGAAATATGTTTTTATATAACTCTGAGTCAGAGCTGGTAAATAAAAGGAAAAATTATCATATATAGTTTTACAGATATTATTCTTACAGGAATATCTAACAGTAGCACATAGTGAAAATATACAATGGAACTGAGATATTTTATGGATAAAATTTTTTAATAAGGAAAGGACATGAAGGGTACAAAATTCATTCTTGATAACTCTAAGTTTCTGCACACAGAGACTAAGAGAGGAGTCCTAAACAGCCAGTACCCACCAGTTATGACTGCTGTAACAAGTAGGAGTTTGGCAGCTAGACATATGAGAATAGTTTGGAAACTTCTTGTGGTGTCAGAGAGTCAGCCTGAAGAAATGCTTTAAGAAGCAAAAGAGTCAGCCTACTTTTTTTCTACATCAAAAATCTTAAAAGTTAATTTATCATACTAATTGATCAAGTATTGATGATTCTCATAGAAATGAAAATTTACTATCTAAGAATGTGGGTAACTAATAAAATTTCCTCGGCAATAATAATTCAGAAATATGAGAGTATGTTTTCCATCCAATATTTTGGATCCAACAGCTATTGATTTTTTTCTTTCATTAAAAATTCATATTTTTTTCCTCTTATGTAGGGATTTCAATTTGAAAACCATATTGCTTTAGACTATGTATGCTATTTGAGCTCAAGATGGACAGTATTTTCAACTCTGTAGGAAGTCACAGTTGCCAAGAAAAGATCTCAAACTGGCAGGTCAATTAGTAGTATAGAACCCCTGCTTCTAGGCAAATTTCCATGCTGACTCAGAGCAGCTTGTCAATTGCTCTTCTGTGTTTGCAAAATACATGACCATACCAAATTTACATTTTCTTTTTAGAAAAAAGAATACTAGAGAATTTTCTAACTCATTTTCAGAATATAATTGTGGCTTCGTAGCTCACAATAGTACTAAAATTAAATGTGGAGTAATTTATTGAATTCAATAATGGTTATTTGGAAGTATCTTAACAATTATTTTTATCTAGAAGTGTTTTAGAAATATTTTGTAAATTAGAAATAGAGTCCATATTTGTTCAATAATAAATGGGTAAGCAGATTAACATTCCTGTTTGTGTTGGAAATAGTCATTTCAACTTTCCTTGACAACTGGGGAGAAAATCCACATATGTTTAAATAAGAGTCACATACCCAAGCCCACATGTTTTTTCAGCTTAGGACAGTTGCTGTCTAGCATGTATTAGCAATAAAACAATACATTTGGGTGTTGGGAGTAAGGCTGGATTTTTTTTTTTTCCTTTTCAAAATTCTGATAGGCAATCTTAAAGAATATATATATATATATATATATATATATATATATATATATATATATATATAAAGTTTGATTATGGCATACCTCATTTTAAGCAATTGCTCCTGGACATGTCAAGTAAATTTGTGAGGTAAATTTAAACATAACAGGAGTAAAGATATTTTTCAAAGAACCTCATAGTGAATTATTTGGTTAAACTAAGAGTGCTTTCATAATATATTCTTCAGTTTGCTTCTATCATTTATATGGAACAGAAACTCATCTGAAATACCACATGTAAGGGGACAGGTGATTATTAAAGAACACATGGAGAGCAACAATGGCAGCAGATATTTTAGAATGAGAAGTGGAGCTGCTCTCATAGTAATTGGGACCAAAAGCTTTCAGGAATGGGGTTACTGCAGATGTGGCTACTCTTTATGCCCCTTTCTCCTGCCTTTCTGTCTTTCCTTTGCACCTTCTGATCTCCTCTCGTTAAGGACAGACTTCCTCCCTTTCTAACCTATATGAATTTTGTCTCATTGCTTATTATTACTCATAACTTTGGCTTCCTAACTCAGGAACTCCAAGTCTAACTCATTAACATTTTTCCATTCTCAGCTCTAACAACAAACTGTGTATCTCAACAGTCAAAGACAGAGCCTGATTGGCTCTGTTCATCTTTTATGGCCAACAGATTTGCTGCTTTAGGGTAAGAGGACCATCCTAAGATGAATCAATTGCATAAGGCATGTTACAAGGCATAAAACAACTAATTAAGAGCTATACCTACAGCATATTATGAGCGTGGGACAGATGACCTCCAAAGGGAACTCTGCATGTGGTAGACATTCTGAGGCTTGGCTTGTCCAGTGAAATGTTTATAATTCTCTTAGATTTATTTTTATTTATCACAAAATATGGATTTTTAAGTGAATGTGTGTGTGTATGAGAGAGAGAGAGAGAGAGAGAGAGAGAGAGAGAGAGAGAGAGAGAGAATGTGATTCAAATGGCATGGATCTCATCCTCACTTCCAGAGGTAGATCTATTCCAAACCAGTCAGTCCAACCCATTGTTAATAGTAATTGGTAATTCAAAACCTAAGGCATTCAGTATTTTAATTTTCTTGTGCAGAAAAATATCCTAATTGAATCAATCAGAATAAAGCCTGAGACTATTGTATGATCTTTAGGAAGGGTGAGGTTCTCACTCTCCCTGCATGATACGAGTAATGACACATGTGGTTTCTGAAGCTTGAATAACCAATCTGCTACCATGAGGTAAAATGTCTTATGATGGAACACATACCACCTAAGGCAAGAAGAAAATAAGAAAAAGAAAATGATATTTTATAACATTATTGAGATTCTGAATTCAGCCTCACTTAGAACATATATTTTTTAAATGTTTTAGTTACTTGAGCTAATATATTTCCTTTATTATTTAACCTAGTTTTCTCTAAGCTACTTAAAAATGAAAGATACCCAGTAGAGTCTAGTATATTTTTCTTAAATGAAATTTCATTGAATAAAGGGATTATACTTTTAGTAAGTATTACCTCTAAACAAAATAGTTTGTTCGATGTAGGTAATATTCAGTAAGCTGTCTCCTGGAAGAGTAAAAGGGATTCAAGGAAGGTTGGGGAAACAGCAGAGCAAGGTGAGAGAATAAAGTCAGTAACCTTGATTTTTATGTAACCTTGGTTACAATGTAAACTTTACAAGAGAAATTTGTTTTTTAGCCTGTAATAATGGATCTTTCAGTAACTCTTACACCAAATAAGAGTATTGATTATAGGTTACATTTTCAGTTGTACCTTTTGAAGCTGTCTGCTTGTTTGCAGCATACCCACCTATGGACCTGTAGAAGGTTACTGAAGAGCCGGCTTTCCTAGGTAGGATGGTGGTGGCAGCGGGGAGGTTCCCAGACCCTGCTGTGCTCCTAACCAGAGCCTGGGGAAGATTGTAGACTACTGTGGATGACCGGAGAATATGCTGAACGGGGACATGGGTGCGAGCCCTGAGCAGAGGACTGGAAGCACTCTAGGGGCAGAGGCTGAGAAGGTGACTGTGTAGGTGGCTCATCCTGGATTTTTGGAGCAACTCCAAGGCAATGACTGCTTCTGGACAGCCAAAACTAAAGTGGTTGTTCCACGTAGGAGGAAATTTTTTATCCAGTAACATTAAGGTCTGGAGATATACTTTTGAAGAGAATGGAGCTCTCAGAGAAACATGTTATATGTTAAAGCTAGAGGAAACTTTAAGAGTTCAACATCTCCCAATGTGTGTCTCTTGGAATAGTGTGTTTCTTTGGCATATTAATAGATGCCACATAAAAAGAGAATTTGGAAGGAATTTTCTGGTTAAATAGGAAAGAATTTTCAAAACAATGTAAGATATGACAAGGTTCCATAGTGTAGTGTTTAGCACGTCTGCTTTACCCACAGAAGATCCTGGGTTCATGCCCCAGTGGAGCCACGGTCCATGGACTACGGCCATTCCATCCTGAACAAGCCTGATGTCTGATCTCAGAAGCTAAGCAGGGTTGGGCCTGTTTAGTACTTGGATAGGAGACCACCTAGGAAGACCTGAAGGCATAAATAATTAATACTAATAATAACAACAATAAAACAATATAAGATTTCTTTACTTCTAAAATACTCAGGGTCTTATTAATATGCACTGCAAATATACTGATTTTTTGTGTACTCTATAATTCTTTAGACCACTCTCTTTTTTCTTCTTCTCTTCACAAAGATCATTACATGGCTGTAGTGCTCATAGAATATATTTTAGAAATGTTATTTGAGTTTAATCATAGACTGTTCCAGACAAGGAAACTGAAGCCTAGAGAGATAACTTGGCTCAACCTGCTCACATCAATGTGAGTTCAGATCCATATCCCCAAGTTCTACCTTTTATTCTACCCCATAACATTTCTCTCTTCTTTAACATCTGACATGCACTGGAGTTCATTTATGTTAAGAAATATTCTCTTTCATTCATGTTGCCTGGTGAGTTTTTAGATGGAGCTGTTAATAACTGTTGACTAGGCATACATATTTCAAATTACTAAAAGGTAGGCCCAATCATGAATGTCTGATCCCTCGAAAATGATGTAGCTCATTAGTGTCACAGAGACTTCTGACACAGCAGTTACAAATGCTTTATAAAAACATAATGTCTTTACTAAATAGGCTGAATGCTATGTAAACAGGATCTTGTGAAGACATCTATTTTATGGGATATCTCATGGAAGTGGAAATACCTGTATTCCTATTAGCTTAGTCATTGTTAAGAAGGAAGTACTAGTCGGGATGTGGAAACTGGTCTCATACATGAGATAGATTCAACTTTTATATGTTTTCTAAAAATAGTCTTGACTATAGAAGTATGTTGAAATTACATGAACAGATTCCTTTATATTGCAGTTTTAAGAAGGAGTAGTATAAAACACTCCATAAATGCTGCACAGGTATCTACTTATCTCTCTACAACTTTTAGAGTGACCTCATGGGGTACTAGAAGATTGTAGTCTCAGATTATATTTCAGTAAATATTATAAAATCCATTTCAAATACTTGAGTAGGTTTTCATAGTTTAGTGAAGTGTGAGGCAAAAAAAAAAAGATGGAATATTTAGGAAGAGTTGTTTAGTCAATCGACAGGAGAATATGAAAACTTGTCATTTTTAACAGGCATAATTATAAACTGTGATTCTAAAAATCTAATTAAATAGAAACTAAATAAGGACAATGACAAGCCTGAATTTTAAATAGGAGTGTTTCATATAATCGTTTGAATATGAAATACTGATGCTAAACTATATTAAAATCTTGACATGTCATAAAGTATTGAGAAACAAATAGAATGAAGTTCAACTGAGCAAACTCTTTTGAATTACATATAAATAGGATATTCGAGTGATTCAGGTAAGGAGTTGAATAATGATTTATTAATTATGAGATCACAATAGACTAGACCGATAAAAGTTATTTCAGTGTAGATTTGACAGAAACAGCATCATCCTTCTGTGAGAATGATGAGGGCTATCTAATGACAGATGGCCCTATTCCATGGTAAAGATTAGACATGAACATTTAGTATATTAAGTTCAGTTCACAAACAAAGGTTGTTGTGAACACAATTTGGTCACTAGGACTGTAAGAGACTGAACAAAGTTTGAGAAAGAGGGAGGCAGATATGGGTCATCAAACTAGAACAAGAAACTTTACTATTCTACTGGGTCCTGATACTCAAGGGAAATGCTGAAGATAAATCCTGATAATCAAGAGCTGAAGAGAAATCTGAAATGCCCATTAGAGACCCCCTTGTTGAGCTGACATAATGTTTAGATCTGAGAAGCTTGGAGAAAGGTAACTGTATGCAGACTGTGGTGTTTTCTCCCCATGACCTCTATTGCTGCAGAAAACTCTCAGGGCTCTCTAGCCTGAGGCCTTCAGCCACCCTATTTAAACAGCTTTGCTGCCCACCTGAAATACCTCAGTCTTAAGGCTTTTCAAAGCATACTTAAGACAATCTACAATCAAGACCTATAAAGTGACCATTTCTATTTGAACTCTGAAGAGAATTAAATAGTCTTTTTCCCTGCAGGAATATCTTCTGATCTAAACACCTTAATACCTTTGTTTTACCACCTAATAGGTTCAAGTACACCTTCACCCATTATAGAAACATTTCTGTAGAAAAAGAGAGAGGTACAAAGATGGTACATGCATAAAAACAAAACAAAACAAAACAAAAACAAAAACAAAAACAAAAAAAACCTCCAATATATTGCTACGAAAGGCAAATTTACTGTCAAGCTAATGATACTGAAGTTTCATGTCCCTCACATGAATGTGCTCCCTCTGATACCTTAGAAGGAAACTATACAAAGTGTTCACATGATCGTATGCTTGTGTGATATTTGTAAATGTAATACACTGTATTTCATTTCTCTTGAACAGAGTCTCCACAAAATCTAGAATGGTCTCTTACTGTTTTTCCGATATATATTTTATATATCTGAGCTAATCTTAATTCCCCAATTATTGGATAATGGATTTTTTTTTGAGTTGCCAAATTATGGTATTTCAATCCCTTCTGATATGTGGATCTCCTTTTCAGATAATTTTGTTGCAGTTGTCTGTCTGAGTAAATGTTCAGTTTTCAGTGTGCTTGTCCCAACTCCAAAACTTCTTCACTCCAAGATGGAAATATGTCTCTTCCCCAATGTATATGGGGTAGGGTACTCAACCCTGTGGTGGCAGGAGAGAGAGAAGGGAAAACAATAAAATCTGTGCGCTCTTTTCACTCTTTGTTGGTCTCCACTTTAGTGTTTTAACTGGCCTAGAGTTAAAGATCATATAAATTGTTTTTTCACCCAGTCAGGGCCTAATAGTTCTTTACTTTTTCATCAGTGGTGCAGACTTCTGTGTACATAAGCTATATTATCTCTATGGTTCTTATTTGGAATTTTTAGCCTCAGCTTCTTTAGGTTGCCACTTGCTATATGATTGCATAGCAGGTCTTGATTCTCAATTCAGTTATCATTTCCTTGTCTCTCGTAGGGCCTACAAAATCTTTTAATCACTTTCACCTCACTATACTTGGAACCTATGTAAGAGCTGAATATCCTAATCAAGGCCCTCTTACAACTTTCTACTGGGCATTGGAACCCTGTGGCAGTCACACTCTGTGTTACCAAATGAGAGTGAGGCCAAGTTGTCTTGCCTTTTGACTTTTCCATCACCATATCTAACACATCTATTATAGGATTTTGCCACTGATCAGTGGAATAGTTGCAAAAATGTCCCCGGTTCCCTATTCCTTCAAGTATTCATGTTCGCTGCAATGTAAGTGTGCAGTTCTGCTCCTCAAGAGGTGGTTCTATTTCTTTACTCTGAATTTGGACTGGACCTGTGATTTGCTTTAACTAATGTTATGGCAGAAGTGATGCTGTACAAATTCTCAAGGCTAGGCCTTAACAGGCATTTTTTATGGTTTAGTTCTATTTGGTCCTCTACTTTTACCATGAAAGCAAGCCTGAGATGAAATGCTGAAGGATGAAAAATCACATGGACCAGAATTGATTCATCTCAGCCAAGATCACCTTATATCAGCTGCCACTAAAGATGTCCCAGCTAATCGTAGACACCTAAGCATGAGCAAATGAGATGACTTCACATCAACCTGTAGACTCGTAATAAATAACAATTAGTAAGCCACTAAGTTTTGATATTTTTCTAAAACAATAACTGATAGGTCATTCCCTAAGTTGATCTCCATCTTCTCATGAAAATAAAATGAGTTTATTTACCCTACAGAATATGCTGAGTTTTTCTATACCCATGACTTATAATACTCAATGTGCTGATAGCCAAACTTTGTGTTGTATACATAGTGGGGAATTTTTTGAATTTAGAAACTCTTTCAAACTTTTCATAAATTTTTCCCTTCTAGATTATTTTCTTACAAAAATCTCAAAAAATAATCTTTTAGATTCAAGTAGAACAATGATCCCTTTGTGGTTGTTGTACTTTCTGCCTCTTGCAGAGGACATATGGCATTCATAGACTTTGTGGTGAACCACAAGGCAATCTGATTTATAAAATATAAAAGGATAACCAACAATCCTTCAATAGGACTATTGCTATTGCATATTTATAATAAGATGGTATTAAAATAGAAATCTGAAGAACTTTTCAAGTTCTTATCTTAATTTTTATCAAGTATAGTCAATACTAAATAAAATTTTTATAACTTTTGAAGCTTAATGATCATTAATAAAAATGATATGTATGAAGCATTCCACATTTTCAGAAGAATATCATGATCAACGTATCTCATTTAGATACTTTTAAAAATCTGTGCATCAGGCAAAGCATGCATTATGATTTTTATTTTAAATAAAAGGAAATTGAGCCTTAGAAATATTTTTTAAGTGGAAGACCTGGAATCCATTTCAATTTTTCTGGCTTCTAATCTATTATTCTTTGTATTCTGAGGAAAAATGAAGTAGGAGAGGCAAGTGCACTTATCTTCATACAAAACAAGGTAGGATATGCTAAAGTGTATAGAAAAGGTAAATATAGTGCTGTAGCAATTTACAGGAGGGAGGAAAATGTTATTTCGGTGACAGATCAAAAGTATTTGAATTGGGCTTTACAGAAAAGGAGGTTAGCTTAGGAATGTAACAATGAATCAACATCATAGACAGCTATTAATATAGCATACTGCACTGACCAAATAATGGATTAAAAAGCAAACATTTCAAATGATGCTGAAAAGGCAATTGTTTAAATTCAATATTAATTTAAAAAATGAATAGCAACCTAGAAATTCAAGATGCTTTTTTTCATCGAATAATGAGTACCTTTCAAAAAGCTATAGCAAACGTCATACTTAATGGTAAAATTTCAGAAACATTCCCATTAAATCAAGAGAGTGACAAAGATGTCTTCCAGGGCCAAGTGTGGGATGAGGCCGCTAAGGACAGCATCAGCATTTGCACAACCCTCCAAGTGAGTGACATCTTAAAATTCATGCCCTAGGCCTCACACTAGATATTCTAGACAATGGACTTGAAGACATATGATTAACAAGATGACTATGAATAAGGCACATGAATAGAAAAGGAGACAAGACTGTTTTTGTCTACAAACTAAGTAATAATGTTTATTCCACAAATATCGAATGAATATCAGCCTAGGTTTTGAGAGGCACCATTAGAACCCTAGACCTATCAACTTTTTTTTTTTTTTTTTTTTACAAAACTGAAAATCAATAGATAGATATGGTATTCTTCTAGCAAGACTCTTACAGTGTTCTAGGAAAGCTCTTATAATTTTCATGATCTGAATAATAAAAACAAACAGTATTTCCTGGTCTTACAACTACCTACTTTTATCAGAACTCTAACCCTGTTCAAAATATCTCTTAGTTTTAGGGGAAGTCTCTGGTTGGGGTAAGGTTACTGCATAAATGAGGAACAGCTTTTTTTATCACTTACATTGGTACATACCCTTTTCTTCTTTCTACTCTTCTGCTCTGACATTGTTTACTAAAACTCACTTTAATATTCAAGAAGCTACCTCACCAGTGCTACAATTGAAAGTGTCCTCTGTGAGGGATCCGCTTTCTGTCCCAAAGGATTCTATGAGATTCCAAAGTAGTTGGTACCACCTATCACCACTGACATTAATTCCTGCTGCTATAAATAAACAAGCAACAGACACGACTACTATTGAGGTCCCCTTCACTGAGTGAGAAATCTGTGGTCACAGGCTCCTGCTGCTCATGTATGCCACTTCAGTATTTCAAAGCAACACTGTACACCTGGACATAATATGGAGTAGTTCCACACTGAAGCTATGTTTGCAACCATGCTATACTATTTCCATTGTGTCTGATGCCATGTATCCTCAACATCTTATTGAGCTTTTAGAGAAAACATTTTTCCAGGCTTTATACCTTAACCCTACTATTTCTGGGATTCAGTCCTAGCCCCGTAATATGTGGGGCAGTGGACAAATTTAGGTAACGACTCTCATGTCATATTTTGAATTACCCTTCTCTCTCATAGCTCAGAAGAGGCTTTTTCATTGTGCAGAATTATGTGTTGTTCCCTTAAGGTAAATTCTTTCCCTAAACAGTTTTTTGTACATCCTACAAAAAATTCTTCTGTCTTCTCCCTCCCAATCACGTGTCAGACATGCCCAGTTATGCCATGGTTAAACATAGCTTAAACTCCATTGAGAAACTGTATAAATACTGAGCTTACAGTATTTTTTTTTGTCAGTTATTCAGCTTGACAGTGAAGATATATAAACAGTTAAAGCTAAAACAAACAAACAAACAAACAAAAAACAATAAATTCTCAAACCCTTAAAAATAAAAAAGGTACAAAAGAGTTTGTTCTTGGCCTTTCCAGTACTTCTAGTTACCTACTTTCAGGATATAAATGTCGAATAATAATAATAATAATACTTACTAGTTAAAATTTATGAGAAAGAAACTTTTTAATGATGTTTGGAATATCAAATACTTTGTACCTGGGTTCAATGTTTACAGCCTTGACTTTACTGAAGGACTGAGATCAGGAAATTTCCCAAATGAGAATCCATTAGGAAAAATGCCATGGGAAAGAGCAGTTCTTACATTTTGTAGTGTAGGTTTTTAGGGCTGAAAGCCTTGTCTTTAGAGAAAGACTTGAGTTTGAAGCCTTTTTATTCTTCTTACTAACTCTGTGATCATAGGTAATTACTTAGGTTCTCCAATTCTCAGTTGAATTTTCTATAAAATGGGAATTATAATTTAGTAGGATATAATTTAGAGATTTAGTAGGATAATGTCTTTGTGTGCTTAGCATAGTCACTAGCAAATAGAAATTACTCAATTAATGGTTGCCGTTTCTTATTTTTTAAATTTATTCAAATAGTTCTTCCTAGCTTCCTTGGAACTTCCATTGGATTTTACCCCATTACCTATAAAAGATGAGATGTATAAATCCTTAAAAAGACTTTAAGCATTACCCAGTTTTCCTCTGTTCATTTCTCTGATTTAGAAAGAATTTGCTGAAATATGATCTGTGCACACCAAAACAATACAGAATATTTTCAAGTTTTCTTAGAAGACGCCTTAGAATATCGATTCTCAAATACACTTTTTGTTCATGTCATGTGCAAAATGACACGAACAAAGCACAGCCTTAAATCAATGAGAAGATATACTGAGAAATAAATTTTAAAGGTGTAACACAAAAATCTTACACCTTACTCAGACTTTTCAGCTCTGGGTGGAATGGTTGTTCACAGCACTTTCTGCATCAGCAATACAGTTAAGATTGTGTGGAGTCCTAATTAGATAATAAAAGTCGGTATCAACTTTTTCACTTATAGTCCTGACAATCTTACACAAAGCAGGTGTCTTTCAAGACAGAATTTACATAGGTGACTGGGCTTGGCAAACCACCAGAGCATGAAAAACATACCTTCAAAAACAGCTGAAATCAACCCCTTTTATCATCATTCATCCCATGGAAACATGTTTCTGGAGCTGGATTCCCTGGCTCAGAGATTGCTTTGGCTGTATTCAAAATAAAGACTGAGATCATGCACATCAACTTCACTTAATTAGCTTTTTACATGACTTTCATTTCTGTTAAGTTAGCTAATTAACAACATGTTTCCAGATCAATTCTCCCACTCCTTTTTCTTGAGTTCACAGGCATTTTCACTCTCATATTAAAATCAGCTTTGTTAACATCTCTTCTGCAATAATTCAGGCTTGAGGGTAGTTCTCTATTGATATACAGTATCTGTACTATTAATTTTGTTCTATATTTCTCTCTGGGAAACAAGCTACTTAATTCGTGAGATCGCTCTGAGGCAGGGTGTTTATGTTGTTGAGTAGATTTATGTAGCGCCTGTATTGAACAACTAAGCATGCTGGCTGGAAATTACTGTATTTGCCACAGATATGAATTTTAAATAAAAATTTTCCAAAGCCTATTTAAGTAAATGAAAAAGAGCTGTCTTCATCACCAAAATGAATGCTATCTTGTGTCTCCATAGTTTTTCTCCTAAAAGAGTTGCGATTATATCTTCATGACAGACCTTCCATCACTGTTAAATGTGTCCAATACATTCTGATTGATTAGGATATTAGTGAAAAATGACTGATAACACTGGACTCCTGAACTCCTTCCAAAAATAACCATATTAGGAAAATTCTAACTCCTAGACCATAGTGACACATATAATCAGTTGATTCAGCCAAATCTATTAATTCTTTGTGGAAGGAAGTTACATTTCTCTCTCAGTTAACACGTAAGTTCGATTTTTAGTTCTACGCAAACTGGTATTGATACTTATGTCTCTCTGTTTAAACAGAACGAAGATCTATTTACATTACCCATTTTGGAGAGGAATACGGAATATAAACTCCAAAGATCTGGAACTAGTGTAATCCTCTTAATTTGGATGACTGCACTGTTTTGAAGAATTCAGTAAAAGTTTGGAATTTTATCACAAAGCAATTGCTTTGCCCTACAAACTATGCAGTTTTAAGTACTAAGTGTTAATCTTGGTGGATAAATGCCAAACATAGTCAAGATACTCACAGTACTACTAGGATATTGAAATAGGTACAATAAAATTTTCTATTGTGATTTACCCAAACTTCTGTATGTTACATTCATTCAACTAAAAAATTTCAGACATTCCTTTAGCAAAGGGTTACAAACATAACATATTAAATAACAGTGAAATGCCATTATTAATAAATTCACACATATAGCCCATCAGAAAAAAAATTGTTTAAACAAAAGATATTGAGTCATGTACAATTGATAATAGAAAATTTATTGATTAACACCATATTGATAATTCCATACATAACTCATTTAAAATACACAAAGGATGTGGAGTTTTTTTGGTGGATGAAAATTGAGACTCAACAGGTACTGCATTAGGTGACCTTAGCAATGGCAATGATGTACGAGGAGAAAGATAGATATTGAAACAATGTTGACTGAAATCTTGATTTATAGCAAACAATAGCCTTCACAATTTAAAAATAGTTGGATGCCAGTTCAGAGCATGTAACAAAAACTCAATGCGCAAATATGTGGAATTCGCTAATTTGATATTAAGCTTATTATTATTTGAGATTTGATAAGTCTATGTCTCAGGTTTCATGCCTTAATATTTCTTTGTGTATCCTTCATGGGTTTGATTATACTACCTGGTAAACAGTAGGCCTCTCTGCACATACTTATGAATTTTCTTATGTAGTTACAGATTTCTAATGTGCTATGTTGGGGTGTGATTTCACATAAACTGTTGATTAAATATAACTAAATTGAAAATGAAGATTTATCATTTAGACAATTATTTCCATGTCAGTTTTTCTCTTACATAATTAAATATAAATTTGGCTTATAGACAACCCAAGAAAGAGCATTGAAAGATTTCTCTGTCCTTTCCATTCAAGGAGGGCCAACTGCACAATGGAAAACAAAATTGGGTTCAGCATAAGCTACTCAGATGCAATTTCCTTCTCTTAAGGATAATATCTATTCAAAACTGATGGCTTTTAAGAACTATTACCCATTTTTCTTCCTCCTTCAGCAGGTTTATAAATCAGCTACCTGTGGAAAACATTTTGAAGGTTTGTTCAAATGTTCTTATAACTCATGTGGTCATTTAATAAAACATTTCCTGCCCACAATTGAGAGAACAACACTGGAACTTTATTGGGAGTTAAATTCTGGAAGGAGATATGTTTTTACAAGATGCTCATGTGCAATGTTTATCTCTGTGCTTATGGCAATATTCATTTTTCTTTGAAGTAGGACAAGTTGTAGAGAAAAGAGGAAGATGATTACTTTACTATGTACATCTCATTAAGAAGTTAAGAATTTGATGGTCTTCTAATCTTAGTGAGCAATACCCTTTTGTCATGCTTTCTTGAGAAAAAATATAGAGAAGATTATGACAGCCAAATTATTGGTGTTTGTTTTTATCTGATGATATACCAGTGGTAACAATCACATATAAAGGTGATGTAAAATTCTTCAAGTGCCTTAAAAACCAGTCCTCTGAGTACTTCTATGACACTTATGTCTGCATATATTATTAAAATAACAAATTTGTGTGGCAAAAGAACACATGGTGTTTTTATAAGAATAATCATTTTACAGATATGACATTCTGTTAAGAGTATTTCAAAACTTCTCTGATTACAAAATTACTTCCTGTGCAGTATAATAACATGAGAAATACAGAAAAGTATAAAAAGAAATGTAAAATTACACATCTACCTACTCTCAGAGACAGCAATTGTTAGAATTGTTGCAGTTACTTCCGATGTTGAGTCAAGTGTAGCTATATAGGCTGATTTTTGTCCTCAAAATTATGGCTCTACTATACAAGCCATTTGGATTGTTTTCTGATATAATCACTGTACAACTTTTGAATTATTTTTATTTTCTCCTAATAAAACATGATTGTGTTTCTAAGACATTACAGAATCTTGCTAATAGGTTTATAGGAGAATTCTAGCCTGTGGATATGCAACAAATCTTTTATTTTTCTACTTTTTTGTGTACACTTAGGTTATTTTTATTTTTTATATTGTTATAGATAACACTGGAGTCATTGTATTTATGTACATTCTGAGCACATTTCAGATTATATCATTAGGATAAATTAAAGTGGAATCACTAGGTAAGCAATGATGAAAATATTTCAGACATTTATTATATATTACCTTTCTGAGAGTCACCCCAGAAAGACATACCAATTTTTAGTCCAAAGAGAGACATGTAAAAAAGACATTTCTCTCATTTCCCTTCACTCTTCCATAAAATATTATATAGGCAAGAACAATATTTCTCTTTTTTAAATTTGCATATTTTATAAGTTCTAGTATGAATATATCTGCAGTGGTACTGGCTAGTTTATTTTCACAGTTTTAAAAATATTTCTAATTAAATATGTATCTCATATATTATGTATGAGAACTTTATATGTGAAAGAGAATGGCTTTAGTAATTAAACACAAATACTCTTCTGTTTTATCTGTCTTTTAAAAAATTATGTTCATGTTCTTTTTTATATCATTTATCAATTGGTCATCTTTTCACTGTCATGTTTTAAAAGAATGTTTTCAATTTTAGTCACAAAAATTCACCTCTATAATCTAACTTCAATTTTTTTATAGGTTTAACTTAACAGAGCATACTGACAATAAATTCTTGCTTTGAAAACTATTAGAACTAAGTTTAAATTCTCTTTACCATACTGATTTCATTTATGAAAATTGGAAGTAGCAAAACAGTAGATTTTTAGACTTTTTACATCTAATTTTAAATTAAATTATAAATGTAAAGGTCTTGCCTTATGCCTCATACACTTGCCTTATGCCTCATACACTTAAGCACCAAATTACTGAGGTCGATGATGATGATGATGATGATGATGATGATGCTAATTTATGTACCTTCTTTAAACTCTTGTGCTCATGAAATAGGCCTTCTAGTTTCATGGGTTGCAAAGGAAATGCATGTTATTGGGTCAGTGTTTTTTTTTTTTTAATCTGGAATTGATTTGAAATATATCAATTCTTTAATATTGAAAAAATGCTATTTCTATTTGTTCTACTGATATAAGGAAATATAGTAGTTATTTTTGATATTATTCTTATTATATTCCAGAAATACACTTTGCATCGTTTTGTGAATTATTTAGCCGATATTCAGATTAAGTTTGTAGTATTTACTTTATGGATTTTAAAATCTGTATTTTTAATAGCAACAAGTCTGTTTTTGTTCCTTTTGGAGCTTTTCCTGGCATGTTTTGGTATCAGAATTTAGGAAAATTTTTTGTAATAAATTGATTTTTAAAAAATATTTATTATATACATCATCTATAATTATATATTTATTATATCTTTTTTCCAGATTATAAAAAACTAATTTCTATATTCAAATAGATTGTGCTGTATAAGAACTGCTCCATTTTTTATTGAAAAAATACTTCCCAGCATCTCAGAGATTTTCATAACAGACTGCACTTCAGAGCTATCTGTGAATCATTATACTAGGAGAAATACCCGAGAATTTGTATTTTTCCAGGTTTTCTGATTTATTGTTATATGTAATAGTTCTGTGGAACTGAGCTTTGGACCCTTTGAGTTGTTTCTCTTAGTGATTTTTATTCAAAGGTGCGTGTGTGTGTGTGTGTGTGTGTGTGTGTGTGTGTGTTTGGAACTTGCAACTTCTGAGGATTTTTTTCCCTAACAAGGAAAAAACTCATTACTAATGGAACCTCTTTTTTTTGCTTTTGGCTTTGGGAAGCGTAGAGACAAGTCTAAGACTTAATCATAGAAGTCTCTTTATATACTGACAATTTGATTTCTTTTTCCCTGAACTTAACTCTATACTTTCTTTTATACTGATTCTTTCTTCAACTACATAGTACACGACCACTAAATTTTAGCTATTTCTTATAATTTATTCTTAAATATAAAAGTACTTACATACTAACAAGCTCTATGAAGACAGATTTTTTTTCTCTCTGTGTTGTACCCCTCATATTCCCCAACACCTTGAACAGAACAGTGCCTGATAAGCACTCAGAATATATTTATTTGCTGGATACATAAATAAGAGAATAAATTAATGTTTGTGAAATGCGGTTGGAAGTTAATAAAAATACACAAAGAAGCTATCCTTAAAATTTAGTAACAATAATAACTCACGTTGCCTCGTTATTGATTACTGTGTAGTTACCTTATCTTCCTGTTTTCTTTTTCTTCTTCTCTGTCTTCTATTTCTATAATTCTTATAATTATGGTCAATTGTTTGCATCCATTTTTTTGTCTCTTGGAACCATCAAGGATGAGGCTATAACACTTAAACCAGTTTTAAATTATGTGTTTAAATATTCTACTGAAATTGCTTTTACTCAAATTGCAGTTGCTCTAAGACTAATAATTTCCCCTTGAGCATTATCTTCCTCCTTGCCTACTTGTACATAACATAATGCAGGCTTATTCTGGCACACAATGAAATGTTGCCGTGAATATTTAGGATAAAGTATGAGTGCAAAGCAATGTTGCCAGTACAGTTTATTGTCCTAATAAGCACACTTTTGAGAGTAAACTGGTAAGCTATTAAAAATTTAAACCAGGACAACAGGCATAAACTAGGATGACCCAGGGCAAACTGAAGTGGGAGGTCACCCTCATCTAAAGTAAGCTAAAGCTTTGGGAGAAAAGCTTTTGGCTGTGCCCCCATGTCACAGTATGAATGAATACATGTCTGCATAAGGAAATGTAGTAGAAACATTTGTGAATCTGCTGTGATCATGGTATGTCTTAAAAAGCAAAATGGAATATTCTTTTCTTTTTACCCAATTTACTTATATTTGTTATTAAGCTCAACATCTCAACTCAAGTCCTCCTGTTATAGGCACTTCTAAGAACTTCAGAGCATTGGAAAAGAATTGCAATTTTGTATTTATGAATTATTTAATTAACCTCTCCTCTTTCAAAATACATGTATTTTGAAGACAGACATCGTGGTTTTTTGTTCATTTATTTGTCTGCTGACTTTTGTATCCCTGCATCCGCTATAGTCCCTGACACAAATAGGTATTTTAAAATGTTTAACAAATAAGTAAGCAAATGAATGGATCTCTTTTGTTTCACCTAACTCATTAAACTCAATATCAATTCTTTTAATTTTTCTGATAAAAATGAACTTTGAAAATTATGAAAGTCTTGGAGAGTCAAGAGGAATTAAGGCTCTTTCTCTTTGAATCATTTTTTTCTATCTGCAGTTTTTAGTTTCTGAAAGAGAATTCGTATACCCTTGTTTTCATGACATTATTTCACTCATTTACTTCAGGTAATATATAGGACAATAGGAACTAATAAAGAGGTGACAACAGAAGATTTATAAAATAAAGGTCAGTCTTTAAAGACTATTTTTCTGTTTTTTTTTTTTTTTTTTTTTTTTTTTTTTTTTTGTGCAAGTTGCCTTTGTTAATGGTACCATCCTGGCAACTTAGAATTCTTATAATATAAACATAAATGCCATTTTACTTTTATTTACCAGTTAGCTCACTGTTAACAAAGAATTGTAGATAAAATAAAATTATAATTTGTTGCAATACAATAATTCAAAAACTGTAGTTTTTGGTGTGTCTATTCATTTGTCTGAGAAAATGATATTCTATGAAATATCTAACGTTTAATAGTCAAAATTATCTATCTCAGAAATACTTAGAATAATTCAGGAAATCAGACCAAAACAAAAAATCTAATTGTTATTTATAAGTAAATGACAGTTCTTATTTTAAAATTTTGTTTACAGACTACTCAAACCAGAAAACAAAAATTCAAAAAGAATTAATCGGTAATATATTTCTAAATGGTTTGTGGTCTGGTTAGAACCAGTACTAAGTAAACAGTTGTTTTAACATTTCATTTCGGTGCAGTATGTTTCAGTGAACATTTCGGGCATTGTTCTAAATTATGGGAGCAAAATATGAAATTTAGCTTCAAGTAAGTCAAGAGTCAAGCAGGGGAGGTAAACATATAGCAAAACTGGTGTATGGGCAATGCAGCTCTCCCATACCAGGACACTAACATACCTCAAATCCCTCATTAATATAATTATCTTTAGAAGGTAAGGTTAAAATGCAATTCTATTATTCTTGGGATAAGTTAAGACATCAAACAATTATCAACTTTTGTTATATTAGCACAGATCTTAACCTAGAGAAGAAAGGGCAAAATATATGAAATAAGGAGAGCAAAAAGAAAATGGAATGACAAGTGAGGGCACCTTATACAGAAGACTAATCATTAAGTTTTCAGACGATAATTTTCACAAGGTAAAGGATTCAATCTTGACTGTCCATGAGCCCATAATGACATTTTATATGTGTTTGGCAAATATTTGGAGAATTAGTTAATTAATGAATCGATGGATGAATGAATAAACAGACATATTACTGGTAGCAGTAGGATGGCACGAGATCCACATGGGGGCAGGAGGCAAGGAAAGGGTGCATCTGAACTTAATTACATATCCAATGAAAATTTGGGACTGCTACTAGAAGTAAATTTTCTGTCTCTGCATTGTTGCTGAGTAACAGAGACACCAGATTTCTTACATTTATATTGACTTATAGGTTATGTTTTGTAGATTCTGTTTGGAGTGACCGAAGCATTAATTTGGGGAAAAAAAGGGATTGATTCTCAGGCTTTTTCTGATTTGTGATATCTCAATACTCTTCCTCAGCAACCGATTCAACAAATGTGAACCAATTAAGTATTCCTGGCCTTTCATCAGGATTTGGGGCCTGCACATGGTTTGCTGTGCTCCTAATAGGGTGTACTCCTTAAAGGCCTCACACCTGTAACCACAGCCATTCTCTAAATCTCCTTTTGCTCATTTTTGTGACTTTTAGCTTCTGTTTGCAGCCATGAAACTTGTTTATAAAATCTATCTGTTCCCGCATTTTCTTAGACCAGTAAACTGAAGTGGGGAGATTCAACCACCATAATTCCTGACATGTTTTTAAAAGTGCTCCAAGAGAGATTACCATTTCTGTAGCATTCAAAATGCTCTCCAATAATAAAACTGTTTTGATATTTAAAAATAAAATAAAATGCTCTCCAATCCAACTTTCATTTTTTCTCTGTCATATTTCCCAAGAAAAAATATATATGATATGTTTATTAATTGTGAATTATTTTTCAGTTATTTAGAATGATAAAAAGAAATTATGAATGCCTTTTCCTATAGAAATATAGTTGGGACATTTATATACCTGGTTATGATCGACTATTTTTTTATTATTTTAATCCATGTAGCCATGGTAAAATAGTATCATGGAATTATTATCAAAATCTAAGCAATTTAAAATAAATCATATATTCTCATATCCATGAAATAAAAGTGGTTAGCAATGAGGTTTTTTAACCACTTCAATTATGCACAGACTTAGATATAAGAAATAACCCCAAAAGAGCCATCTTCTGACTACATTTTGCCTTTTTTACCAGATACTGAATAGAATTGAAGAAACTTCCAGTGGAAGGCTTATCTCTCAAGTGCCAAAATATATTGAAATCTAGTAAATTGCAGTTTGACACTTCATTAGTTCTAAGTCAGGAGTCACTGATTTCTTATCGTTTCTGAACTTCAGATTTTTTACATTTCTAAAATCAAGTCAGAATAATAGTCATAATAAAACAAGTTTCTTTTAGTATTAAATTGAAAATTCTACTGAAAATGATAAAAAAAACTGCAATTATTAGGTATCGTTATTTGGCAATAGTTAATTACTATTTTTTTTGTAATTTATAATTACAAATCTCACACACACATATACAAAGCCACACATACAACCATATATATATATATATATATATATATATACACACATATAATTTTTTTGCAAAATTTGTTTTACAAATAGAACTCAATTCAAAATATAGGTATTGCTTTATTCCACCTGTGAAAATAGATACTATAGGTCACAGACTAATTCACAAGACTTTATTTTTTTTTTAATTTTAACAGAGTAGCATCTGGTCTTCTGGCAGATAATTCAAACCATTTTGTTGGCAGCCACAGGATTATCCCTTGGTGAACCTGTTAATGGGGTATTTGAGTTTACTTGCACTCTTAACCATCATTACTCTATGGCAGATATTCTTCTTTCCAGACATTTTCTGTGTTGGCTACATTTACTGGATTTTCTAAAACTAGCTTTACTATTGGAAGAAAAACCCCAATGGATCATATTTTATGGTTAGCTCAAATAAGTTGTTTTATTCCAGTTGTATATACTCTATCTTATTGACTTTTTTTAACTTCTGCAGTTTTTCTTCTGCAATTTTACACCTCCATTATTTCTCATTATACTATTAGCTTTTCCCTGTTGGGTGTACTTGTTAATTTTTCTTTCTATAGTATTTGTAATTTTACTCTGCGAAGCAATTCCCCATGAAATTTTTCAGAATGAAAAGTATTAAGAAAAAGTATTAAGCAGCTTTAATGTAGTTCTTACAGAGGTTTATTTTCTGTATTATTGTTGTTATTATCATTATTTTATAATACATAAAAATTTCTTTCATATATACTGAGGAAATGAAATTATTTTATTAATAACAAGACATATAAAAGTAAAAGTCATCATGGTGGAAATAAATGAAAACAGGAAAAGCCTAAACTTGAATTGAGATCTGCTAAGTAGTTTTCCCAAGGTTATACAAATTGCAAAGAGAAGAGCTAGGATTCAAATCCAGTTTATCTCTAGAACTCATGCTTTTAAACATGTCCCTATACTGGTAGAATTCAGCCTCGAGGCTCTTGCTTGAACTGTTGGTAAAAAGCCAAACTATGGTTGAGTTTGCTAGGTTTTGAAAATAAGTCTGTGTCTGCCAGTGACTATTTTGGCATGAAGGAAATTGTCTTCCTGAGAATGAAGCCAACACAGTTTAAAAGCATGGCCAAGATATGGAGACTGAAATTTTTCTGACAATATTGTTTGAGTTCCTGGATCCAGCTACGCTGTGCTTTAGGCTAGAACTATCCTTGGACATTTCAGTTTTGTCATGCAATAATGCCCTATCCACACTTTTTTTCTCTTAAGCCACTTTGATTTGGGAACATTGCTACTTTCTACAATCTTTAGATTTTTGTGCACCCCTAGTTTATTTTTAAAATGTTAAAAGTTTCATGATTTTTGACTTCCCAAATCTAAAATATCTCTCAAGGTTGTTTCTTCTTAGAACAAGAAAACCAGTAATAAATTTTACTGTGTTTATTTAATGTCCAACCACACTTAGGTTACAATAATATACATTTCATAAATAATAAAAGATGTAGGAATAATTATGCAGGACAGTGAACTGAAGGGAGTTTGTTCCTGGGTGAAATATTAATGAATGTGTTAAAATTCTATATGTATTCAGCATTTAACATTTTGCTTTAAACAATATAGTCCTGATCTTATTGTTTAGAAAACAATATAATGAGTTAATCGACTATACTCAGTTTTGCATTCACAAATATACTATACTAACATTTCAATACATTGCTTATAGGCTTGTTTCTCCTATTCAATCCCACATGAAAGAAAAAGATCACAATACTTCATATAAATCTATATCTATATCTATATATCTATCTATATCTATATCTATATCTATATCTATATCTATATCTATATATTTTTTTTCCTAGTGACCAGAAGTGTTCATGCAGGTTATGTGCTTCTCATTTGTCCTGATAAATAATCTCTCACATTTGGAGAGGATAATAGCATCTTTGGAGTTTCAAAAAGGCTGTGTACATTCTCTCTTTAGACTTATCTGACTATTCTGTAAGATAGAAATAACACTAAAAATCTCCATTTTGCATCTCAGATAAATGAGTCACATATTCCAATAAGGTTTAGACTTTAGACCTTTAGTTGCTTAGTTCAGCACACCTCTAACTGCAACGCAAATAGAAAAATAGTTTGGAGTTAGTAGATCTTTTATAAGTGTCCTCACCTAAATGTTAAATCTAACCTACTCCGTGTACATCATCATATCTTCAAGGTATACAGCTTAGGTCAGGGGCAGAGCTGCCATATTGTACATGACAGAGAATAAAAATGAAGGAAACATTCATTAATTGAATCTTCAAATATAGGGAGTATACTACAGCATGCCAGGCATTGTTTTCGCATGAATCTCAGTGGTAAGCAAGTCTGACTTTGTCTTTCAAGATAATTTATATTTATCTACCTTTATTATATCAGTTGAAAACAGGATCTATTCTGTTATCGATTATTCATGGTAGATGAGCCTAACCCAAAGGCTTAGTTAATTAGGAAATAAAGGGACTGTATGACACTGTGCATAAGCACATAAATATGTTCTGGAATAAAGTAAACTATAAAAATAATGTATAATCTTGTCTTAGTACAAAATCGTATCAGAAGTAAACATATACACAGACACACAAAAAAAGCATTTCAGTTTGGGGGTTTTCCCAGGTGAACATGCAGTTAATCTCAGATAACAGACATATTTTACCCTATTTTTTGAAGATTTGAGGCTACTTGTTGAAGATGAGGGAAGGTACCATCTTCCTGCTTAATAATGAGAAGAGGAACTGAATATAGAGAAGTATAGCAACATATTAAAACCAAAAACTTCAAAAAAAATGTTTATTTTCAACTGCAAATAAAGACTTGCTACAACTATAGACATTCAACCTTCCTAACCATGCCAATTATGTTCACCCTCCTGCTGTGCTCTGAAAAAGAAAGGCATCATGGGGATCCAACTTAAAACAAGTAATTACTTTATGTTTTAAATGCAAACTATCCGTAGAGAACAGCAGGCCAATCTTTTTCCTATCCACTCAACAGAAGTCCCTTTGGTGCCTGGACAACACCACTAATCATTTGGGTTTAAATACTTTCAACTAACTGCCTTGAGTTCTCACTACAAACATTTTTACCTTCTCTTGGAAAGGCCTACGCACTTTGGTTACTATTTAACCACTTATCTGTTGAAGCGAGCGAATGAGAATTAAAGCTCCCTAGAGCTGGCTGATGAGCTTTCACATAGAGTAAGTGCTGTAACACATCTGGAAATTAAGGGCTAAGGAGAACAGGAGGCTAGAATAAGTTTCCGAAGGCACTTTTTGCTATTTGTAGAATCACCATTATAGAATGAAGTGTTTTCAATGGAATCAAATTTGTATTTCCTTAACAACGTTAAAATCCTCCTGAAATCTTGATCATCTATCCCAGTGCCAAGGCTTAAAATAGACCATGATAACTGTAGGAAAATGACTGAAAGAAAGCTCCAAATGTTTTTATGGATCTTAAATTTGCTTATTTCAATTGTTCCTTATTCTTTTATCTTTTGTTTAAACACACTTCCTTGTTTCCTAGCATTTTGACATTTATTTTATAAATTCTTTTATACTTTGCTCTAAGTCAGGAAATAGCAATTATCTCAGCTTTGCAAATAAGGAAAGTGCACAAAAGTCATTCTGGCTTTCAGCTAAGGTCACACAATTAATCAGTGCAGAACTGAAACTACAACACAGATTTTTATAGGTCCTAGCCTAAGACTTTCCCATTAGAGTCTGTGGCTTCTTGTACATTTATTTATATAATTATTATTAAAATATATGTTAAGTGCAAATATGTAGAAGTGACTTCTAGTTGCTGGGTGGAGAAGATTTTTATTAGATGATCTGACAAGAGTCTAATGGGGAAGGAAATTTGTTCTGATTAGAAAAAAATATGTAAAATAAGATACATTAATCGCTCAGTATAATCATCAAACGGTATATAGGTAGGAGAAGTCTAAGTTAGTTAGAAAGGCAAGACAAAAATGGAATGGTAGGGAAATGTGGAAGACAATGTGTTTCTTCAAAATTCTTTTTTACTTTTCTAAATTGTCTCTGATCACTGTAATTTGTGGTGACATGGGTCAGAAACAAAGCATCAAAGATCACAGCACGAAGGTGAAGTGATTCACTCTGCTTTTAAAATCTTAGTACAGAACTCTCAGATCTTCTAATTAAAGAACCAAGACAGGCATCTACTCGACCTTTACTTTGACATCATCACATTTAAAGCAATTTAACTCTCACTCCTACTCTCAGGTTAATTTTCTCTAGAAGAAACGATTTTGACAGTTTCAGAAAGTCAGGTTAAGCTCATATAAGGAAAAAAGATGAAAATTTTCTTCTTTTGCTGATAGATACATCCTCAAGATAAGATTTCCCAAGAGCTTGAGGACTAGTTAGGATGTGCCAAAGCTAATGCACAGCACAGGCTCAGGGTACAGACTTGGGGTATGTGTGTAGTACACACTCACCCCCATACTACTAATTGTTCATGTGATCTTGAGAGAAGTCCTTACACGTGTACAAGATATTCTTTCTTCTATGAATTGAAATAACATTAATACTTAAAATTTAGGGATATTGTGACTGGTAATGGGCTAAACAATGCCCCCCCCCCCAAATATATCCTTGCCCTAATCCTTAGAACCTGTGAATGATACCTTATTTAGAAAAAAAAAAAAAAAAATCTTTGCAGACTAATTAACTTAAGAATCTTGAGATGAGATCCCCTTGAATTATCTGGATGGGCTCTAAATCTAATGACAGTATCTTTATATGAGGCACAAAAAGGAGAGGCACACAGAAGAGCGGACTATTTACAGTGGAGAAATTCGAGTGATGTGGCCACAAGCCAAGGAACACTCAGAGCTGTCATAAGCAGAAAGAGGTAAGGAATGGCTACTCCTCCTAGAATATTTGGAGGGAGTTTAACCCTACTGACAAGTTCACTTTGGACTTTTTAGCCTCCAGAACTGTGAGAGTACAAATTTCTGTTTTAAGTCAACTAGTTTATAATAATTTGATACAGAAGAACCAATACAACATTAAATGAGATCATTGTAAAAAGAATGTGCTTAACATATTATCTAGAACATAAAATGTTATTTGTAAATAGAAATTATTATCATGCAAAGCTTCAGCAATATAGAACAGAGAACCACTGCCAAAATAGAGATTTCCTTTCCTTAAATGTTTTCTGTCTGTTAAGTATTGGCCTAGGTGTTTATATATGGAGTGTATAGTTTTTCCTAGTTCTACTGAAAGTAAATGATTTCTTTTGACAGACAAGGAGACTGAGACTCAGAAAAGTGAAATGACTTGTCCAAGGTCTTATAAAAAGTGGAATAATCAAAGTTTAAACTCGTCTGTCCGTCGGAGAAAAATTCACTCTTTTTTCCATGCTACTTCTGTAAGATATAGTGTGCAGGTGCTGTGAGTGGGTTTGGGACAGGAACCAAACCAAACCCACAGGTTCTGTGTAATAGTTTATCAGTCTTGAGGGTACTGACACAGAAGGAAAATCAAAGAATGAAGCAATAAGCAATGGAATGGATAATGGAGGCTACATATAAAAGTGAGAGAGTTAGAAAGAGATCAGATGATCAAACATATTCTACACAAATTATAATCTAGGTAATTGGAAGCAGGAATTGGATAGAGGTAAATTTTGTAGGATATTAAAACAGGTTTAACACTGTAACAGGCAGAATTCTAAAATGGCTCTCAAAAACTCTTGTCCACTCGTGTGCACACTTGTATAATCCCACTTTGGAGTATTGGTGGGAACTGTGAATATGATGGGATGCCACTCCTATGATTAGGCTACCTTATACGGCAAAGGTAAATGGAATTTGCAGATGTAAAGTCCCAAATCAGTTGATTTTTAGTTAATTAAAAGAAAGGTTATCTTTGGTGGGCCTAATTAATCAGATAAAAGCCCTTAAATTAATAACTGGTCCTTTCCTGAGTTTAGAAAGAGATTCTCCTGCTGCTCTTGAACAAGCAATCATGTTGTGAATTGTCTTTGGAGAGAAGGCCACATGGCATGGAATTTTGGGTGGCTTCTATAAACTGAGCATTACCCCAGCCAATAGCCAGTTATAAAAAGTGTTCCTCAAGAAGATAAATTTTGCCAACAACCTGGATAAGCTTGGAAAGAAATTCTTCCCTAATCAAACTTACTGATACAAAAGCAACCTGGCTGACACTGAATGTAGCCTTGTGAGGTGCTGAGCGAGGACTCTTAGCTGTTCCTGGACTCCTGATGTTCAGCAACTGTGAGATAACAAATGCTTGTGGTTTTAAGACAGTAAAGATGTGTGTGGTAATTTGTAACACATCAGTGGGAAACTAATACAGACACCTCGAAATCAATTTTTTGTTTAAATATATAATTTCTATGAAAGGAATCTACGCTGTGCTACAAACTAATCCAGACTTTGCAGGGTTTACTGATAGTGTTGGACACTTAGGTGTTGCCACTTCCTGCTTTGTTCTCAGAAAATAAAATATTCATCCCCTGACTCACATCCATTATACATGTAATTAGCACCTTCAACTGTGAGCAATGAAATCTGGGTGCCACTTTCACACTCATGTGTACACACACATATGGGTACATACGTGAACACACATATATGTCCAAGCACACACACGGAGATATGCATGAACTCAGCACATTGCACTGTATTTGCACATATACCACACATATACACAAACATGTTGTCATTTTAGCCTGATAACATGCATTATGCCTTTTTTACTTGCATGAAAGCCATGCTAGTCTTTTTTCTTGTTTCTCTTTAGTACTTAAAACACACTTTTGGCCAAATGTAACCCTGCAGTTGTATAATAATGTACTTTTAACGTTTTAATGACATCATAAAACAGCATAGTGCGAGTACTTTAATGTTCAACTGCCACATTATTAATAGGAGAGGTTTTGCCTTTCCAGAAGTATCCTGACTTCGTTGTGATCCACAGTCATTATGGCCCAATAAACATGTTGTGGGTCAGACTGGAAATGCAAAAAATTTGGTGAACTCTGAATGTATCAGGTGCACTTTGAACCATTTACTGCCACAACTGCAATAATGCTACTTCAAAAGAAGCATGTTAGAACTTGAAAGCAAATCTTTTTAGCACCATGAATTGTTATCCTATCTTATAGTAAACATAACAGGTTTCTTGGCAAAGGTCGTAACTGTTTAATTTCACATTTTAATTTTCCCAACTTTGGTTGCTGAATGCAGAATGATGACATAGTTTGAGCATAGACTAATGATTAAAAATTCGGCATGTAAATGTAATCCAAATAGTTTATTTATGACAGATATATTAATTTGTCAAGTTGGTATCAAAATCTCTCTCCTTTAGATTAAATTAATATTTTAATTTTTCATATATAATGGCTTAAGTATTGCTGAATAAACATGATAAATTAGTTTTGATTTGTAAACATATTTTAAACAGCTAATTCACAAAGGGATGACACACAAATATATAACCTAATACAAACAAAATAATGCAAATAGACTAACAGTACAAAAATCTCCTAATCAATACACAAAATAATATTTAGAAATGCTATTAACAAACAAACAAAAGCCTAAGTGGGAATAACTGTAAGCTATCACTTATTACCAAATTAGCAAATATTTTAATGTATTATAATAAGTTTTGTCATGTAAGTAATGAAATAGGCTGCCTATCAAAAAGTGTGCATTAATATAATTTAAAAACCTGGAAAATATAGTATATACTTTTGATCCAGTTAATACAATTTTTCAAGTATAATTATAATTTCCAGAAGATAATGTAGCAGTTACAAAATCCTAGAAGTGAAAACAAGATAGGGATGTGACAGTTCTATATCCAATCAACTTTAAAAAATTAAATAATGTTAATCTATTTTAAGTAGGATATAATTCAATACATGCTATGTCATTCTTGGTAAAGATAATTAGTAGGTACTATATAAATATGTGTATATTTGAATATAAAAACTCACGATGACACTTTGCTATGTGATTTGATGATCAGTTCAATTCTATATTTTTTGTTTTTATTAACAGTCATTTTTATTTTCTCTAAATATACATATAATGCATGTTCACTGTGGAAAACTTTGAAAATACAGCTGCAAACATAAAAAGTAGAAAAGAAAAAATTAAATTTGCTGTTTTAATTTTAAATAACCTTTGCACTATGAAATTTGTAAATATTTTTCTACTGATTCAGAGATATTTTCTTTTAAATTTTAACATTGGGTATGTTATATAAAAAATGACTCCAGATGTTTCTAAATATATTGCATAGTTTCCTTAAGTAGAAAACATTTCGAAATCTTCCTACTTCTTGGACTGCTCAGATAAATATTTGACTGATAATTATAGACATCTTTAGCTATAATTTAGTGACCCTTTCTTTTTCAAACTTTTCAAAGGAATATAGCCCTTGCTAGTATTTTGTTATAGATTGAAAGTAGAATTAGATCTCATGTTGCTGTGTGTCTCTAGCCCTCATCCAAATATATTAAATTTGAGGTGAATGATAGTATTTCTGAATTTTAGTTTCTTCTGATCTTTCAACTATTATTAGACTTATATGAGGAGAAATTGAGAATTCCATCCAAAACTGAACTTAAGAGTTTCCCCATGTTAAATTAATCCCCTCTCTCCTTTCTTCCCTTCCCCTCTTACTCTTTTTCCTTTCTCATTTCTCTTTCCTCTGTCTCTTACCTCTACTCCCTCTTCCCTTTTCAACCAATATGTATTAGATATATACCATATGCCAGGCACCGTGCTAGACACAAGGGATATAAATATGAGAAAGACAGCTTTGTATCTGCTCCCCCAAAGTTTAGAATCAAAGAGTCAGATTTAAAATCTTAAAAATTATTTACAAAAAAAGTATGGTAAGTGATACAAAAGAAAGAACAGAGGGCTAAGGACATGTCTAGTAGTGGCCCTTAATATAGTTGTAGGGAGGAATTATTGATCAGGAAGAGTTTCTAGACAGAGTGGCCATTAGGCCGAGACCTGAAGAATCATTAAACATTAGACAGGTACTATTTCTACTGTAAAGAATAGAGGCAGTTGTTTATCTAGGTTTCTACCTCATTAAATTGTTGGCTTCTCTTTGCTTGTCCAGTACCCACCAAAGTGCCTGGCATACAAGTGGTGTTTAATAAATGTTTGATTAATTATGCAGAGATATATAAATAAATAGTATATTGACAAAACACAATTTGATATATATGTAAATTATACAATTAAAATAGCATGGATTTCAAGAAATATTAATATGTCTTCTGTATCTCTACTGCTAATCTTAGTCTCTATTTTCTGTTATTTATACTTTGTGTGTTTCTCTTCCTTTTATTTATTTTTAATTTTTTGTCCCTAATAGTGGACTCAAATCAATATACATTTGATTTTAACCTTCTGACAATATAATTAATACAGCTTCAATACTTATTCAAAATGTAATGACTTATTTTTAGGTATAACTTTATAAAAGAAAATTGATTTATAAGCCTTCTGAATTAATATTTGCCATTTGTTTTTGCCTGTAGGAAAATTAGTTTAATAAAAGTCAGAAAAAATTATATAAATTGCTAAAAAAGTTTGAGTACTAAATAATTACCTTGAGTATTGCTTTAAAAAACTTGCATGTTACCTTCTGCATGCCTATGGAATACACGCAAATTCATGCTGCTTTTGATAGAGATCATTTAATTAAAGAAGAATGAAAATAATTTTAAAAGTTATTCAAAATTCATTTTGTAATGTGAGGATATAATACACATGATGTCATTATACTCATAAATTTATAAATAAAATAAATGAAAAGACAGCAATGCTAATTGATATAAAACACCAAGACAACAGGGTCTGTGAAAATGTCATTCAAAGTTATTAGAATATAGTTAAGAGAATGAGCTTGAAGATCTCATTAGGAACTGAGCCCAACAAGATCATATAAATACTTTTATGCTTGAGTGGATATTTGAAATTTCTTTATATTAGTTCAAATTGGTCTTGACTATCTTGTTTTCTAGTATTTGATATTCTTAATAATCTGAGAATTTGAATGCAGAAAAAGGATCCGTAAAACATGTTAAAGGTGGAAATGGGTCATAATTTAATAAATACTATCATACATTGTTTTTGAAAAACAAATTATTTTTGAGGACTTTAGAGACAAAAAAATCTAAGGTTTACATAAAAATTTGAAAAAGAAAAGAAAAGAAATTTTAGTTTGTTCCAATAACCTGATTTTTTAAAAGAAACAAATTTATTTTTTAGGAGACTGAATATGTAACACACATACACACACACACACACATACACAAAATATGTGGTACAATATATTTTGGAAAATTAAAATAAGCCCTAACGTAAACTTTTCTTTTAATAAATCACTTGATCCAGATTTTTTAGGAAAGAATTGTCTTTGGATATGTTCATTTTAATAGTTCTAATTTTTGTACTCTTGTAATTTAAATGGAATGGTGAACTATAGGTTTTATGCTTTAAGTGCATAGATATTTCTTATATAGGAATATGGAGTCCTAGCACAGCCATCATAGAGCAAGAGATAGTCAAGTAACCCATGGTTCAGAATCTGTGCAAAGATGGGAGAAGGCAAGGATGGGGGAAAGAAAAAGTCGAGATTCTAATTGATCTGATGCCATGTGCTCCAGCAATCCTAAGAGGCTTTCGTGGTTTTACTTGGACAGAGGAGTAGCAAACAAAAACAATTCTAATTTATAATTTTGCTCAATTGTAAAAAGATCACAATGTTATTCTGTTAATTTCTTATTAAAATCATGATGTACTCATTTCATTTAATAATATTAAAAGGCTACTCTCTCTACATGGATTATATAACCTTGAACTTAAAGACTGAGGAAATAATGATAATCAGGTAAAATATTCTATTTGTAATTCATATGGAAGCAGAGGATTGGGGTCTGAGGTAAGGAAAAAAGAAGTATGCATCCAGATCCTTTATTATGTCAAGTTTTTCTTCCTATTTTTAATACAGAGAGAATTTTCCAAATCTGAATCTGTGCTATGAACATGTTTGAAGTAAATGCCTGTCACACTGTCATGATTGAGGATTAAATTCTTCAAATTTAGATCAGGAAAAAATGAAGATGATCATTAACATAGAAAGATTGGATGAAGATTCAGCAAATAAAATCATTGAAATATTAGGCTGAAATACTACCATCTCAGCTGGCATGATTGTGGCCAAATATTGGTTAAAGTTTAAAGATTGAAAAATAAAAAGTTAACTTTCATTTTCTAATCCCTTTTGATAGATTTATACACAGTGAAATATACCCCTAAGGCATGATAGAAAAAGCAGCAATTTATTCTTTAGATATAAAAAGAAGACTTGGTACTTGAAGATTTCAATATAACTCCTTTTATAATAATTTAATGCACTTACAACAAATTGCAGTAATTAGACTTCAACTTTAATTTGTCAGCCATAGCAATTTATAATTCTTAGTAGCAAGGTGCCAGTCATTGATATATAACAAAAGTATCCTCTCGGTACCAGGGGAAGGGACTGATGCTCTTGGTAAGAGTAATCTTATCATGGGGGGAGATCAAATTACAAAGATAACCTTGAATTAAAGGTGATTCAGCAGGAGAGTGGAGCTGATGCCACTATAAAAGAAGGACATGGTATGCAGTTGCACTAGTCATACTTTTGTTGAACGACTGGCTAGTTTTACAGTTAGAAAAAGAGATAATTGTCACCTTTATTTCAGTCAACCAAATTTGGCTCTGAGTTCCCTACCTACCTTAATGATTATAGTAGGATATCAGACATAAGCCAGAAGCATTTCAGGCCCTAAATTAGGGCCATAATAATTATGGCAGACCTATTTTCCATGAAAATATTTTATGATGTGGTGGGAAGAATCACAATAAAACAAAACTTTATGTGATCGTGAGAGTTAGATTTACTTTAGTTTTCAAATGAAACTCAATTTGTGAAATAAGTAGCATCTTAAAAAATGCTCCTAGACTTTAATTTATGGATGTCACATTTAATTTTCCATTGCTCTCAATTCTTTAAGTTCATTCCAATTTTTTTTATTTTAAAACCTTATAAATTTAATGAAGGACTGTGCATTGAGATGTTAGACGACAATAACATATACTTAACATTTAATAGCCAATAGAGAATAGAAAAATCACCAACATTTTTATGATCTGGAGTATCAACTGGTGATTTTTAGGGCATTAAAATTGAGAAAATATTAAATAATATTAACGTTTAATTATACCAGTTAAATTGTGTAGAGATTTTTTTTATTTGTAGCATAGGTTTATAATAAACCAAGTTATAAGTTCTGCATTTACATACTAATTTATGTCAAATCACTCAAAAAATTAATAGAGTTATGCTTTAAGAGAAATATCTTGCTGTCCAGTCAATGTTTCTCCAGAAATCATGATAAAGTTACTAAATTACAGAGATGTAGCTAAAACATTTAAGTTGTTTAAACAATGTTAAAATCTGCTTCTAAATAATGATTTGGTAATATATACATGAGGAAATAAAAATGCTAGTTTTAGTATTTAAAAACAACCTTAAATCTTGAAAGTATACACTTTAGTTAATTCTCTATTATTACTGAACTTAAAATCCCCTGAGAATTCTAATTTACTTTTACAAATGTCTTGATCTGACCTCAGCACTAAGGAATGCATCCCATAAGGCAAGCTTGAACATTACCCTTTCCAGTCTCTACAGGTTATGGGCCAGCATATTCCAGGCTGCGTTAGGGACTACCTCCTCTGACTATAGTGCTTGATTCTATATTCAACATGTTGTGTGGAGTGCATAATCCTTCCTGTCTTGCAAATTGCTTTGATCTTCTATAAAGTCTGCCAAAGACAGTTATTCAGGGAGTTGACTTGATTTTGGAGACCGACCTGAAGCAAGTTCTCTGTCAAAGATTCTGTGTTATTTTCCTCCGAAGCAAGATGAAGTTGTGACTTTCTAGTTCTCATGGTGGTTACACAATCCTTTATAAACATATGTGGACTGGAAAGTGACTATTTTTTATTTTCTTACATCTTGAACAAAATTTCAAATTCTGAAAGAAATCACTTGACTAGACTGAGGAGAAATTCTTCTATAACTATATGTTGCCATTTTATGGTTATTTTTCTCATTCTTTTGCTTAGATTCAAATGATTCTATGTAATTATTCATTGAATCCTAATGTAGAGAGATATCTAGATAGTGTCTGTTTTGTTTTGTTTTGTTTTTATCTCCAGAAAGCAATGATAATCAACTGGAAAGATCAAATAGTGGGGACATGAATTTTTTTTTTTAAAAAGGAGACTCTGATAATCATAAAATATTGGATAGTTTGTGGCTTATTATTATATTTTAAAATCTGAGAGAAGACAACAGTCAAATTCTCAAGAATAATGCTTAAGATCTAATGAATATGAAAACTATAAGAACCAAGAGAGTTAAATATGAAGAGAATGCACAGAAATGGCCTGGATCAGTTGAAAATAGTTCTTATTTATTAAATATTTAACATGTGTATTACTGTTCAATCTTACTTAGTTTCAATAGCAATACTTCAAGGAACAGACTATTGTTGTCCTCTTGTATGCATGCAGAAACGGTGGTTCAGAGAGTGAAAAGATTTTTCCAAAATAATTCAGTAATTGTGTGACAGAGAAATGGTTCCAGCCCAGGCCATTCAGACTTCTGCCAACTCAAGTGCCTTAAAGACACAGGAACTGGTGTGGAAATCCAGCTTCCTCCCTTACTGACTTGATAATATTCCACTCTAGAAACAAAGAAATTGAAGAACATAAAAGGTAAGGCCAAGATTCTCATTTGTGTATAACTGCAAATTGCATATTTCCACCATGTCATATTACACAATAAAAGCACAACTATTTATATATTAGGTATATTCAAGAGTAGGCAATAGTTTTAATATTGGCAATGGAAAGAAAATACATTAAGTTTGGAGATTTGAAGTGCATAAATTTTCCAACGAAATTATTGGTTCCTACATATACTTAAAATTCGAAGGGGAATATGGCATAGCAGACATTTGTTCAGAACTTAGTAAGAAGTACAAAAGTTAAAAACATGTTTGTGTACATCTCTCTGCTGATGGCATTTTCTTTTCTTTCTTTTTCTTTCTTTGCATCAAAGGACCATGGCCAAATATTTTGTCATAAATCTCCTGAGTAAAAAGATTCTTAACAATTCTTTCCTGTATTAAAAAGAATTCTTTAAGTGAACAAAGTCTTAAATAAAATTATAATGTTGAGAAAAAATTCAAAGGGTATAATTATGGTAAAATTTAACATCAGCTATTCTGTGTGGAGTCTAGAGATCAAACTTCAGCTTCTCAAATTTTCAGGCCATGTTGTTTAGAAGATCATGAATCACCCAGTACCAACTGAGTCATGGCCCTAGCTTTTTCTTCTTTTTTTTTTTCACATTGGAAGTAGAATATAGAGATATAAAGATAATATTATTAGTGGATTACACTTCAGTGTTTTATTGTTGTTTTATTGTTTGTTTTCATTTTTTAATTAAGACTTTGTGGTTTTTTTTTTAGAGCAATTTAAGGTTCACAGCAAAATTGAGAGGAAAATACAGAGATTTTTCCTGTCCATTTTTTTTTTAATAGAGGGTACAACTACCTCACCCTGTTTCATTCCAAAAGCAATCTTGTGTAGTATGAGTGATTGAGTTTAATTAATGGAAAACTATGTTCTACTTAGATTGTTACCTACCTAAATTTACATACCTCTAAATGGGTCCAGTATGTGCTTAATGCAGTGGTGTGTTGGTAAATGTTTAACAATTGGCTCTCAGGAGGGAAAAAAAAGGCCGTAATTTGTACCTATTAATTTCAGTGGTGTAAATCCCCCTACCATGGTTGATTTCAGCCTGTAATAGTGATGTCATCGAACATGGAGTTGGAAGATGTGTTTAATCTGCTCTTAGGAGCCTGGATGAGTTGGCTCCTGTACATTGTGATCCACAAGGAGAAATCTAGACCAAGAATTAGCACCTTTTTTTCTAAAAGCCACATAGTAAATATTTTAATCTTTGCTAACCATACAGTGTCCAACACAACAATTTAACTCTACCACTGTAGTGCAAAGAAGTCATAGGCAATAATGTAACTGTGCAAGTATGTTTGTGAATATTGAGTTTCACATTTCATGTAATTTTTGAATGTCAGAAGACATTCTTCTTTTGATTTTTTCAACCATTTAAAAATGTAAAAAGTACTTTTAGCTTGCAAGGTATATAAAATATAAAAACAGTCTATGGTTTGCAGATTCTTAGTCTAAACTGTAGAAAATTGGTTAAATTGAGGGAAACAGAGGTAATTGGCATTCCTAACAGGTCCAGACACACCAGTGTCTGGTCTCTTATGTCATAGTAGATTTTTTTGAACTTTAGGTTGTCAGTGTCCATGGTCCCTTTTGGCCTTCAAAAGACACCAGCTCCAAAGGCTTCTGCTCCCTCAGTTCCTTCCTCCTTCCCTTCCTTTAGCATTTCTTATGCTGAGTCGATGGCTATCAGCATGAAGTTTACTGCATATATTGGTTTTAAAAATTTTAAGAACAATAAGAAATATACATTACTTTTTAAATATAAACACACATGAAATAACTGAAACAAACATTCCACAAATCAGATTTTACACGTGCTATTTGCAATTACTGTTACATTTTCTAGTCTATTAATTTTCCATTCCATTCCATTGTTTTATTTTTTAAAAATTGTTCATAGAGACTCATTTGTGGGTCACCATCTATAATTTGTAAAATTACTGATACCAAGTTGTGAATATTCTATGAACTAGTTTTCACCTCTACCCCCACCTCCTCATACACACATATTTTGGGCTATTTGCAGTTACCGAAAGGAAGCAATAGCCAAATTAATTATAAATTATGAAAAGTATGTGAGAAGTTTTTCTGAAGATGGATTTCTGAGATTCTATTCCTATTCTAGAAATTGTTGAGTTTCTTCTTTCTCAGAGACCTAGAATTCTTTCTCTATAAACAAATCCGCATCCTACAGATTCATATTATAATGACACTGTTTTTGTTTTTGTTTTTTTTTGTTTTGATCAATATAGCTATGATATACAAAACACTATCCTGAGTTGTAGAGGAATCCAGCACAGTACTTATAAATTTGCGCAGATTTTACATGTGATTATTTAGGCTTCTGTGATTTTTTTCTGTTTTTGCACTCTTATCCAATAGAATCATATAAAGTAAAAAGTAGCATATGTATTAATTCATCTACCAACATCATTGAATTATTTTACATTTTATTTAAAACACACAATTTTATTCTTCTACATGGGTTATTGAGCATGCCCATAAAACACAATAAAATTAACATTAATCCAGCTTGAAACTATTATGACAGATCATACATTGTACCAAAATATTCTATGATTCCATCAGACCCCCACCTCTCCCCTTTTCTGAAAGGAATTAGGGAAATGTAACTTCTGATTCAAACTGGGAAATAACTTGAAGAAGCTGTTTATGGTATGATGGAAGTTTCACATCATGTTCCAGAAAATGATTCTGACTTGGAATTAGAAAACTCATGTTGAAATCACACCTGAGCATAAAAACTATGTGGCCTTTGGCATATTTATGAAAATTTCTTTGTAGATACAATTTATTCCTCTTTATATTCAAATAATACTACTCTACTTATCTCACAGACATCTATTTGCATGGCAGTGATTAACTATATGTGTAAATGTTTTCATAAACTTGAAAGCACCTGGAAACAGAATAAATCTTCTATCCATGGAGAACTATTCAATAATTTCTGTCACTTCTAATTGCACCTCGATTGGGAAGCCACATCTAACCTCCCTTGCTCGTCAGTTCTATGATAGTGACACAGCCTCTGTGCACTTTTCTGTAAGGAGGCAGATTGGGTTGCATCAGGTAAAGTGTGCACATACCTGTATTCTGAGGGCGTCCTTTACTACTTTTGGGGACTCAAATGCAATAACAGCAAAGTTGGTGGAGACAGAAATTTCAGCAATCATACTGACTTTAATATATAGATAAAATTTTTAACATCGTCTTAACTTATTGCTAGAAGACGCTGAATAAATGCATTAGACACACATCAGCTCTTTTAATTACCATTTTAAAGCTTCACTAGTTCCTTTATCCTTTATATTTAATAAGCTATTATAACAGTTTCATATTATCTTCAAATTAAACTTTTCTTTCATTAAAAATGAAACCTTTAAAAATGATTGAAATATTTTAGTACATAGTTGAAAACTGTATCAAAGTGTGAAAAAGTCAGAGACAATTCCCTTTTGCTGTTCTTTCATATATGTATGTACATAGTAAGCCGGAGAAACTCCTTAACATAACCTATATATTACAAGGCAAAAACTTGAGACCTGCCATGGGAGGAGGGGAAAATGAATTACTACACCTTCCTAGGAGATCTGAGTAAAGGATATGAGTTAACAACGGATAAAATGTGTAGTACCACGCCCGACAGTGCCTCAAAAATCCTTATTACTGTAAATATTACTGCAATGAATACCAATGTACATATCTCTCTGATGACTTGTACAATAATTTCTTGGAGTTATATACCAAGGAGTGGAATTCCTGGACAATAAGGTATACATAATTTCATTTTATTAATAAATGACAGAATCTCTTTAAAATGAGTATTATAATGTACATTTTCAGCAGACACAGATGTTGGCTCATATCTATGGCCAACACTTTGTATTATCCAGCTTTTTAATTTTTTGGCCACTTAATAGGTATAATGTGGTATTTCATTGCCTTTACATTTGTAACTCTCTGTTTACTAATGATTTCCCTTTTGGGACTGATTTGTTGATTTTAGGAATTCTAGCTTTTTTTGTTCTAGCATTTGTAGACTTCTAATATCTTTTCTCATTCCATTTTATATATATACTAAGTTTGTTCAGAGTCCATTTTGAACATAAAGTCTTAATTTTATGTGATCAAATTAAACAAGTTTTGTACTTTATAGTTTGTGCTTTTGAAATTTTAAGAAGTCCTCCCTTATTATGAAGATGCTTTCCAACATTTCCTACTAAAATTTTTTTGGTGTTACCTTTAACATCTTGTATCGAATTCTTTTGAAATTATCTTTTTTTTTTTTTTCTGTGCTGATAGTGATTCAATCTTGTTCCTCCATATAATGAGATAGATTACTAACACTATATAGTAAACAGTTTACCTTTAATCATTGATCTGAGGGTCTCTTTATTGTAAATTAAGGTTTTGTATATTGTTTCTGTCTCTGAGATCATCTATTCTACTAGACTATAGTCTGTTTCTGTCTGATTCCATACCATATTTATTATTATGGTTTAGTAATCCATCTAATTATCTGGTTGGCCAATTTTATAGCTATAAAGGGATTGCAAGATCATTTGATACAAATTTCCATCTAATGCCCAAATCTCTTACAGCATCCCTGATGGATCATCCTCGCCTCTGTATATACAACTGTTGATACTGTTGATAATTCAACATGCTATTGATTAGGAATCTTCACAGATAATCCTTAGAGTTTGAAATGAAAGAATCTATTATCCTATCCCACTCTTTCTCCATAGCTAGTTCCTCTGGAGCAAAACAGAAGATTTACTTCATCTACTACATGACAATTTTTTAGCTATTATCATGATCTTTATAGTCATTTTTTTCTCTAAGTTTACTATCATCAGCTACTCTAGCTGTCTTCATATGCCTTGATATTCAGACACATCTCAGTTCTAGCACAATCCATTTGATCTTTGATTCTTTTGAGACATTGTAAGTGTAACTTGGAAACAAATCTCTTCATGTAGACCCCAAAAATTCTATTGATGGTTGCTTTTTCCATGGCTTAGCTAATGTAACTCTTAAAAGTGCAGCACATTTTGAAAAACAAATAAAAATGTACCAAAGTCTACTAACAATCACCACTGGAATAAATCTTACTCTCTTTCAGCAGAGAAAAACAAAGCAATATTTTAACACAATTAAATTTATGATTTTCAAAATCTTTCTTTCATGAGCTAATTCCCAGAGACTTTTGACTTGCTACTTGCCAAGATATACACCAAGACTGGTCATCTCTATGGTCACAAATCACAAAATTGCCATTAAATCTTCTATTTTACCTTATTTCACAGGAGATCTAGGGTTTTTTTTTTTTTTTTTAGACTACTCCAAGTCAAATTGGTCATAATAATGTCCTGACATCTCTCTTTCCTATTTTTAGGCAAGATTTTCTCATACATCATTCATCTCTTAGCATGGAAACGTCTTAGAAAATATTAGAAGGATGATTTGCCCCCTCCAGGCAAGAAGGGAGAAAAATTTATGAACCAATGGCAAGTACCATGTGAGGAGAACCCAAAGTGTGACAAATCCTGTCAACCATATGACACACTGCTGCAGACCTGTCAGCTCACCTTCAGTGTGCTATTAAAGGATTAGTCGCATCACATCCTCATGCAAATTCTGTGTCCTGAAATCAAGGGAAATGGCCCAGCAACAGTGCGATGTGTGGTGTTCATTGAAAGAGTTCATTGCAATAAATTCTCTTAGTTTTTTTCCTCTATAAATTCTTGCTTACATTACTTGAAAAATAAATACTTTTACTGCTTTGAGCTTCAACATATTTCCCTAAGCAATTTCTAGCCTATTTTGACAAGCTGTCTTTAGGTTGTGTTTGGACCCTCAAAGCAATTTAGCTGAATGTATTTAGAATCAGCCTAGAAATCTGTTGAGCTGTATCTGATTGTATACTGGCATAATTTATCTCATCCTTCAAATCCAAATCAAAGGTCATTTCCTCAATGATACCTTCCTCTCTGCTAGAATTATTAATGCTTTGCCTTTTTATACTCTATTCAAAGACAGTTCATAACATGATTATAGTATTCATTCATTCATAAAACATTTGTATGCCCATTGCAAATCAAACTCTCTGTTTGGTTATCAAAGTTACAGTGTTGAACAAAACTTAAAGCCCTTTGCTTTAAAGATGCTTATGGCCTAGTTGTGGAGATAGGCATATAAATATATGAGTGTAACACAGTGCAAAGATGAAGGCATACACAAAAGTTGGATTTTTACAGGAATTGACCAGATTGACTTAGATTTGAGTCAGTTAAGACTTGATGGATGAGACACTTGACTGAAATCTTGAAGAGAGAATTCATTTGCAATCTAGTTTGTCTTGAGCGTACTGGTTTTCTCCACTAGACTGTTGAACTTTGTGGGTTAGAAAACATGAGTTCTTTGTCTCTGAATTACCACTGCCTGGCAAGAAAATGGTTATACAACAAGTGCTCAAAAGTATTGGATAAAAGTATGCATTTTTGTGCCAAGGTCTAGTTCTACTTTCATTGTAAATATTGACAAGCTTACCTCCAATGAAATTTTCCTCCTAATTTTTCACACAGATTATAACACATAGTTTTTTAAAAAAAAAAACTCACTAAAATATGAAAAAGGGGAAGTAAGAAAAATGCTGGAGGGAGGTACGCATTATGTAGGGTCAAGATCTATAGGAAGGACCTTTTTCTATCAATATGTCTCTGTCCTTCTGATCATTGGTCCTCAGGAAGAACTCAAATTGCAGAGTTCATGCAAGTTTTTCCAATGGGCTTTGCTTTCATGAACAGCAAGAATTAACAGGCAAATATTATTTTTCCTTCATCACAGCCTGACTTGATTATTTTTCCAGAAGCTGTGTCTTGTGTCCTGTAACATCAAATCCATCTAAGAGACAAATGGTACAATCGTGGTTTAACATGTTATCCCACCCACACAGTACATCTGGGTTTAAAGTAGGCATCTACCATGATTTGCTTAAAGTGATGGCTTCACAAGTGGGATTTTTTTTAGACATCATGGCAGTTCAGTGGTAACAATATGGTGGAACAAGAAGACCTCTTGATAGAACTGAAATTCTTTTAAAGCCTAATCCGATCACATTCATTGATTCAAAACAACTTTTTCTCTAGTGTTCAGAGAAAGAGGAGGAAGGGGTATAATGGAAAGTGTGCCTTTTTCCTGAAAACAGCCAGCTTTATTCTCTCTACTTTATCTCCAAACACCCTCTGACAACTAAGTATTCTTCTAAGGGTTTGGTCTTTTATGTTGTTAGATTCCCAAAAAAGTTACTTTCATACTGACTCTCATATAACTCTAAGGATTATTAACCTCAAAAATGATGGCAATATGCCAGACACTAAACTAGTCAATTTAGCTCTTATTTACTAAATATAAAATTCCTAAAGTGTATGTATTCGTGTATTACAGATAAACTGAGGTTGAGTTGATCACATCACACAGGAAGCAGAAATTAAGTCTACCTAAGTCTGAAATCTTAGCTCATTTCATTAAATCATCCAATCTTTTTAATATATGTTAATAAAGATATAGTATAAATTAAGTAAATTTTTGACAATCATGAACCAGACATAGGAAAAGCACAATTTTCATAATGTTTGGAAGTAGCAGGAAGAAAGTCAATAGTTAAGAACTTCAGACTATTGCAAGTGTCAATGTGTGGGGAGGAAAGCTTGGGAAGATGAAAATGTTGTTTATAAAGATGAACTGTTGTGGCAATCAGGAACAGTTTAGATACAGGCTGCAGATGGACTTAGACAGAGGAGAGCAGTCCCTGACACAGGTTGGGGAGACATAGGTACAGAAATAAGTTAGGATGAGGCAGTTTCTAAAATACACAACCAAAGCTTGATTCTGTTTACATTAGCAATGTTAGTTTACCCAAGTAGTTTTATTTTCAACTAATTCTGAGTCACAAGTGAACAGCACTGGATAAAACATAGTACAGGGATGATTTGAGTTAGATCTTCATCTTTGGGGACCAGTATAGCTCTTAGACTATGGCAAACTGAATCTCTACTAGGGCTTTGGGTTGCATTTCTGGAAATTTTCTGCCTCCCAGTGCTGGGACGTGGTGGGCATGGGAGTGGGCAGAGTGGGGAAAATGTGGGCAGCAGTGCTATTCTGCTATTCAGGCAGGTACCTGGAGCCTGAGCTGGGAAATGTGTGGGCTCTGAACCTTTTCCTCCCTTTCCAGGTGCTTTCTAGCCCTCTACATCTACATCAAACCAGTGGGGATTAGCACATGGTCCAAGGAGTTCCAGGACTGGTGCATATGAGGTCACATTGCTTCTGGACCAAGCTGGTGTTCCAACACGGCTCCTGGAAAGCAGATCACTCTTCCTCGCTAGCACAACGTGTCTTTTACTGAATTGCTTTAAGTCAGGGCAGTAGAATGGTGATGACATGCTTATTTAAGTTAAGTCCATTCACTGTACACAAAGTCCATTCACTGTACACAAAGGTATTCCACATGCACTGATTGAACAAAAAAAGAAATATCTAGGTACCGCTTCTTCAGCCATTGTTCTAAATCTGTATCGATAAACTGTTGTATTTCCCATGGGCCCGTTAATTTTGTAATACATTTTCAATCAAAGTTTTGGCAAATTCCTAGACCCTCCAAAAATTATTTACTTCTGGGAGACTCTGCTGGCCATCATAATGAAAGCTTGGTATTGTGTGTGCATTTGCAGTACTCTCAGAAGTTGGAATCTGCAGACCATTTTTCTGGGCCAGAAACTGTTATTAAACACACTGTAACTGAGCAGGAGTTAAGCTTGTTGGTTCTGCAGTAAGTTAAGCACAGGCAAGATGTCTCAAAAGTTTTTTCCTCTCCATAAAGGGATGGTTTACGACACTACTGTTTGTAATTGAAATTTGAATTGAATAAAGTACATTGTTTTATGTTGCCCTGAAATTGTTTCAGATTGCTATGACTACTTGTATTATGCATACATTTCTTTTTATTTTATTAATATCATTTATTACAAGCATCCAGAATGTGCAATAACAAGATTTACAGTGCTTTGATTTTTTTTCTTCTGGGGGGAAAAAAAGTCTTGAGGACAACACAGAAGCAGAAATAATAAAATCCGTGAAGCAAGGCTAATGTAGTGGGCAATAAGTAACATCGAGACTCTCAAAGGTGGTTTGCCGAGATTGCCTCTAGCTCTAGGCAATGACGTCCACCTGAGGAACTTCCTGTGTATTCAGCACTTTAACCTTGCTCACGTAGCCTTAATATGGAGGCCACGATGTATTCTCTAAGACTAGACACGGAGTTGTGAATCATTAATACAGATCCACCAGGAGACTATACACAGCACATTTCTGCTAAGTAACATTCCAAGGATCAAATGAAGTCAAAGTTCAGCCACCTAACCATGTAACTTAGACATGGGCCATCCAAAGAAGCTTCGCTCTGGTCCAGGCTACGGTTCTACACTGAGAATGTCTGGCAGGAATTTTGACATAGCTGAAACATCCAGGCATAAGTTTTTCTCATCAAATATAAGCAGATCAACAGCTCTAAGAGAAATAGACCTGTCGAAATATTATAGGCTGTCATTTTCAGAATAATAATTAATTCTATGTTACATGATATGGCTCCCTGAAAATATGTTTTAATACATGCAAATATTCACCTTATACCTGCTTTAGACATTAGTTTTATGGTTCTGTAAGCATTTAAGTTTGTAACAACTTGGTCAAAACAAAGTGGGATATGTAAAGAAGTCAAGCTGATGTGAAGTACCAGTGAAGAAGTTGAGAGTGAACACTCAGTACTTCAAACCATGGATAGCTCTGGGTTGAATGAAAAAGGCACTGTGGGACAGCAAAGTTTATAAGTAATTTAGTTTTACTGATACTACGTTCTAAGAAATGTCAAAAATAAGAAAATGGTTGAAATATTAATGTACATTTACATGTATCACTTACTCTTAATTATCTTAACCAAAAATATATTTATTCTAACACAGCAAAAAATATCATTGTCATTTAGCAACATGATCAAAAATTGATTTTAGAGGCACAACTAAACAAAGTTGTACTGTAGCTAGAATCCTGGACTGGCAGGAATAAGACATGTATTGGCCTGTGGGAAAAGGGTAAAGGGTTCATAATTTTTAAAGTAAATAAGTCAGTTCAATTAAATAAACTTAAAAGCCTTTCTTCTGAGACCAGCTTTTTTATCTTTAACCTGACCTTCTCTCTGAGCGTTTTTGTGTAAATCATTTATTGATATCATGTATGATAAAGGTCACAGCTAGTAAATATGCTCTACTTCATATTATACATCACTCAGGTCTAATGTATCTGACCAAACCCCAAAGGAATGAATGTTAGTCACAGAGCTTAGCATTAGGAAAATAATTGGATTTATCTGGCTCTGCAATATAAAATCATTTGAAGGACAAAGAGGACTAATCGTCTGAAAAGCCAAGTCAGAAAGGGAGGCCTGTTTTGAGAGTGTTTGTTTTTTTTCCCCAGAATATGTCATGCCTTCACAGTATGTTATATGAAATATCTAGACAAAGATCTTAAGCCAAGCCAAGGATATTTTCACAGTTTGTTCTTAATTTTCTGGATATTTTAGACAAATTAATTTCAAGATGGGTGGGAAAGAGAAAGGGGAAATGGACTGCTTGTTCTTAGATGAATGGCCTAGTAAAACACTACTTCTGGGTCTATAGCCCTGTCAAAAGGATAATAAAAGGACCAACTTATCAGGATAAACAAGTTGGGACTGTGTCATTTCATAGAAAAACATGGTTGCAAACTTACCAGGTTAAAATCAGAGGACCTGATTTTAGTACATGCTCAAACATTTAGAAGCTGGTAAAATGGCTCAAGCTCAAATCTAAGCACAGTTCAAAGCAGCTTATATGCACTCTCTTAATCTGTCCAATAATCTAGTGAGAGAGGTATAATTATATCCACATTTTAAGGAGGAGAAATTGAGGTCTAGAGTCTAAATAGCTTGCCCGAGATCACACAGCTAGTGGTAGGCACAGGATTTGAACCCAGGATTGAATTCAGAGCCTCAGCCCAAGTTGCCTTCCTCATTGGGTTTCTGGACTCCTATGTCTGATACTCATCATTTTCCCTGTGTTGCATCTAGAACGCTTGAGACAACCTCTCTTCTCAAAAGTCATATTATTAATATTAGGAGAGCTAGAATTGTTCTTTAGAAGTACTTCTAAAATGAGGAGAGACATCTGCTCCTCACTTTTTGTTTTACCGATGGAGAAACAGGACCCACACCCACAGTCTAACACTGAGGTAAGTAGCAGAGAAGGACTAGAATCCAGGGCCCAACTCACGTTTCAGGACCCTGAGTGGTCCCTACACTGACTGTATCAATTGATTTTTCTTATAAGAAATATCAATTGACATTTACTATCTTCCAAGCACTGTGCCAATATAATTTATTTTATCTCACCATATTTCTTCTCAAAACACTATGTATATCTTCAGTTAAACTTTATACATTTTAATACTTCATTGGAAATCTCTCCACCCAAGAAAAGGAACCATGTTTTTAGATATATCATTTTTTGAAACAGTCATCAGAGTGGGTGCATGGTAGGGTGCATGGTGGGTAAATGTAGGTAAGACTGAGTGAAAAGTCTTTAAAAGGAGACACCCAAGGCAGCCTGACACACATCTTTGCTCTTACCTTGCTCTCAATTTAGTAATTTAAAGTACAGTAATTTAGCTAAGATTCAACTTGATCCTCCTGTTTCAATCTTATTTCTTTTCTTCTTCTTCCTCCACTCTCATTTTCCCAAAAGCAATAAAATTTATTCAGGATGACTTTTCTATTTTTAAACATCTCTAAAAATATCCCTAATAAGATAATCATGATGAGGTGAATATTGTCTGTTTGTTTGTGAATACTATTTTTATTGTATAATATCATATAGTTTCCTACATCCCTTAGTAGAATAGAAACTCTCCAAAAACTTGTGATAGCATTGTAGTATTTTATAAATATGTTATACAATCGAAAAGCCTGGAGAGACTCAGAGGTCTTTGACAGTAAAATATCTATTTGTGCTATCGACTTTTCCTTGACTTGTTTGTAACTTAAGGAATAATAGATGGCTAGGGTTGATATGCATTCATTTTATTAACTAAAAATCAGTGAATGCATTTTGACCTTAAAATATAAAGTAATAACAGCAATGTGAAGAAAATATATTGTCATTAGCAGAGGAAAATTACATTGATATAAGTATTAAAAGGTAAAATACATTTTTCTCTACAAGATTTTCTTTAAAGATCAACCTTTCTGAAAACAATCTTAAAAGCACCCTTTGGATTTTCTTTGTTACCTTTACAAGGTTCTTTCAGAAAGTACCAATTTTATTTTAAAGTTTTAATCAATATTTCACACAGTGAAATCTTTTTCTTTGACACAATGAGTTATCAAAGCATTTTTTCTTCCCCAGGCAGCATCTTTGGGCTGTGACTGACAATAGATCTTGTGGATACTGTCTGTGTCAAGATTAGATCAGACACCATGGGGATTCCTTTTCATGTTTGTAACTCTTAAATCAGCATAAGCAACACAAATTTTTCCATTCTAAAGATGAGTTTTCCTCAGTGGAATGACTATTGCTGATCGCATTTGATTTTCATTACTTCAAAAACAACTTACAGTTGTACAGTTAGAAATCATAAGCTGGGTGTATACTAACCTGGCTCTTTTATTTTCTTTGAAAGTAGTTGTCTCCAAAAATCAGAGTAAAATTTCCTTCTTAATATATCGTTACAGTTTAAATGGCATGTGCAATTAAATCTTCCAGGTAAAAAGCAACTTTGGTTTTGGTTTACTCCTAAATCTCTCTCTCTCTCTCTCTCTCTCTCTCTCTCTCTCTCTCTCTCTCTCTCTCTCTCTCTCTCTGTGTGTGTGTGTGTGTGTGTGTGTATGTATTATTAGCTATTTTCTAGTTAGATTTGTGCCAATAGAAAGGTTTTTCTTCATTAAGACACTAAGACTAGTTATGGTATCCTGGTTGAATGCAGTCTGACACCAGACTTTTGTAGGCTTGAATCCTGTCTCTGCTGCTTACTTACTGTGAGACCTTGGATAAGTCACTTAATTAAGTTCTCTGAGTCTCATTTTTCTTCCATGTAACAATGACTGACTCATTGACCACACAGAAGGATTTAATGATATAATCCTTACAAGCACTTAAATCTGTTCTTGACAAATAATGGGTGTTTTACACATATTGGCATCATTATTTATGTAGTAAGTCTGATGTGTACAAAGACAAAACATTTGCCTAAAAAGGACTCCTTGTTTAAGAAAGGAAGAAGAATTTATTTTCACTGCATTTCCCCAAAATTTATGTCTTCGAGTATCTTATGAGCTTTTTTTCCAATGAAGTCTAAGAGATAAAATAATATTATTTCCTAAGACTAGAAAGCAATTGGAGTGTAACTAATATGGCCCCACATTTTAAACATAGGTTTTCTTACGCAGTCAATATTCTTTTAATATTAGGTAGCTTCAGATTTTTTTATGATTTGAATGATCTGTGACCAGCCGACCAGAAGGATTCTTAAAGAAAAATGCTGAAGCTGGTAGGTTCCAATGTAGAGCTGGGCTATAAGGAAAATTTGCTTCTGATTCAGCTGATATACATTAGGCTCTGTTAAGGGAGGTAGTGACTGTCTCAGTTATTGATGACCATCTGGATGCTTCCCTCTGTTAGAAGAATTAAGTAAGTAGAAGATGAAGTCGTTTTCTTCATTCTGAACATTCAGGCTGTGGGTACATATGAGCAAGAAAGGAAGTATGATGCTGACATGAAAAATGGGATTAATGAACCACAAAGATGCATATTACAAACAAAACCATTTTAGCAAAGTAGAGTCTGCATCTTTTGCATCCATAAACAATGAGTATATACTCCAGAAATTAGCCAGCTTTTAAAATCTTAATTAATTTGAAATGTTAAGTGGATTGTAGGTATCCACTTCTTTGTTGAAGGCTGGAGGGAAGTTAATCATCATTAGAACTTCTGGGAAAGGGAGCTTTTCTGCATCCAGGAAATTCTCACACATAGAAAATTTTTCAGATGTGATTTTAATACTTTTGACTAGGGCCTAAATAATTTCTTTATATAATCCTTACATAATTTAGCCATTCTATGCCATAATTATATGCACAATAACTCAGGAAATATTCAGGAGAGCTACTGATATCCTAACTACATGAACGACAGAAATATCTTTTTAAAGAAGAAAATATGTAATATAATTATTTGGAGAATTAAATGTTTATGGAGAAGGACTGAAAGGATGTTTTAAGTAAGGCCTTTATCTTCGCCTTGGCTAGAATTCTTTCCAGAATTTCTATTCTATGAGAATTATAATATGCAAAGTCACACTTCCATTTTCTGAAATGAAGACATTTCTTTAAGAATGTGCTCACCAAAGGCCCCTAAAACTCTGGCTTATTTCTGGCTTGCATAACCATCTACCAGTGAAAATCAGCCACCTGTCCAGGTAAATTAATCCAGATCAGTTCCAATCAAAAGATAAATTTTGTTTGATTCCTAACAAATTATCTAAGGACAAGCTGCTAAGCCAGTGGTAATCAGAAATTTGATTTAAAAAAAAATAAACAAAACTCTCTACCATATTGCCGTCATCCTCATCTGTAGAGAGTGTTTCTAATTTATACAGTCTAAGGTGAGTGAGGTGACATGCAAGTTTAAATCACAGGGTCAGGTGCCGCAAAGGTGAACAATTGCCCTCACTATGTGATGCTAAGTTGTAACTGCCATTCTCCATCTGCAATTCTTCTGTCTCTCCATGGGGTCTGTTCTCAGAAAAATGTTAAATGTTACTAAAGCTTGGAGTGCAGCTGCTTGTGAAAGAGCTGTCCTGGAATAAACTGAAAAGCTTTTTATCCTCCTTGCTGCGAAGGCTATCACATTTTCTTTTTCTAGGAACAACTATCTTTCAACCACAGTTCATCGGCTCCTAAAAGTGCAAAAAAAAAAAAAATACTACCTATGGATATATGTTATGTTATGAATCATATTGGTAAAAATTTAAGAATCTTCATTTCTAGTCCGAAAGAATATTTTTTAAAAATTTAGAATAAATTACTAAGAAAAAACTATAAATGTATAAAATTCTTTTTGAGAGAGTATTATAATTTTATCTTGGAAAGAAAGGAAAACTTTAGAAATAAGACAGTATCTGATAAAGAGAAATTTTCCATAGATGGTTTTTAGAGGTTTTTGGTGTGGAACACATGTATTGAAGCCAGTGAGTAACTTCTCTGTATATACATATGATATTACCATTGGTGTCAGACATGATGAATTGCTATGGTTTTACAAAGTCATGTTTTGTGTCTTTGTGAAATGAATTGCAAGAAGCCAGTGACTTCTTTTTTACATATGCCCAAAATTATCATGATGTATCTGAAATATGATGGCATGTGAAGACATTAAAAGAAACTTGTGTATTAAATAATATTTAATAATCACATATAGGAAATTCAAGTGTGTAATATATGCATCTTAGCATCTTAGCTTTCTCAGTATTTTTTAAAACATGCACCTCAGTGTATTTGCTAGTTCCCTGATTATAAAATATGCTAAAAATTATAAAAATATTAATACTGTGTAAACAAGCCAGGTAACTTTTAAATTGATTTGGAGATATTGGATTTTTTTTTTTGTTCTTTTACCTGAAACCTGTGATCTGATGGTATTGCTCCTTCCTTGGTTCCTGCTTCATTGAATAGCTTTCCTGATAATCATCTTCTAGGAAACAGATTGCTCTGTGCTTATTCACTTCCAAACTTCCAGACTTTCAGTGGCATTTATTAACACTACTATTTTGCCATTCTATTCACTCTGAGGGCCGGAATGATGATCCCTTATCAGTTTATACCTTAGAGACTCACATAGTTCCTGGCACATAGTAGGTGCTCAAAGCCGATTTTGAATGGATAAGAGAAAGAATGAGTGTCTCCCTGGCAACTGCTTCCTGAGAGGCCCACATGGCCACTCAATATAATGAAGAGGTTACAGAGATGAATTTCTTGCTAGCCTTGCAGCAGCTACATCTGCTACGCCTCAGGTGTTTTGCTTGCCATCCAAAGTGGAACCTTCTGATCATCTCTCTTCTCTCACAGTCTCAGATGACCGAGTTTTGTATTCTCTTTAGCATGACATATACCTTTTCAGCTTTCCAGTTTCCAAATACTCTTCTATGATTTCTGAAATCTACAGTCTATGATTAATATTCATATAATCCCTCCATCAAGTTACATAATTACCATTGCTTTTTTGGTGGTGAGAATATTTAAGATCTACTCTTCTCTTGACATTTTAGTATATGCTGTAGTATTATTAACTAAATTCACTATACTGTTCACTAAATTTCCAGAACTTACTCATATTATAATTAGATATTTATACCTTTGACCAATAACTCCCCATTTCCCCACTCCCCAGCCCATTGTAACCACCACTCAACTCTGTGTTTCTATGAGCTCAACTTTTTAGAAGCCACATATAGGTAAAATTATATAGTATTTGTCTTTCTCTGACTGATTTATTTCACTTAGCATAATTGCCTTTAGTTTCATCCAGTGGCAAGATTTCCTCCTTTCTCACTGCTGAATAATATTCGTGTTTGTGGGTGTGTGTATTATACCTTTTATATCCATTCATCCCTTGGCAGACACTTAGGTTGTTTCCATATCTTATTATGAATAATGCTGCAGTGAACATGGAAGAACAGATATCTCTTTGAGATCCTGTATTCATTTCCTTTTGGTATATAATTAGATGTAGGATTGCTGGATTATATGTTAGTTCTATTTTGAATTTTTTGAGGAAATTCCATGCTGTTTTCCATAGTGGCTACACCAATTTCCATCCTCACCAGTACTGTACAAGGGTTTCCTTTTCTCCACGTCCTCATCAACAGTGGTTGTTTCTTGTCCTTTTGATGATAACCATTCTAACAGGTGTGAGGTGATATCCCATTATGGTTTTGATTTGCATTTCCATGATGATTAGTAATGTCCAGCATGTTTTCATGTATGTGTTGGCAGTTTTCATGTTTTCTTTGGAAAAACAACTATTCTATTCTTCTGCCCATTATTTAAGTAGATTTTTTCTATTAAGTTGTAAAAGTTCTTTCCATATTTTGCATATTAACCAGATATATGATTTTCAAAGATTTTCTCCCATTCTACGGGTTACTTCTTAATTTGTCAATTGATACTTTTGCTGTGCAGAAACTTTTTAATTTGATTCAGTCCTGCTTGTTAATTTTCACTTTTGTTATGTTTTGGTGTGATATCTAAAAAAATCATTACCAAGGCTACTGTCAAAATGCTTTTTCCTTAGGTTTTCTTCCAGGAGTTTTACGCTTTCAGGTCTTATGTTTAAGTTTTTAATCCAATCTGAGTTAATTTTTGTGGGTCATGTAAGATAGGGGTCTAGTTTTATTCTTTTGTATGTTATCCAATTTTTCTAACACCATTTATTAAAAAGACTGTCCTTTCCCCATTGAGTATTCTTGGCTCCCGTGTCAAATGTTAGCTGCCAGTATATGAGGGAGTTTATTTCTGAGCTCGCTATTCCATTTCATTGGTCTATGTGCCTATTTTTATTCCAGTACTGTACTACTTTGATTACTGTAGCTTTGTAGTATTGTTTGAAATAAGGAATTATGATGCCTCCAGCTTTGTTGTTCTTTTTCAGGATTGCTTTCCTGTGGTTTTCCAATGATTGCAAAATTTTTCCTAGGCCTGCACACTGCAGTGTAGGATGATGACAAGACTCGGGTTGGGCTGGGGCATGCAGGTGCACAACTGGACGGTGGGAGTAGCTACTGGTGAGTGTGGTGATACATGCCAGTGACAGAGACAGTGCGTGCACAAGCAGCTGCAGGGCTATTGCTGCACAATTTCCCCTGGGCATGTGCACTGCAGTGGAGGCCAATGATGGGGGTCATGCGCAGTTGGAGGGGCTGGTGTGCACATGACAGTGGGGATCCGTCATGGGGCTCTAGGCATGTCTATTACAGCCACAAGGTCTGAGCTAGCTGCCAGTGTAGTTCCTAGGGCTCTCAAGGGCTCAGAAAGAAGAAGTGTTGAGGGACTCAGTTGGCTGTCCTTATAAGTCTCAGCATTTTTTTTTTATCCCTGGAGTTAAAAATAATATATAGTGTTCATTCATTCAAAATTCCATATATATTTAAAGGGCATCTGCACTATAGCAGGCACTGTTCTAGGTATAGAGGATTCAGTGGTGTACATGACTATAAAGTCTTACTCTCACGTAACTTACTTTCTGGTGGAGAATAAATAATAAACAAATTTTAAAATACATAATGTTAAATAATGATATGTAATAGGAAGAAGATTAAAGCAACACAATATGCTAGAGAAAGGATCTTGTTTTACATTAGAATGATCATGGAAAGGGTTCTTTGATGGAGTTAAGAGACTATTAATGTAGTTGTTCAGAAATAAGCAAATACATAATATGTATAATAGATATGTGAGCAGACTTTAAATAGACTGAAAGAAATGTCCTTGACATGACTTTTATTTTTATAGCTTCTTAAGTCTGTAGTGGACAAGCATATAACAAATAACTCTCTTCCCCCACCAAAAAACACAGACAAATATGACAGACAATACATTCTTTTGTTTAATTTAAAAACTTAGACATTATAAGAATAGGTCTATGAGCAAGTGCAATTTACAGAGCCTTTCTGTAGTCTCTGTTTTTCAGCGTTTAGCTACAGAAAAATAATGCCCTCTCTGCCAAGACATTACTGCATTTTAAGATTCCTCTTTTATCACCACCAATGAAAACTCCATAAGATTTACTATGATCAGATATAATTATCACTAAAAAAGATATTTCTATGTTCTAAAATGGCAGCATATGTTTGAATGTTTGATTCACCAAAAAAGGTGCATATTAATTCACAGGCAGTAATTCTAAGTTACTTTTAGTTATTGTATTCAAACAGCATGAGTGTCCTTGGACAAAATAACAGAGAAATCAGCAAATCAGAAAAAAAACTCTTTCTTATACAGAAGGAAAAATAATAGACATTGTTTGACTTTTTTATTTAATATAGATTATAAGTTGACTTTAAAGAGACTCATTAATAAAATATTTTTGCAAGCAAGTTAGAAAGGTGATTTTCTGTAAATCATTAGAAAAATAAAAAATAAATGCTTTAACTATAGCTTCCATCCATGCAGTATATTATCTATTTGCCTAGGGAAGCAAAAACTGATTAGGGCTTCTCTAAACGGGTCATTAGTTAAACAGAAGGCATGTGGCTAGGAAAGTTGTTTACTATTTTTTCTCATAGAATGTTTGCTTAATTCATGGTACAACCTAGGCTACACAAGGAGAGTGATGTGACTTTCATTTTATTAAAAAGGGGGGGAAAGCAAGGCTTAATACTTGTCATTTAAAAAATAAATTAAGCCCATGGTTATTTAGAAATAGTCTTTACCATAATTATTAAATACAAAGAGAAATCCTGTAGTTAACAAAGAGATGGGCTAAATTCAGACTGATTACTTCACAAACACAATGTACCTTAAATCCCGAAAGAACAAAGGCAATTTTGTTAGATGAAGTATCCCTTCTCTCAGGATATTTTTTAATTGCTTTTGGTATGACAGATAAATAGAGTCCAAAACAAACAAACAAAAACTCTGATGGATTTGTTTGTTAGACCTTCTCAGAACTGCAAAACAATAATAAATGTTTGAAATTGAATCATATTAGCTGCGTTAAAGTAATGCATGCCTCTTATAGAAAAGTGTTTACTATGTTCTCAGGACATTTTTAAAAAAATTTTTAGGTAAAAATACTTTTAGCACAGTCCTAGTCAATTCAGTTCAAGCCATAGCAATAAGCTTATATTAAGTACTTACTCTTCATAAAGCATAGTGCTACATGAAATGTGGGATATGAAGATACTAAGACTTGACAGCTGGCCTCTGAGGGATCACAATCTAGTGTGGGAGAAAGAAATTTAAAGCAATTAACCATAAAGTAAGACATAATGTATTAAGTGCTGTATAATAGATACTACGTGACAGGAGAATAGAGCAAAAGGAAGAATTAATTCTGAGTAGGGAAGGAAAAGAGTCTTGAAAGCGGTTTTTGAGCTAATTCTGTTTTAAAATTCAGATTTTGAAAGGTATCTGACCTCTTTCCCTGTCTCTCTAGCTATTCTTTTTACACATTTGTGCGATGAGTCCAATCAGTAATGTGCCAGGTATATTTTAAGAAATTCAGAATATAAAAATGACTAGAAGATGACTGTTGCTTACATTAAATGCCCCTGTAGTGATCATATTTCATGACTTTAAGTATCATATCTTTATGCTTAACTCTTAAATTTTGTTGCTAGTCCTGATCTCCCCTAATTCTCAATACTACATTTCCAATTTGCTTTCTAGGTGTCTCACCCTAGATTCACTGCTGCTACCACAAACTCAATATTTCGAAATTAAAATTTATTTTCCCTCCAAATCTACATCACCAATTTTACAAATATAAAATGAGCATCATTTTGTTCATGAAAAATCATTTCTCTCCTTATTCAAATTTGACTTCCAGAGTCATCTTTGCCCTTCTCAACCCTGAGGAGAATCTCATCTAGGCTCTTTGTAGTCTTATGTGCAGCCTAGGATTGTTACCAATTTACATTTCCTTAGGCTGTTCACAGAAGCAAGATCTTCAATTCAGACCACTTTTATCTATTTTATTTTTATTTTATTTTATTTTTTCATTTCTCACTCCACCACACATACACAGATGCCTAACCTGGCAGGATTTTTCTCTAGTCTATAGCGTAAGGCATCCACTTGCTCCCTAATTTTGATATTTCTCCCTCATAGGTACAATTTCTGGTGTGATATTTTCCTCTAACACTACGTTACTAAACTTAGGTTTGGGGTACACAAAGTCAGATTGGTTATTTCTTTTTCTCAAATACATTCTATGAGGATGAACAACATATTTTTTGGTTTGGAAGATTAAGGTGGAAATAATAGGGAGAAAAACATTCTGCTAATAATATCATACTCTTCCCAGCTGTATTTTTACCTTTTTGCGATTTACTTCCTCATTAATAAAATAAGAATAATTGTGTCTATCTGTCATGGTTATAATAAAGATTAAATTAAAAAGGAAAAAACAGCACGTATTATCTATTATCATACTTTTGATAGTCAAAGACTTCACTTTTGACATCTAGTTAACTGTCACAAAAAGAATTGGACAGGAAATATGAATCTTTAGAAAAAAATATCAGTTATGAGTAGAGTTGCCACAAGAATTATCACCAAAATGTATCTCCTCCAATAGCAGTAAATTGTACTCTCTTTGAGGCTGAGTGGCAGGTGATTCTGGGATGTTCTAAAGCATTCCTGAAGGACTGGTCAGATGCCTTGATTAATTGCCATTTTTGAAGCAGAAGTAAAGAGGATCACAAAACCATGAATGAATACTAGACTTCAAAAGAAGCTGACATCCAGCACAGCTCCAGGCCAGCAAGGTACTCGGCTGTAAGTACTGGAGGTACTTATTTGCCTTCTAATGTCATCAAACAGCTTAGCTGGCCAGCAAATGATAAACAGCTAAACAAAATAAATAGCATGAAACAAAAAAGTCAGAATTTTCTACATGCACATATGCTTAAGCTAGAAGAAATTCCAGTCAAAGAGTTTAAAAAAAAAAAAAGAAAAGGCTGAGGCAACTGCAGGATGGCCTTTAGAATCTCCAGCAAGACCCAGGGAACCAGCCAGGCAATTAACCTAAAACAGATTCTGGTTGCTAAGTGAGGTAGAAGTACCTTTGGTCAGACAGAGACCTCTCTGGTGTGCTCCTGCTGGGATGCTCACACAAATTTGAGTTGCCTGGGTTCAACGGCTTCCCCCTTGGCAAAAGGATTCTAAAGGCCTCACTTATGTCATTCTGAGTGCCCAGTTGCACTGAGAGGAAGGACCTAGATGACTTGCAGAAGTGACTGGAAGAAGAGGCACCTTGTTCAGTTGGGGAAGGAGGGAGGAGTGTGGCTCTTAGGGCCTCCAGATTCTGGGTTTAGCTCACAGGTCAATTATTTACGGAAAACGAGAAACAAAATCAGGTGTTTTAGCCATTGATTAAAGAGAAGATGTTTCGTTAAAAAAGTCAGCTGCAGAGATTCAGTCTGAATGTGGCTGCTGCGGCTGCTGAAAGGTTTTGATTTGGCTAATCACAGAGGTCTTTATCGAATACTAACTAAGGATTCCAAGCAGAACAAATTCATTCCTGATGAAGTCTTGCAGCCGACAACGTGGAATAATTTGAATCACAGACCTGTAAAATTTGATCAGGATGGAATTAAACGACTCTCTTGAAGTGATTTGGCAAGTTTATTTTCATCAAGGCGTTGCAGTGAAAACGAGTAGCCAGTGAAGGGCCATGTTCATCTGCCATCTCACTCAAGTGCCCTGCTGCCAATCTTCTGAGGGTCACGCTGTGGGAACATGAGTGCTAACCTGGGTCCAACTTAAAGATCTGGTACAACGCTCACACCTTCTATTTATTACAATTATGTCTCCATTATTTAAAAGATGTTCGAACTTTTTTAGGATCCATTTATGCTAGGACCACTTCTTGAAAGTGATTAATACTTTTATCTTTATTCCTATCTGTATGAAATATAATTTCTTCCTACTTCTCATATATTTTACATCTCATATAGTTTTAAAGAGTACAAAGTACACAGAGAAAAAAATTGGAAACTAACGTAAAAACATTAACTCTATCCTTGAACTACACTGACCCCGAGGTAGAAATTTTCTTTAAGTGGCCATAATGAAATACATTGAATAATTCATTTCTGTTCTCATAACTTACTGGTCGGGCAATATTAGCTTGGCCTTCTTAGATTAGGGCATGGGTGAGGAGATAGAGCTGAAGAGGGGACTAGATTCTTCAAGTTCCATTCTAGTGGCTGTGAATTCTGCTGTTGAAAAGAAGCAATTTGTACCATGCTGATAAAAGAGTTTCTTTTGTGTTTGCAAGAATATGTTAAAAATCAGTATTAGAACATTTTACTACAAAAAAAAGTGAAGTATTTGAAAGATTTCTTTTAATGATGTGGTCTGCTACTTTGTCTCTTAGATACAAGGTGTGATAAGGGAAATTTCTGAAAAGGATATATAGGGCACAGCGAGGACCCGTGTGGTGGTGAGGTGAGGGTTCAGGATGGCAGTTGTTTGCAAAGGAAAGGAAGATGGAAAAAAGGGAATATGCAAGATAGATAGCACAACAAAAAACTACTGAGATTCAGAGAAATGAGGTGAATAGATTTAAGAAGACTGTAAGCTGAAAGTTATCCAAGAAAATCCTGTATAAAAATTGCTGCATTTTTGCAACAAACATAATATTATATTTTACTGATTCATCTTAAAATTTGCTAAATATTTGGTAACAAAGGAAATATTATTGCTAGAGCCAGGAATTAAGCACCTGATCTCTCATAGCAATGAACAGGCTCTCATTTTAGCTGTTTAGCTGTTTATCAAATTCCTTCTCCAGTCAGATCACCTCTGCGCATTCACTGAGATACGCAGGGGAAACTTGAGGGCTAAGGTAGAGGCCAAGGGTGCTGCGGCTTGAAAGTTTAATATTTCCTTACAAGTGCAAATGAGAATGGGCATAGTTACTATTTAAAACAATCTCTAAATTCAAAGAGAATTTTTTTTTAAACTGGGCTTTGCTCTTCTAAAATACCGTAAAACTTCCTGGGGTGGAAGGAAATCTACTTTATTATTTTTTTTAAATTAGGCAACAATCAATTCAGAGATAAGCATAGAGATGAGGAAATTGGGTCAATCCATGTAACATATTTTCTTTTCATATTCATTCCTATGTTAGTAACTTTTTTTTTTTCAGATGCAATGGCCTACCTACATCAGCGGTCCCCAGCCTTTTTGGCACCAGGGACTGGTGCTCCTATGATAATCTAATTCTTGATGATATGAGGTGGAGTTGAGGCAGTGATGCTAGTAGTGTTGGAGAGCGGCTGCAAACACAGATGAAGCTTCTTTGTTTGACGCCGATCACCTCCTGCCGTGTGGCCCATTTCCTAACAGGTCACTGTCTAGTACTGGTCCACAGCCCAGGGGTTGGGGTAACTTGGCCTGGGTAATGAAATATAGATTTCTTTCCTACCACAGCTCTACCTTATGGCTTAAATTATGTTTTAAAAGCCCCTGCTTATATATAATCATATGTGTGTACACACACACACACACACACAAACACAACACACATATACATAGATATATACATGTTTTGTATATGTATATATAAACAAACCATGTATATATTACATTTTATATTTGTGAAATATAAGACTCATCCAGGAGATGCTGAATAAAGAAGTGTTTATTCTGAGTCACATAGTACCAGAATACAAATAAAATAACTTTGTTTCCTCCACAGGATCCTATATCAGCAATAATTTAAGGGAGAGAAAAATGTTTTTAATATGTTTGAAAGCAATTTTTGCATGTAGTTATACTTAAAAAATCACAGTTTTTATTTGCTACAATTTATTTAAAAATAAATTGTGGAAAAACGCCTGAAAAATGAAAATCTTCTTTTAGGCAAATAGGAAGCCATTCCAAGTGCTATTAATATAAAATGATAGGCCCATTTTGTCTCCGATTTACTGAAACAAAAATGACAAATCACTTGTTCCTTTGGCTTTAGACTATCAAGCTGGAAATGGAGATACTAATTTTGAAGTAATTCAGAGAATCGTTAACATCTATAACTAATATCATAAATGTTTATAACATTTTTATTTATACATTGTAATTGCAAAGTTTTAAAGAACATTTTATTTGTCTGATATTTTCCTATTGAACCCAGAGAGAAAGAAATATTGTTTATTAGAAAGATTTTGAATTATTTGGAAAACAGTAAATATTTTGGGAAATACCTATAGACTGTACAAATTCCTGCCAAATTGACTCTAGCCTCCATACTGCCTTCAGTCATGATAAAATCGCCTATACCAGGGGTTACATCTCCTCTTTTGTTTCTCTGTGGTGCTTGTAACTGTTCACAGACACTTTCTTAAAACTCTCTTTCTTTAATTCTTGTTTAGCTGTACTTAGTTTTTTTCTGCACTGACATGCTTTCTTCATTTCCTGTTTTGGTTCCCCTCCCTCCTTCTGCTACATCGATGAGGCCCTCTGCCAATTTCTGTTCCCTTTCTATGCTTTCTCCCTCATATTTTTCATATACTCCTCTGGCTTCAAATTTTATTAATAAGTTGAAATTTTCTTAACCTATTTCTTTAGCAGCAGATCTCTCTTATGGTTCCAGTTACAATTTCAGCTCCTCATTTGCAAGCTCCATATTTGTATCTTATGTAATTTTTCTAACATCCAGTCTTGTCTGATCATCTGGGCTTGAGCAATATCTCTTCCTTGGTGCATTTGCTTTTAGATTCTCTTCCTTAATACAAATCACCTCTCTAATTAAAACCTGTAGGCTCTAGTTCAATACATTCAATGTATTCAACTGACTCCTTAATAGCTTTGTTAATATAAAAAAATCTACAGCAATTTAATTTATCATACACAAAGCCCTTGATTTATCTCTCTCCCAATCTGATCTTTTTTTCTGGTGTCCTTTGCCTCAGTGAATTGTATCATTCTCCATCTTTTTTTATAAACAAGAAATGTGGGAAGTATCTTTCAGCCACCCCCATATGCAGTGCAGCTCAATCATCACTGCTGATTTGATCAAAGTTACCACTGTGTTTCTCATGCTACCACCATGGCCTCCTAACTATATTTTACACATAAGCACTTTTTCTTCTCTACCCTGTTTTCCTTACTGCAACTAGAAACAAGCCTCATTTTCACTCTCTTCACTTACCTGAAATTTCGGCCATTCTTTAAAATCTCTGCTTACAGCCATCTTCTTCTTTAAATTCTTCCTTGATTGCTACCAACTCTTGAATTTTGTTTTAGTTTTTAAAGGAGCAATGTAATGGCAAGTTATGTGCTTTGATTATACCCATTTCACAGATGTGGAATCTAAGGCTTGAAATGAGAAATAGTATACCCAAAGCCACCTAACTAGTTGGTAACAGAGCAGGACTTTGAAACTTGATCTATGTGTCTTAAAATTCATCTTTCTCTGCAATACAATCTCCCTCAATGTTCAGTCTTTTTCCTAACACATTAGTGTTACTAATATGACATTATTCTTGTGCTTTCAATCTTTCATGTTCCCACCTGGAGTAGAAGCACCTTGAGAAAGGAACCATTGCTTTACTCATTCACTTAACAAATGCTTTCATTGACAGCACACGGACCTAGGAATACGGTGCTGATTATGTCAGATAGAACAAATAAATATTTCTCCAGCATAAAATATACTGTTTCAAAGATTTAATAATTGCTAACAAACTATGACTATTCTCTGTTTTTATTTGAACACTATTAATAATCTTCATGAGATACAGGATTTTATGAGTCTAGTTATTAAATCTTAAAAAAAAAATAATTGTCCATGATATAATTAAGGTTTTGGAAGATATAAACACATTCCTTCAAAGATGCATCCCTAAAAAACTACCCAGAGGTATAGTTTTTATACACCTTTTATATATTACATACAGTTCAAAATAGATGGAATGTTTAGTAATATGCATTATAGAAATTTATAGACAACTCAGAAGTGATTAACTAAAAATATGGTAACATTTGTGAGGTAATACACATAGCTTCCATGTGATTAATAGAAGGTAGATGGCAGGTTCAGTGGTCAAATGTTCAGTGAAAACTACAAATGTTAAACTTAGAGAAAATATGAAGGTATGATATGACCTGCTGGATATTCTGAGTGACCTTAGTTCCTTCTCCTTAACCTATTGCCCATGGGCAGCTGGGGCAGAATAGATAGGGTTAATCTAGGTGGTAGGCTCAAGTGGGGGAGAGGTATAAATTAGTCCAGAACTATGAATCTGGAACTATGAATCTGTTTAGGAAGTTCAGCGTATCCTCCATGTTCAAACAATAAACAATCCATGCCTCAAAGGTAACTGGTCCAAAAAAAGAAAAAAGTAGTCTGTCTAGAGCAGTTATGTCTGTGCTGTTAGTCTGCTGTTCATGGTCAACCTGTTCTAAGTGATCCATCTTTCTGGTCAATAAGTATAGATAATTAATATATTCAAATAGGTCATTGTGTTTGGGAGGTGTGCTTATCTGGTAATTTTTTTCTTGGCCAAGTGTTATTCATGCCTTTGCTTCTTTTACACTTTATTTTGTTGTTAGGGGTTGAATGGCTCAAAAGAGGCCATTTCCTGTTTGAAGATGAGTGCCAGGATGGGGGTGAAAGTAAATAAATTCTTTGACACATGTTTAGGATGTGTCTCCAGACACATAAGCAATGTTCCTCAGATCTGGCCACTCTGGTCCTGTAGAGAAATTGCTCAACAACCATGGCAAAGAACTCTATATCATTACACCTGACCTTGATCCCAAAACATCTAAAGATGGGAATGGGAAGCAGGGATTAGGGATCAGGACCCAGTCTGGGCTCTTGGTAACATATTTAGCAGGGTTCCTTTTCACCATCATCTAAGATCTTCTGCGAAGTCTCCACCTCTTACAGTTCTTCTTCTTTCTAAGTGACCTCTGACTTTTTCATTCTCAACTGCTGTCCTTTCTTGTGTTTGGGCTACTTTGTAAATGAGGCCTATAGAGTGTCCACAGCTAACTCATGAGCTAGTGTGACCTTAGGAGTCAAATTTCTTTCTCTATCCTTTACTAATGTAGCCTCAGATTCTTCATCAGTAAAATGAGATGATGTTAATGCTGAAGACTATTAAAGACTAGAGTAGCTTATGTAAAGCACTTAGCAGTATACATAGCACAGATTAAGTTTGCTATAAATGAAAAGAAATTATGTTCTTTTATTTTCTATTAAAATAACTTGGAGATGAGTTAAAAGTTTTATTTGGTTATGATTTTTACGCACAAAGAAGTCGGTTTTGTGTAATTGCCCATCATTAACTCAAAACTTCTCTAGAGGTTTATAATGTATCACAGGAGGAGATGGAAATGTTACAAGGAGATAATATTAAACAGTTTTGAGTGATAAGCAAGAGTATGTTAAATTGAAGGAATGAGGGTGGAGCATAGAAAGAAGCTCTGTTTAGGAATTAATCTTAGGAATGTAAGCACAGATATCTGAAGGAGAGAACAAACTGAGATGGAAAAGATACTTGGGACTAGATAATGGAGGGTTTTGCAAGGCAGATTAAGGAGTCTTAAATTTTGTCAAAAGGTCGATAGTGTTATAAATAATAGGTGGATGTAATCAGCTTTTCCTTTGAATCTACCTCTGTATGAGAATGGAGCAGTAGGGTCAGGGAGACCTGCACAAAAGATCTTGTAGTTTTCCAAAATATAGCATTTTAGACTATTATAATAATAAAGGAATCGAAGATATTTGGAGTTCTAATGAATGACATTTGAGTATTTGTGGGGACTAAAGAAAACAGATGACTACATTTTGGCCTTAGTAACTGGGTTGATAATGATACCATTTGTTGAGATAGAAAACATCAGAAGAAGAAAATGTACAGAATTGGGGAGAATATTTAGCTTTAAGTATGTTACACTTGCCAATAAGCAGTTACCTATCTGAGTCTGGAGGTGAGGGTACAGATCTGGGCTGAAAGATCAGCTTAGAGATATTGGTATAAATAAGCCACTGAAGCCATAAGAATAGAGGAAATCAACTATGAGGAATATATAGTGGAAAAAGACAAAGATTACAGCTTCCCCCTCTTTAGTGCATTGAACAGTATACCCTGCATGTGGTGGATATTCAACAAGTCCAAAATGGATTACAGTTTGACAAAAAAAAAATTTTTTAAAGCTTGCAATTTTTAGGATCTTATCAGTGCAAATATAGACTTCTGCAAATTAAAAATTTTTAAGTTTGGTTGGTGCTTCTGGTATAATTTGGTTTGTCCGTGCCATTAGCAGGTAGCTGGCGATGACCTGACTTCATGACATATCTTTAAGGAAAGAGCACTGATGCTCTTTCCCTGTGACCTGGACCATAAGAGACGGGCAATGAGTACCCCTGGGAGTGGCCATGCAGAGAAAATCTGTACTCTAAAAAATAATAAGCTTCTAACAGGCTCGTTATTTAAACTTTACAAGAGATTACTGAATAAATGGGTACCTGGGAAAATCTCTTTTGCTTTTTAGGTACTGGAGTGCTGATAGAAAAAAAAATAGGAAAAAGAATTAATTCAAAATTTATGGAAAATCGAAGAAAATTAAATTGTGTGAGACAGAAATGACAAGGTAAATAGGTCCCTTAGACTTGAACAAAATGTTAATCATTACCTTTGAGGCTATCCATATTTTAGCAATATAGATACCATTATCATAACAACACATGTTTATTTTGTTGGAATCCAATGCTTTATTGCACATTAATTTTATTCATAATTCATTTTACCTATATATTAATGTCTTTTTAAATGTTAGAAACAAATTAATGTTTAAATGCTGCCAGGTTTATGTGACATCCCAGAAAATATGTGGCCAATTGATTATCCCATCAGAATCACATGCTTCTCATGTGATTGTGTCCTTTCTGACCTGACCTGATGGAGCAAAAGACCTCCTTGAAGAACTAGTTTATCCATAGAGCATTGCTAAGCAATGTTCTGAGAGACATGGCAACAATTGAAGGTAGCTTTAACTCCCTGAATCACCTATTTGGAATCTCTCAGATTCTCAGGTGCACTGAGATATAGCTTTGAAAGGTTAGGTAACATTCTGCAGCTTACTGTGTTTTCACACAATACAGCCCTTGATCATGTTGTCACTTCATGTGAAGAGACTCAGAGAGTAAGTTGACTTTAGCTGTCTTCTCAGGAGTGAACTAAGAGTCAGATCTTGAATTCTCTAACTTGATCGAGCAATATTTCACCTTGCTGTAGAGTACCATGTGATACTCACTTTCCATTTAATTGCCTTTAGACTTGCTAAATGCATGTATAGATTGAGAACAAGCAGTAGGAAAAATGTGGTAGGTGAAATGAAGTCTTTTTCACATTGGCCCTTTTATTATTGTGTTATAAAAACCCAGGCTCAAAATAGATTGAGGTAGATTTATCTTTTAATGAAAATCACCAAGAGGTTTGAAGTCAAATATTCTTATCTTTTTCTCATGTCTTCAGTGTAGGACCCATTTGCTGTGCTGACCTTGTAGTATGGTCCTAGAGGGAACTACAATGATATTGTGGACTGACTTTTTTCAGAAGGGACTTTTAAAAGAGACAATGAAGCCAGCATGCCTCCTTTTAGACTACATTGTCCAAGGTTATGCGTGTCAGCTTTTCTGGAGAACAAAAGGCAGGAAAGTTCAAGGGCATTTTATGCAGCAGAAAGGAATAAGTTCTTGGGACACTGTCAGGAAGCTGGCCTCAGCCACTCAAGGCCATCCGCAGCACTTGGAGGCATCAGTGCTCACCTGAACTGCAGGTTGGAGGTTGGCTGGGTTTAGAGCACTGGGTACTTTTTCATATGTTTTCACTGGCAGGAACTACGCAGAGCAGCTATGGAGGAACTAACCACACAGCAATGCAAATGCCTCTTCCTGCTGTGAAGGCAGCCTCATGACACCTAAAGTGAGCTCTCAGAAGTCTGTTAGTATGAGAATGACCTTACCAATTGTTTCTTTTCTTAGTTTTCTCACCTTACGTAAACCAGTGGGGAAATAATTTTATGCTTTTGCTTTTTGGTTTTTAGTTCCTTCTTACATAAATTTCAAAGTTCATAACAGAGAAGAGGTTGGTGTTGGGAGGAATGAAAGCAAAAGTAAGAAGAAAAAGTAGGCAAAGAAATGGCATCTATAGAAAGAATCGTCATCAGTCAGCATTTCAACAAATATCTAAAAAGATCACACTGGGGAAACACCGTAATGAGAATTTAATGTCAAAATAATTGTAATTTTATGCCTAAATACACTCAACATGACAAAGAATTCTCTTAATCTTAATTAGAAGTCGGGGCGGGGGGACATTTTAATTTTATTCCACAAACTGCATAACTCCTGGAACTAACTCCCTTCCAAGAACAATAGATAATAGAAAAACAAGAGTGCATCAGATGTTCTGGAGAACATAAATAGCATCTCACTGATTTCTTAACTCCCTGAACTGGAGCAGCGTCTCAATCTAGCTGGTAGTAATTAAAATGCTATATATCTATCTATTCAAATGGAAGGTTTTACGTTTTATGTATATTACTGTACAATCACCTTACTAGAAATGAATTCCATGTGTAAATGGCAAAACAAGTTTGAAGAACTGCTGTAAATTCTTTTTAATCTATTACTTCTGAATGAAAGTCTCAAATTGTGCATTGCTTAACATTTTAAGGACTTTTGTAAACTGGTGAAACAAATATATCTCCTATATAAATATGCTTGTCTAATTCTTATTATGGTAAAATCTCACCCTACACTACTCCTGTCCTCCTTTTTTAATAATTCACAGGACTACTTAGCATCCAGCCAAAGATGGCTGAACAAACTTGATTAACTTTTAAGTCTATTCCACTCACCTGAAACTGGCAGCCCCTATCCCTCTTCAAAACCTACTAGAAACTAAGCATTGTCTGAAAAAAAAAGTCTTTCCCTGAAACTAAGCATTGTCTGAAAAAAAAGTCTTTAAAGAAATGAAAATTTTTTCTTTCCTCCTCTTACTTCATTTTTCCCTATTCTAAGACACGCTGTAACTTAAATTCAATTGTGTCATAAAAATTTGTTCATTGCTGAATATGGTTGAAAATTTTACTTTTATCCATATTAGTTGAAAACATATGAAGGTCTTTTCATAGTGGAAACTTAAAATCCAGAATAATAAAAATAGTAAGACTAAAACTAGAAAAGAAACAACTCAGATTATCAAGGTAGACACAGATTTTATACATGTATCGGTTGTCGTGAAAGGCGGCACATTCTCCCCCAATCTGAGAAGCATGTCTGTGTTCTATCTCTTAACAGAAGGCCTATTAAAAGAGTCAGAAGACTCCTATGTCTTAGATACACTTAAAGGAGCATATCTGACATTATGAATAAAAAAAATAGGTACTGCTAAGGTAAACAAACTTTATTTTGCCTTATTTGCATAATGAAGTTTTATAACTAAGATCAGAAAGTCTAGATTCACTGTTTGCTGCTGTTTTGTTTTAAAAGATGACCCATGGTAAGCCAAATCGACTAGAGGTACCATTAAGTTGTTCAAAATGTTTGACACAGCAGAGACATTTTATAACCCTATATTAAAAGGGTGAACAAGTGAGTGAATGATACCCTAAATTTAATTTATGATTATGGTAAGAGAAATTTATGAAAATGTGAAGGGTGAGCTCTCCATTTTAAATGAAATTCAATACTCAATGTTACACTGAATTCTAATATACTAAATTATAAATTTTAGTCAAATATATTGACTTTGTTGAATTAAATATAGGATATTTTCTCAATTTAATCTCTTCATTGGCAATCAAAATTATGGGTTTGACTATCATGGTAACATCATTTTTTAAATGATGTTTGCTCTAAAAAACTATTTTTTGTGTACTTTCTATGTGCCAGACACTGTTTTAAATGCTGGGAATACAGATGTAAATAGTGAAAGTAAGTCCTTCTGCTTTTTACAAAGCTAACGTTCTAGTAAAGGGAAGTATATGATAAACAAGAAGTATGTAGATTTCAGATAGTGATGAGTATTTGGGGGGAAAAAAGAAGTAGGAAAAATATGGGCATATGTTTAATATAATGCAATTAGAAAAGGCCCACTGAGAATGTGACGTTTGTGGAAAGAACAGAAGATGAAGAAGTTAGTCATGGAAATATCCAGGAGTAGAAGGACCTCTAGAAAGAGGGTACAGCTCGTACAGTGGTTCTGAGGCAGAAGCATGAGTGGTATGTCAGAAGAATAGCAAGCAGGCCAGTGTGGCCAGAGTGGAGTGAAGGAGGGGAATTGCTGTATGTGAGTGGTTCAGTGTTGCAGATCACGCATGGCCACTGTTAGAACAGACTTAATGTCAGCATGAGATGGGAAAGTTAGTACTTTCACCCCCAAATTTCTACTATTTGGATACATAGATTTTTATTTTGGCATCAAAATTCACTTGACAGTAACTCTTTCAGAGCATGAATTCAAAACAAGGCTGATCCCCTGAGTCAGGAGGGAGGATTTTATTGTATTTTGTCACATAACTGTCCATGTTGTCAAAACCTATGGAAGTATGAATACTTGATGAAGGACACTGAAATTAAAGCAATGCAGATAAGGTCTAAATTGGACCCAGAAGATCTAGATGTATTTCTCATTCTGAAAATCCCGAGACAGGCTCCTTAGTGCAATAGTCTGATCACAAGGGTAGGGTGAAGGGGAGGATGGGAATCAATGTCTCTGTGTCCAGGCCTTCTTCCCAGAGCCAGAGTCAGGGTGGAAACCTGGTGTCTGACTCATCAAGAAAGTCTGGAGACCAAGGGGAAGCAGCACTTGCTGGCAGAACAAGAAGATCAGCACTTCCTGCCTGCTGAGCCCTGAAGGTCTCGGAACAAGGGTTTTAGAACAAGACTTCACCGTGGGCCCCTGTGTCCTGGCACAGCTATTAGGTCAATATGGACAAACAGTATTTCACCTCAAAAAGAGTCTCCAACATCCCCTGTTCCAATGAAATGATATCCATTCTAGATCATTCTCTGATTTCTAACTTTTTTTTTAACTTATAATTGCAAATAAAGGAGCTTAGATTTATACACATGATGAAATGTTTTCTGTTCTTTCAGACAGAAATGACAATGTTTATGGCCTGAGTGTGTGTGGCCAATGCTAGATTACTCGATAGAAAGACAACCAGCTTGATAGGTATATAAAAAATTTTTTTTTAAGAATTTGGCATTTAATTTTAAAATATGAACTCATCTTGGAGATTTATTTTCCTTCTTACAATTATTTTACTACATAATGGTGCTTCTATTTTTGATTATGTATGGAAGGTCACTATAAATTTTGAGGGCCAAATTCTCTAAAGAATTTATTTCTTGCCTAGACAGAGCTAAGTTATGTAGCTCTTTCAAGTTGCAAAGATTTTTTTTGTGTGTGTGTGGATAACCTGTTGATATTACCATGTAATGCTTATAAACAAGGTATTTTTAGATCCTGCTGATCAAATTTTGGGTTCCAGTAATTTACGGTGTAAGAACAAGCTAATGCTACATGAGAGAAAGTTTATCAACTTTTCTTAAGAATAAAAATGTGACAGAAAGGATTGGATCAACACCAATTGATGGTTAATAATTAACTCATTTTCACTATTAGTATACTTACTATTTAATAAATGTAATGAATAAACAGTGAGAAGACAATTTTATACTTCAAGCATTTTCATCATTATCATCCTTTTGTAGAATCAATTATATCCTTAGTTATAAAATTCTCTGTTGTTTTAGATGAAATTAAAACAAAACAATCTATAAACACTACCAATGCTAAACAATTTAGAAATGTTAGACTATTAAATATATGTGCCACAGAATCAATGAAACACAATAAAATTAAATAATTCATTCAACTAAAATTATCACAGATCTGCTAGGTACCAGGTACGGTAAAGGGCAGTCTCTTGTCAGAACAGGTGGAACTAATAACAATCTCTGTCCCCAAGCTTTTAACAGTTTTGCAAAGTAGACAGAAAATTAGATAAGTAATAATAATAAAGTTTGGACAGTGCTTTGATATGAGAAATATAGATTAATGTTTGAGCTGAGATCCAAGTGATAACTAGGTGCCAGCCAGATAGTATATAGTGAGTACCAGGAAAGGTGTTTTAGCTAAAATGATTTGGGCAGAAATTTGGAAGCCAGGGAATAGAAATAAGAAGGTGCTTAAAAAATTTAGCATGGCCCGTAAAGTTTATGTGTCAAGAAATACGATTAAAGAGACAAAAAGATCCAAGTTCCTGAAGGGGGCCAATAAGCAAAGAATACTGAAAAACTACATTTAGGTCTATAATAGCTATCATTTAAATACAGTCAGGGTCCTAGTCACCCTGAGTGCATCTTATTCTTGAGACATCTTGTTTCTTCTTTTGGAGTGAATAGAATTAAATGTTTGTGGTAAGGAAAACGTTTACATGAAGGATCAACCTGTAATTAAAAGTTCTATAATTAACAGAACTTTTTGACTTGAGATATACAGGTGTGCGCTTGGAGCACATCTTGACACATGCAGAGAAATTTTGGCTTTGCATCTGGAAAGGTTCAGGCAGGATGTTTTCTGAAAGGTATTCTTTCATCTGAATATTGCAACAGATAAAATTTTTGAATTTAAATTTATACAAAAGAATACTAAAGAGTAGTGAATCAAATAGTGCTATATGCACTGACATGAATATAACACATAAATATCATGCTAAGAGAAAATTCCAGTGGTAAAATAGTACATAAAATATGATTATATTTTTACTGAGCTTAAACCATGCATAATAAACTATATGTCATGTAAGGATATAAATGTGATGAAATTACCATGGAAAACCAACAGTTCTATATTCTATTTAATTATGAATATATGGTAAATTTTCTGCAATTTAATTGTTATGAGAAAACAGTTCCTTTGCAACATTTCTAGTACCCTCAGTCCATAGTACATCATAAATTCTTTTATTAAAATTATTTTCTATCAATTATCACATCTTAGTATAGCTAAGTGTTAGACTCTAAGAGAATATTATTTTTCTCTCCAATAAACAAATAATTTGAAAATCAGAGATTTTACAGCAAATCAGTGAGAGGAGCCAGGACTAGACTTGGCATTTTGTCTATAACCTTGGGCTTTCTGCATAGATATAACTTGATTATTGACAGTGAAAGTCTTCTTACATTCTATCAAAGAAGCAATGCCTTGAACTGCCCTGTCCAAGTCAATAGTCATTAGCTTTATGTTGCTATTGAACACTTTAAAGTGGTTCAGGGAAATCTAGAAATTCAATATTTTGAGAGGTGTCAGCCTATATGTCCCTGATTTTTTTCTCAACGAGGGCCCTAATTTTAATAAAAAGCTTCCTTGGTTGAGAATTTTACCTTCTTTGGAGCTGAATTACTCAGATGATTAAGTTTTGGGTCTGACCTTCAGTCTTCCCATTTCAGAGGAAGAATTTATCTATATGAGCTTTCAGGGAGTCTCCTTCCTTATCTTTTTCATATTGCTTTTCAATTTCCTGTTAGTTAACAATAGTTTTTCATTATATTTTTCTAGGACATCAATTATGGTGCTTAACAATAGCTATTCAATTAAATTGTCCTTAAATTACTACTTCTCCTATACCTGTTATATAGCATCATCTGAATTCACTGGGTGACAATGGGGCCTAAGTCAGTCTAGGGTGCACCCATAAGTTACACAAATAAGTGGTCCGAGTTCCATGTCAACTATTTTTGTTGGACTTGTTTATTCCTCAGCTCACATCTATGACCTCTTTGGGGATTCCATAGGGACAAGTGACAGAGAGGGAAAATTCAGGTCTGGTTCTCAAATAAGTCAGCTTTATAGTTTGATATAAGCTGAAAATGTGTACCTGCTACACTTCAGCCCAATCCAGGTATGGTCTTATGAGACAGTGGTAAGAGGCTATTCTCCCAGTTAGCAAAATTGGGAGTAGTATCCTTGGTCATTCACTTTATATCAAAATGGCGAGTGATTTCACTAATTGAATAGGGAACTAGATAGATAAAGATCGGAAACTAGAAAAAAAAGGAAATATGCAGATGGATTTGGGAGAAGGCATGAAGTTGGTGGATTATTGTGTGTCTCACATTAATGTCTGACGGAGACAGAAAGCTTCTCTCACAGAGGAAAATTTCAACCACTAGGGGGACAACATGGCCCTTCCTGCTGATGGCAGTCAGCTCATTTTTCAGGCAGGACAACATTTGTCCAATGGGTCCATAAACAGATTGTCCATGATGGTGGCAAGACGGAACTATGCATGAGCATATCAGTGGGTTTCCCCCTCACTAAGACTGGATTAGCTATTGCCACTGTTCAAAGTACAACCCGTTAATGGCGGCAACCAATGTGGCCCCTCAACATGGTGCCAACTCAAGTTGAACAATCTGGAAGCATGTTGAGATGATAAAAAGTGAAAAGTCTGGATCTTTTCAAATCTGGAGGAGGCAGCAATTTAAGCTAACCAGAACTGATATAATTCTGGATATGGATTTGCTTTCCAACACACAATATTTATGCCAATCTAACCATGCAAGCTCTTACAAAATCCCTAATTCACTGGAATGGGATCCTGCAAATTTCTTCAGACTAACAAGAAAATGTTATGGCAAACAAAATGAGGCAATGAATGGGTGCATTACCACTACCATGGAATCTATTTGTCTCACTACATACCTTACCATCACAAAATGCTAACCTAATGTGATAATAGAATGACCTCCTAACTGCTCAGTAAAATGACAGCTCAGAGCCAAGACACATGCAGGTTTAATATGCTGTCTTTTAGGACACATAATAAGCATTAAACTAATGACCAGTATACGGTGCTGTGTCTCTATTGTCTAGAATACCAATCTCATAACTAAGTAACAAAGTTATTATTGGCTCCTCTTCCCATTTCTCCTGTCAATCCATTTCGGAAATTTGTGTTTCAAGTACTCAAAATTTAAACTCTGGTCTACAGCCAAGCCATCCTGAATGAGCCCGATTCCGTCTGATCTCGGAAGCTAAGCAAGGTCGGGTCTGGTTAATACTTGGATGGGAGACCACCTAGAAAGACCAGGTGCTGTAGGTGTAAAAAAAATAAAAAATAAGCAATTGTAAACTGACAAGTTCCTTGCAATCTGTGAGGTTAAAGATTGCCTCACCTAAAAAAAAAATTAAACTCTGTTAGATTAAAAGTCCTTCTTGCTAGTGGGGGAATGTTTCTTTCAGAGGACACAATAAAGATCCCACTGAACTTGAAGCTATGATTACTACCTTATCAAATTGGGCCGCTTACGTCAGTGAGCAAAAAGGCAAGGAAAGAAGTTGTAATACTGGCAGGGGTAATTGACACTGGTCATGATAAAGAATTAGACTTGATACTATATGATGGGGAAATGGAAGAGTATGTCTGGGATCTAGAAAATGCACTGGGTGTCCCTTAGTGCTTCAGTGCCCAGAAATAAATCTAAGTGAACAATAGCAGCAATCAAGGTCTACTACAGGCAAGTCAACTAAGTGCTCAGACTCCTTGAAGATTAGAATCACCCGTTAGGCAAGAAATTCGCACTTGCTGAAGTGAGAGGGCTCTTAGAAAGAAAGAGATGATGAATACCAGTTATGACTTGGAATGATTCACAGATGATGGGACTATAGTTTCCAAACTAACTCCCTTATATAAATTCTTCTGTAAAGCTTACAGCAATCTATCAATTTTGAGAGTTCGTTATGAATTGGAATTAACAGAGGGCTCAAACCTAAGCAAGTGGTGCACTAGAAGGATCATTTTAAACACCTTGTGCACTACCTCAGATTTTCTCTGCCTCACCCCTCATTGCAGTCACTGATTCAGCAAACCATGTCAAGCTGCATTGCCTCTCCTCTCTACTGCTTGTGTGCTTCTCTGGCATATGCCTTGAGACACTTGTAAGACCTACCTTAGAATTCACGAGCATAACTCAGAAGTTGAGAAAATTTATGACTGATGGGGGATAGTATCTGATGGGTAATTGTTCCTCTTTACATCTCTTGAATCCTGGGATCCTTATCATAAATTTCCTCAGTTAGTCCACATGAGATTGAGCATCCAGTATCCACAGATGCAATCAATTTGAAAACATATCTTTACATAGGTTTTCTCTCCTTTCCTGTTACAGTTTCCTCGTGTCTTAGTCCATTCTGGCTGCTGTAACAAAATGTAATAAACTAGGTGGCTTGTACAACAAACATTTATTTCTCATAATTCTGGAGGCTGGGAAGTCCAAAATCAAAGCATCAGCAAATTTAGTGTTTGGTGAGGGCCTGCTTCCTGGTTCAAAGACAGCCATCCTCACATAGTATAGGAGGTGAGGGAGCACTGTGGGGTCTTTTCCATAAATTCATTAATCCCATTCATGAGGGTTTCACCTCATGACCTAATCACCTCCCAAAGGCTCCACCTCTGAATACCATCACACCAGGGATTAGATTTCAACATGTGAATTTTGGAGGGACACGGACATTTAGTCTATGGCACCCTGGTTCCTCACTTCTGCTTCCTGGAAGCATTAGCTCAATGAACTGTTTGCATGAAACCCTTTTGAACTGTGTTTTTGAGGAAACTTAAACTATGAATATGACAAGTGTATGCACATTCTTCTATATATAGATTCCTTAATTTTATTATATCCACCTGTCTCTAGAGTTGTGGAGAGAAAAAAAACTTATGAAAAATCCTACAGAAATACATTTTAGATGAGGACATAAAGAAGGAGCCCACAGAGAAGAGAGAAGGTATGTGATTGAATGAGAAGTAATATTAGAAGGCTCACATTCTTAGAAAGTTTGAGCAGGTGGATTTTTCAAATCCTGGGGACATTCCAAAATCAAACATAAAAGTTATGATAATTTGGAAACATATATTGAAGAGAAAGAAATAAATCATTTTTAAAAGTCATTACTCGGAAGCAAATCCAAGACATATTCTTTTATGGTGCATTCTTTCAAGCTGGAAACACAAAGTAAATATTAAGAGATACGTAGAAGCAGAGAGTATTGTACAATGGATAATTTCAATAAGTCTGCAGTTACTTGGTCTTGGTGGTAAGTGCTTTGTGTAGGGTGTAACTCAGTTTTATTTACACTTGTAATTCAACAATGATCAGGAACTATGGTCAGGAGCAGGGGTAGAAATTGTATAATTTTCAGGGATTGTTGAGTATTTCAGGATTTTAGGATAATAGTTTCTTAAGCTCTACTATTTAGATTACTAAATATATATATTCACACACACACAAATACAGTTAGTATCTGTTCTTTGGTTTTACCACCTGATTACAAACTACGCTCACTGTAGCTTGTGTCCGCTGCCTGGCCTCCTCTATGCTCCCTTAACTCTCTGTGTACTCTGGGAACAGAATACTTGCCATCAAAGGATATGATTATTTATTTTCTTGTATGTCTTTTCCATGTAAATTTTGGTAACCATGAGGAAAGAAAGATATTCCTCAAGTTTAGTAAAGTGCCTAGTGGGCAGTATTACTTTATAAATACTGAATCAATGTAACTATTTATAAGATGGAGTATTTTTAGATTTTACATACCATCAAACTTTGCAACTTATATTCATATTAAAGAGATTTATAAATTCGCAGAAGAAAAACAAAGTATCATTTTCTATAGATTTAAATAAAATGACCCCATAAATAAATACCTAGTATATATTGATGTGATGTAGGACTGAGAGTTATGAATACAGACAATTATTAGAACTTACAAGTACACTAATAATCAATCGCAACAAGGACCATCAAAAATCAGAGCATATACTTCCTTTTCTTTACTAAGCTCATATTTCAAGTTTGAAGAGCTCAGCAAATAAAGTGTTATAAAGACTCATATTTTATAAAAGAAAAATATTGACTTATTAAGAGAGACTTCAGAGGCATTTGTGCATATAAGTACATGGTAAATATCAAACAGTCGAGCCCGTACCTACCCTGTTATTGTTCTGTACCTGCGAGACAAATGATCCATTTGAACACAGTGACCTTATGCCCGGTCATGGAGATCAACTAACACAGAATCCAAAGTGGAACAACTCCTGTGGTAGTGATCTTTCCTGGAAAACATCTGCTACCAGCTGAGTGTGTTTAGATTGTGGCAGCACTGGCAGATGTGCTCACAGACAGCCCATCTGTGTGGTGATGCGAGGTTGAAGCTAAGGAAACTGGGCTGGACAGACAGCAGGGAGAGAGCTTACTGTAACATACTGAGTTGTTCTAGAAATGCAAATGAGCACCTCATTGCATTTTTTTCTTCCTGTGCTATTAATATCTTAAAGCTAACTAATTCGTGTGCATTGCTTAGAATGAGCAATAAACTTTAGCTGTGAGAATGCTCTTAAAAATTTAGCCATGGTATAATTAATATTTTAGAAAACAGTAATTGCTGCTGTAAATATTACTATATCAGATTACAGAATAAATAAATATGTCAGTTTAAAATCTTTTTATATTTGAAAATATTGGATCTATGGGAAAAAACTAAATCGGCATCAGCCTTTCTAATGAAGCTCTTACCTGTTCTCTTGTCTTGTATTATTTGTTATATTCAGAAATGTTATCCAAAGTATGCTCTATAGAATATACTTGATAGAAGTTATTTGCAAAATTATCTCTGACTTTGTAAACAATAGAAATGTCTTTATCGCAAGATTTATCAGATCTTTTTCTATGTTAATGTATTCTCTGAATCTTCAAGGGAGAGATATACAGAGCTGTCATTCATGGAGCACTTTTTTGCGGAGCATGTGCTAGACTAGCATTTTTATGTTTATTTGAAAAATTCTACTTGAATGATCAAATCATAAATCAGCAATCTAGAAAGGGGGGAGAAAAAGAAAAGAGAGATTTATACTGGCATTCAATTCTTTCTCATACTTTTTGTATTGGGATTCCAGAAATTAAGCAACCAAGTGACTAAAATCTATCTTTCAGGAATGGATCAAACAATAATTTTATTCTTATATCCAATTTTTGTTCTTTCATATGGTCATGCACAATGAAGCTATTATATAGGGTAAAATCACTGAGTTACTCTCTTAATTTGAAAATTAAGTTTCTCCCATTTCCAGGAAGAAAGTGAAACTAGTTTAAAAAAATTAATTTAAAATGGATGAACTTAGCCATCTGTAGAAGTTCGAACTTAAGAAATTTCTGTAAATAGTTGCTAATGGAGATGAATGACACACCCATATTCAATCAAAATGTTTGTATAAGAACCTCACGATTAGACTTTAAAATAGTGGTAATATAATACATTTTCTGATACACAAAGTTTGATTCTAATATAAGCGCAATTCAGCTTGTATGAAAAAATATATATAAGAAGACTTTGTAACAAGAATTAGCAGTATTTATGCAGCATCATCCAGTGGGAAAGCCACTGACCTGAAAGATACACATCTTGTGTTAAAGATGATTGCTCTATTTTGGCACAGGAATCATTTATTAGACTGTCCCAAAGCCTAAATTATATATTACTCCTATATACTTACCTATTTTTTGATTTGTGCTCATTAAAATATAATTTATTTGCAAACTTAAGCTTCCCAGGGAACTTCTTGCCAGTTAAACAGATGCACCATCAAAATGTGATGGTTAAGACAGTGAACACTGAAGTCGGGCTGACCACTTGGGTTCAAATCCTGATTCTCTCGCTTCTAAACTGTGTGAGCGTCAACAGGTCACACAATCTCTCATTTAATCTCATCTGTAAAATAGGGATATTTGCAATATTCGTCTCATAGGATCACAATGAGGTTTGATTATATCCCAAGAATAGATAGGAATGACCAAGAGTATATTGATCTTTGAAAGTAAAAGGTAATTATGCAAATATAAGTAAGACCTAAATTCATTAATCATTGTTAATGTTTCACTGTTAGTCTCTAGCAAACATTTCAAAATTAAAGAAGGCTAAAAGTGACCTCATATAATAATTTTTGGAGAAAATAGTGTAGAGTTTTAAAACATAGACTGGCCAGTTATAAAAAGCCATGGAAGAAGATCTAAACGTATAGTTTTTCAGAATCATCTCCTGGAAGGTGAACTGTAAACAATAACGAGTGGATGTAATAGCAGTTGAAATCACAAATCTAAAAAGCAGCCTTAAGAATGTGCAGTTTGTTAAGTCATTGCCCTCTCCAGCCGTGAAGCTGAAGTGACCCACTGACAGCGGTGGAATATAAATTGGGTATATACTACTGTAACTTGTGCAACACTCCATTCCTTCAACTACCAACAGAAAGTACCACAAAAAAAAAAGTGTTAAGGATTTCCTGATGTTCACGGAGCTTTTGATATTGTTCATATTCCCGTGTGTACACTTTAAAATAAATGATTTGCCAAAATTGCCAATGGCTGGGGCTCAGAGGCAGGGAAGACAAGAGCACTAGCTAAAGCTTGTTAAAAACTATCACCTCATATTGATATATAAAGTAGACCGACAGCTTGGATATAAGAGATAAGAGAAACATTGGAAAAAAAAAAGAAATTTAATTTATTTTACAATTTTACCAATGATAAAACAGTAACACCCAATTGCTATACATAAATAGGGAAACAGTGTTGAACAGAATGAACTTGACAGAATAAACCTCATCTTTCAGTTCCACAGATGATATAAGAAATATTCAGTAGCAATTATTTTGTGCAGCAATGCTATCTCTGTAAACTCTTTTTCCTGCTATATACATTTGAACCCCTTGTGCTTTTGCCTACACAAAGAAACAGTATCTATTAAAAGGTGCTACTTAAATGGGAGACACAGGGCCTGAAAACTGCAATTCATATACATTGCCAGCTCAAAGACATTTTTTTTCTTAATTTTTCTTTACTTTTTTTTTAAGATTTGGACAGACCCTTATTGTAACTCTGGTGTGAACAACATAGAATTCAGTTATAAAGCAGATCCCTCTTAAAGCAGGTTAATAATGGAAGTCTCAAAAGAACTTCTTTATTTCAAAGGGGTCTTATCTCCAGAGTGCTTCACGGTGCAGCCCCTGAAGACGTTAGCATAACACAAATCTAACGTGTGCGTATTACAAATTCAGTATGTATACACACAAACACACATATATAACATCGTATATATGCATCACACATGTCTATTTGTACTATATAGATATGTCTATAGCATATACATAATAAAATATCTATTTCTAGGTGGGCTTATTTGGATTTTCTTTCATTAAATATGAATAATAACCCTCTCTCACTCAATATTAAAACATTGGTATATTGATAATGTCTGTGGGGCAACTTTCAAACTTGTAGAGGCAACAACTAACTATTTAACTCTTCCTACACCTCTTCCACAATTATAGCTACTCCCAACAATAACCACGTGAAAACAACTCTTTTATGAACCAAATACCACATTGGGTGCATTATGACTAACTGGCTCAGTTAGAAGTAAATTATTTTGTTCACCCTTTTCCTGTGTGGTGGCTTAATAACTAGTTGGTATGTACACTACCCATAGCACTATTTAGAAGGCAGCTATGCTCACCACTATACCACCAATGCAAGCATAGCATTATTTAAATAAATTGCTTCTATAAGCATATGTGTAGAAATTCCCATTAGCAATTGATATACATTTCATATGATATACAATACATAAAGACATTTGAATGCCCAGCACCTTCTTTCAGATAGAAAAAACTTCCACAGTAATTTTGTCAGTTTTGTGGGCTGAATCATTCAATTTGCCCAGAAAATCTGTTACTGATTCATTTTTTTATTCCAGCAACTTAATATTAGGTATAGAACAGGCTGAATAATGATGACGAAAATGTTTCCATGGTCCATTCATGTCAACAGCACAGATACAACCATGTTCTCTAAAGGACAGGAATACTGCACCATCGGCTGCCTGAGCATTGCCAGGTACAAGGTTAAATCATGAAAAAAGAAATAACTAAAGCTGTGAACATATAATAGTTTCAAAAGAAAAAACTCCAGATATTTCAAGTATGTATTTATAATTTGATTTTATCATGATCCCTTTTGCCCCCTATTGGTTTAATCTTGATTCTTTTTCTTATTCTTGCTGTTAGCCTTCAGTGATCTCCATGCTCCATCCCTGTAGCAAGGCCACAGTAGATCGTGAAGGGGGTTAGATGGAAAGGTATTCAATAGGGAATGAAATGATCTTGTACAGTTTGTATTCTTTGAACACTAAATGCCTTTAATTGAATTCATTCTTGAGTATTGAAAGTTCCCTGAGATGAACAAAAGTAGTCTCAGTCGATACTGAAGCCCTTTTTAAATGCTGAACATTTTCAAAACTGGGCAACGTATTTAGAGAACACAAAGCATAGGATAACAAAGCAACGTGAAGCTAAAAAGGCACTACTCAATGCATCTATGAGATAAACTTCAATGCACAGAACAGTGAATGGCTGAGATGCTTTTGCTGTGGCCTTAAACTGTTTAAATACATTTATTGAAAATGCAGTAAAAAGGGCAAGGTACCTTACTGCTCCTTTTAAAGACATACTTTGAATGAGTTCTGAGACAAAGTTTATTTAAGAATTTACTCCTGACTTCAAAATATTTATTGAATTCAAATTAAAAGCTCCTCAAAAATCTTATCCACAAATAGTTGAAATTAAGTTTTTATAAATTATCTACCTTTGACTTTCTAAGTAAATCAGACTTTTCAACTTTACATTCAAAATATGTGTCTAATTTTTTTTAATTTCAAATAGATATGAGATTAATGATGAAAGTACATCATGTTCTATCCATTTTTAGCTATGTATCTCTTTTATGCATTCTATTGTTTCTTAAAGAGACATGAATTCTCAGAAAGTAGTCTTCTGTATCCCACAATTTACCATATTTTTAAAAATAATATCTCGTATCATTAATATATTGAGAACCGTACTATTGTAAAAATCTTTTTTTCATGATAATGTGTGTGTGTGTGTGTGTGTGTGTGTGTGTGTGTATTCTCCATGCTATTTTTCTTTTTTCAGACTGTCTTCCCTAAGAAACAAAACACATATTCTGCATGCTGTTCTTTCCTCAGTCTGCCTTACCTAAGAAATAGGAAGTCATCTAAGTTGTTTCAGGTCAAGAGTAGAAGTGGGAACACAGCACTTCTCTCTAAAGAAACAATTTACCATCAGAATTACCTACCAGTGTAGTATAAATTACCAGAAAACTGGCCCATTGGTCAATTCTGTTATATGTTAAAACATTTTAAATCACTTTATTAATAATTTTGTGTGCTTCTTCAAGAACACATTAACATGATAATGTGAATAAATTTCACCATGGAAAAGTATTGGTTGATTTAATTCTTCATAAGTAAAAAAACTGACACAGTTTCATTATTAAACCTCTTAAAATGAATCATCTCTGTCATGAAAACAACACTCTATTAGTCATGTTATTTATGCACTAAGAAAATTTAACAATGATATAAAGAGCATGCCAATCTTCTCATTTGAATAATGAGGGGAATATCAAAGAACTGGAAGTCACATTTCAGTCCTATCAGTCAAACATTTACCCTAGAGGGCAAAATGCTTACACAAAATTATTATGAAATGTAAAAGCTGTGGAAGTCTTCCTTCAAATAAAAATAAAATTTGAGTTTGGAAAATTTAAATTACCTAGAGACAACTTTTATATTAGTAGAATAATACATTAATATATTATTTTTTATAGAAGGAGAATGGTTTGTTGTGTAGAAACATTAGAATACTCTTTGGTACCAAAAGTATATATTTTTTTTCAGCCAATTTTACCATCTCAGATGCCCTAGAACATCTTTCCTTTAGAATGGCTCATGATTACTGAGTGATACAGTTTAACTGGTACTTTCTACACCACTAGGGAAAAAATCTGGAGGTTTAGAGTTGTGCAAAATAAAACTTTTTACAAAATTATTATGCGATTGCTCTTTAAAAATATAAGAATTTTAGAAATGATTACTTGAAGGTTATCTCATTCATGTTTATCTTAGAAAGGATTTCTAAGCACCCCAATACCCAACCCAAAAGAGATTCCAGAGGACAAACAAAAACAGAAAAAACAAAACAAAACATAAAATTCATGATCAGACTCAGAGTCCTGACTGAAAGGCATTTACTTGAGTTGTTTAATCTTATGAATTTCACTGTTCAAACTGTTTCCATCTTCATATCTGCTGACAAGGATGGTTAGTTTCCCCAAGGACTGAGTTGTGTTCCTGGGTTCCTCTTCTCATGTGCTTGTTGTTGCAGTGGCAGCCCAACAGTGATGAACGTATTGGCTTCGTTAACTAATGACGAGTGAATTGTTGGATCTTGTAAACACTACTAATTATACATTCAAACTGTGTTCTTAGTGGAAGTGGCACTTACTAGGACCCTTGAAGTCAAAATATTTAATTTTTAGAGCACTTTGTAGGTATTTCATCAGCTGGTAGTGAATTTCTCATGAATGTCCTTTAATACCTTTCAGATAATTGGTGGATGCTGAAACCCAGCCTTGTTTTGGATCCTATTTTCAAATTTTAGGAAGCATCTTCAGAAAAGAAGTTCATATTCAGTTTGTCTGTTTTCAAACATGCTTTATTGCTTTACACACTTTCCTGTTGTCAGTTTCAGAGCGCCTCTATTATGTAGCACATTTAATGTTTTGAATTCTAATGGCATTCTGTGAGGACTTGCATTAGAAAAGTACCTGTATTTTAAGTCATCATAGTAATGATATTTGACAGCTTTTCCATTTAAATCCTTAGGGAATGGCCAGAATCCATACAGGTGAATTTCATCACAGAATCTTGTAGCAAGTGTATACATGAGGAGACCTGTGCTGGGTCTTTTGATGGGAACTTTGTTTGTCAGCCAGTAACTGGAAAAACAGACACACACAAACCCAGAAGAGAAAAATTTAGAGACACATACGACACAGCCTATGGCAAGTATACTATGTAAAATTAAACAGAAGATTTCTGAAGAAATCATATTTTCTTAAGCATTTAAAAAATTTTATTTTCCTTAATCCTTTATTTTCTTGCTTATTTATGAGGTCATAGCACCTGGAATGTAGGTAAACATTACTGCGTAATCTCGTATTTAAAATGAATTAGTAGCAAACATCTGTAATATAGAGTACAATTTTCTCAGAAAGAGTTAATATGACAAGAGGTACAGTCATTGATTAAATAATTAATGTGATTTAATTACTTAATTAAGCCATTATTAAATAATTCTCCCAGAAAAAGAGAATTTGAATCTATGCCTACAGTTTTTCAAAATCTCTATTTCAATTAAAAATCCAAACAAATAAGTGCATAGCTATATTATACTAAGTGATTTATTCAACTTTAATTGCCCAAGTTACATTTTATTAAAGCTAATTAAAAACATCACCTCAACCCATAGAAGAACAACAACATATAACACATATATTATTTGTAAATAGTTCACCATTTACGAAGTTCTCATAAATCTATTTCAAAGTTGATAAGTACTTTATACTATTCTTTAAAAAAAAGGCAATAAAATGCTCCAAAATATTCAGATCCACCACTTTGTTCACCTGAAAAGTATACAAACTCAGAAGTTAATCATCACTTCTGGCATGGAAGGGGGTTTCCAAGACCTCTTGGAATATTCATTATCTTATGTGAAAACTGCTAAAAGAGGAAGGGTGTAGATTTTCTCTTACTTTCAAAGTTGTCCAATTATAAGTAGACTAAATTTAATAAATTATTTGTTTTTCTGTAATTTTGTGTTTATTATCTCCTATTCAGAGAAATATGTATCCTGCCATCCAAATATAAGGAGATTATTATATTCTTATCATTGCTGTATTTAAACACTTGTCTTAGATTTTACATAGAATTGCTTTCCTTTTTATTTTTAAAAATAATTTATGAAACTTTTCAGAGAAGATCAAATATATCTAGAGTATTAAATATTTTAAAAAACAAAATTTTGTTTTACTTTATTTGGTAGAGAAATATTGGACTTTCAAATCTCACTACAAACATCTAAAACAAGAAAAATATACTTAGCTATTATCATTACCCTCCCTTTTTTTTCTTGTTTGTTCCCCACCTTCGAACCAGGATTGATCTTTCACATATTTTATTTTTCTTCTTGGGTGAAGGTCACATGCTGAATATGTTAAACAATGTGAAATGCATTATTGACCTTTTGTTATCACAGTGTTTTGAGAAAGCCTATTCTCAGGAAAGAAGGTTCATGAGAAATTTTCAGAGAACATCTAAGAATTTTTCACAGCCCAAAGATAGCTGAATGAGCAAAAATCATAGTACGCATGTGGGTAACATCATGACGAAACCACAGACACCGATTCTTTGTAGAGAGCATAGTTAAACTACAGTTTGAAAAAAAAGGGTGGGGGGCTGGGGAGAGGGCAAAAAAAAAAAAAAACACAATGCAATTTGAAGGCTTTGAAGAGACTATGATACAGCCTGAAGTTCGCTCAGCTTTGAGAAAGCAGGTGTTCTTAATATGAAATGATTATTATAGGAAGGTCTCCTGAGTGTGATCTATGTGTGCTTATAACTGTCAGTTGATGCAGTTTGTTAGTTTTAAAAAATACATTTATTTTTAATTGTTTAAAGTGGCTTAAGTTTAAATTCAGTCAAAAAAATGATTATTTCCATCAGGAAGTGTCAATGATTAGGAATAATAGTGGGGCAGTATAAAGATCATGCTGAATTATCTTTTTCTAAGATAAAAAAAAATAACTAACAGGAAATAATAGAATACTATATTATTTGTATGATGCTGCAAGGTCCATTAAATATGACTGTATGATTACATTATAAATAAATGCTTTCCATTTTCTAATTCTGGAGAGATTTGATGGAAATCCACTTAACTGTGGTCGGTCATAGATAAAATACCAAAGCAACTTCCATATGTAATACAAATAAGCAACTCTAATGTTAGAAAGAAATACTGAAGGCAAAATTACCGGCCTAAAAAATTCAAAACAGTGTCAGAGATGTGCAATCACTCAACATTTTTAGATCTAGGCAATGAGATAACACAAAACAATCAGTAAGGTTGTATTCTTTTTACCCTCAAGCATCTGACATCTCAATGTAGAGCAGGCAAATGAAGCATTATGGAGACATCAGCACATTTGGAAAAATGTAACAGAAAAATGTAATTCTTGTAACCATTCTTAATTCTGTGATGTGACTTCAGTGAAGATTTTTATGGAAAAAATAAATGTGTAAATTTTTTAATAGGGAAGCTATACCTGGATATTAATTAATAAAAATTGTGTTTTGAAAACTAAATCCTGATTATAAAGTATTCTATTTGAAAATAATAGGCAGAGATACTTTAGAAACTTGTGTTTTAAGCTATGCAGTTAAAATACTGGTATTAATAAACTTTGCTTTAGAAATACTAACAGAAGAAATTAAGATTTGTGATGTTTGGCTTTTAACAATTTGCATAATTCCAAAGAAAAACAAACTACCTGTTTTTCAGAACATTTTTGGAGAAAAAGCAGAAAACAAATGTCATTTATCCTATTGGTTTCTAAAGAACATCACAAGAAAACAGACCTTAATAAATGGCATATGTATGTAACAGAAAAATTGAAACAAAACCTTAAAGCAGATCATGAACTAAAGTCAGGTAATAATATTCTGTGAAATTAAAAAACAAAGAAGCTAATCCAAATATGGTAAGAGTTTATATGTGCTTATTATAAATCAAACGTAATGCTTAAAATTGTATAGACCAACCTAAATTATAAGGATTCAGTATTTGCCCAGAAATACATTCCACATGTGTAAAAAACGAAAATGAATATTCTTTTTAAACTTATATTAGCATAATCAGATAATATTGGTCAACTTTACCAGCCAAAACCCAGAGTAAAATTTTAAAATACATATTTGCAAGTATCTGCTTATATACAAGATGACATTTAAAAACTATAAATTCCTTGTGAGGAGTTTATAAAAAAAGATAGAATATTAACTTAAATTTTTAAACCTAATTAGGAAAAAATCAAATGAAAAGAATGCATTAATAAAATAATGAACTCCTTTAATTGAGTATAAGCTGTTATAATTTTTAGTTCAAATTTATATCTGTTTTAGGTTAAAATTTAGCAATGTTTTCAAGTCAGCAAATAATGTAGTATGCATGTATTCATTTCTTTTTATAGAAACTATTTTTTTTAATTATAAAATAAATGCAGGTTTTCTGTAGAAAATTTGAAGAAAAAAGTAGTGAATGAAAAATATTACCTATATTATACCACATAGAGATAATTACTGTTATATTGTGTGGCATCCTTTTATTTCCTTGACAATTTGGGATATTAATATATACCACAACCATTCATAAACATACATGGAGTATTTTCCATCAGCTAGGCTAAGTTTTATTTCAGATATTATTAATCCCTCCTCTTTTCCTCCCTTCCTTTGTGCTTTAATATTATAATACTCTGTCTTGTTTCATGAAACAAACTTGCCTTGGATTTTATGGGTAAATTGTGTATTTCTTTTTTCTTTTATTTTTTTTTAATAGATGCAATCATCTCACAAATTCCCAGTATGGAAGCTCTCTTCTTGCTAAGCAAGATGTCTTTTCTACCCTTATTTCAGTTTCTTATTTCAGAAAAAATGAACTCTCGGAATACCTTTACCCACCAAATCAGTGTGCTACAGGAGTTCATATTTATGGTCACAACATGTGATTGTGGATGTGTTGTATAATGCTTTTGTGTCCTCGGAAAACCTACTTCATTTCTTTGGACATTGGTTAATAATATTTAACATATAAGCTTGTTATGATCCTGTAAAAAAGGGAGTAAGTGTGGAAGAATATAGCATAAAGCTTGAAACATAAAAATATGAATTGAATTTCAACATATCCCACATTCTTCAATCCCACTCACAATTCCCACTTTTCTCTTGGCACCTTCTATAACTACAGGTTGGCTGGACAATTGAGATCATGTCATTGAACCTCAGTGGGCATGTTTCCTTAGTTGAGAAAAAAAACTTTCGATTGTGTGCTGTTAGGGTTTCCTCGATCTGTGAAATTCTGTTGCTGTTTCATTCAAACCTCCTCTTTCCATGACACTGCACATTCCCTGACAAACTCTAGGCCCTGCTCTTCTTCCTCCTCCCTATTCTGTTCCCTTTACCTGCTTTCAGGTTTCAATACATTACAAGCAACTAACATTTTAGAAATGAAGCAAAAAATGTTAGACTCAACAGCATTTAATATACTGATGACAGTTTGCACTCAACATATTGGCAAATAAGGGATATTAACTTGTATTTGTAAACAAAGAAGTCTAAAAGTTCAGAAATAATATTTTTTCTCTTAAAACATTATTCTTCTAATAATCAAACATGAAGATCTCTAAAAGAATTTGAGTATAAAATATGGAATCCCACTGTGCCAATGGTTTTTAACTTAATATTATATTATGTGCAAAGTTTCCATTTTTGAGCCCAGAAATTCTTTTATCTGGAATGTAAGATAAGTACGTAACATAGTGTCCTGTACACTCATAGTTCAGAGGAGTCTTTTCTCTTTCTCTTATATTTAATCTTCCCACAACTGAGCTTTGTGCTTGGTTCCACAGAGGGATTCTGTTAAGGGTAAGTAATATGGCTTCTGGTTCTAAATTGTCTATGGAAATTTAAGATGTAAAGAATTGGCTTTCTATAATTCATCTTTGCAGAGAATGTCTGCATCTCTCCAATTCTACACTCTGCCCCACTAAAATAATTATTTTATAATATCTGAATATTATAGATGAATTTTCAGGGGTTCTGTCCTTCATATTTGTCAATATATTGGTTCATTCTTAGGAGGAGTATATATATATAGGCTATATAATATAAAACTTAAAGTAATCATCCTGGGCATACTGAAATAGAACAGCTCTGCTGTTTTGTTTTCAACTGTTCAAATAGTCCTTTCATTGTATTCCCAGTCTGCAGTATGCTACATAACATGAATTCATTTTTTAAAGTGCGTAAAACTTAATTTTATTTTAAAACTGTTTTGGTAAAGTTCATGGTATGTTTTTTAAGACTATGAGATGACTTGTTTGCCACAAAAGTAGAGTTGGTGATCCTTTCTTTAAAAAAAAATAGAACTTTCAGCACTGTACTTACTAAGAATAATTTGCCCTGCCCCCCATGAATTAATCTTTATATTATTCCAGAGATACAAAAAGTGACAAGTCTTAAATCTACTTCTCATGTTAGGAAACAAAGGGACACAGAGGCATATTTAATGTGATTTGGCAAGCTAGGAGTAAATCCGGGAGTAAAAATCTAAGCAATTTGTTAAAATATAGCAATGATGATAATAATTTATTGAGTATTTATAATGGGCCAGAGACAGGTTTTTTTTTTTTAATTTAATCCTTACCACAAACGTATGAATACTTCTTATTTCACAGATGAGGACAGCGAGGCTTAAGAAGGTTAAATAACCTGTTTAAGGAACCAGGATTTAAGTTCACATCTATCTGGCTATGAATATTTCAATTTTAACTAAAAAAGAACTGATTCTTTAGTTCTCAAGAGCATTCAGCTTGGAATAGCAAGTCCATGGGACTGTTTTCTACAGAGTTCACATGGGGAAAAAGTAAGATCAGTATGATGTGTTTTGGTGGTTAATAGTCCGGTATGAATAGTGTTGACGTGCTTTACGTACAGAGTTTTTCTGGCTTTTTTGTTTTATTCAAAGGCAAATAAGAACTGACCAGTATATGAGACACACTTTTCCCCAGTATACTCTCAAAAGTGTTTGAAGTTAGAAGAAGATTTTGTAGTTTCAATATATAACTTTCTTAACCACATTGCAAATGCCAAAGGCAGTGACATTGTATCAAAGGGTAGGGATTTCCATGCAGATTTGAATAAGGCTTCTTAAAATATTTGAAGTGTCAAGAAAATGAAAACAGGAATTTGTAACCTCAAGAGGTCAGTCTGTCAAAATTTTTTTCCCCTGTCTTTTTACGCAGAGTTCTGTATTAAGTAGGTGATAAAAAGGAAAATAGAAAATCCTTTCTGCAGAGGCCTTCATAGTCTACATACAGAAGATTTTTATCCACCTTCCTTAGCCTAATTCATCAGAGGCATAGCGGACTCATGCATGGGGAAAGGAGTAAGGATACTATGTTAGGCTGAATAAACTATATTCTATGTGCTACTTATTTATGTTATTTGATGGCTACTATAGGAATCAGACTTTGACCTTAACCCTGAATTTCATCCTTTTATTTATTTATTTTTAATCTGGCCAGGTACATAGTTTGAGTGTAGATGCAGTGTTAAGAAACTCTAGATCTACCTATACTATATTGGTTTTGCTATATGTCTCATATCTTATTAGTGAACATATAACTCTCATTATTGTGATATTAGTGATTCTATTTTATAGTCACAGTTTCAAAGTACTCTCATATGATCCTCATAAAATCCTGTGATATACACTATAGTACATATTATCATCCCTACTTCACAGAGGGTGCAATTAATAGCTCAAGAAGTAAAATATTGCTCAGCCAGTGCATTTTACATTGGTGTATTGGTAAAAGTTAAATACCAGAGATTGACGAGGGAAGAGAGTGTTGCTGATTTGTAGCATTTACCAGTTTCTGTGGTATAAATATTCCCATCACAGCTGATTTCAAGCTATTAACCTGACATCAGTGAACACTGAGATGGGAAGAGATGGCACAGTCAGCTCTTAGAAGTCAGTACAAGCCAGCTCCAGTACACCCTGGTTGCAGAAAGAGACAGATGATATTCCTCTTGGCCTATAGCCCCATATAGTTTACACAAGAAAATTCAACATTAAAGAAACTTGTCTTTTAAAATTTTCCAGGTAATTGTTTATTTTTACCCCATTTGTAAAGAGAGAAGATGAGAGTATGACTTGCATCTCTGTAGAGATAGCTCCACTACAGACTAACAGAAAGTTTAACATTATTATATAATAAAAAAGAAAAAGATGAATCTGTTTTTATCTCATGGTATCTTAGCACAGTTCTGGATATACAGTAGGTACTTAAGGAGTGCTTATTTAATTAATCCTTGCTGACATTTTAGAGATTTGTAGTGTTAATAAAATGGAGCACATTCATGGCTTGGCATTCTCTCAGTCACAATATTCAATACTGGGAAAGCCCTGGAAAAGCTGGAGTATTGGTTTTGCTTTACCGTTAGCTAACTATATGATCTTGAACAAACCACTTAAACTAATTCAGCCTCAGATTACTAACCAATAAAATGAGATTTCTTAATATGGTTTCTACTACATGTAAAACTCTGATTTATAAAAGTTCCTAAGTAATCTGAATTCAAATTGAGGAACATGAAAGTTTCATCCAGTTGTAGCAGTAGTCTAATCTTTAAATTACTTGTAAGTTATTACCTACTACTATTTTTATAATGTGTGATCTGACATAACATGCAGCATTTCCCTTCAATAACATTATAGAGCTGTTTGATAAAATCATCCATGCTGAAAAATTAAACATCATTTCTAGTTTTCTGCAATACTAGTAACTAGGGGTGATAAAAATTACTTATAAATTTATAATAAACTGAGTTTTGATCATCTAAAAATTATAAAATTATAATTTTGAAGATAAAGCTAATGGAAGAGCATGATATAGGAAAATAGAATTTTGCTGAGAAGTGAAAAAAATTAAACAAAAATAAACAGAAGACTCCTTTAGCTTTTATTTACCATCTCAGAAACCTAAATGAAATTTAAATGGATAACATCAAAAATACATTATATGTTAGTTAGATTTTGGTGAAAGAGAATTTTTAAAATAATTGTAGTAAGCAAATGGAGTTCAACTGTATTTTGGGATATCTCAAAGATACTGATTAAAAACTTTAACTGGTACATGGAGGCTATGACCAAAATGAAGTAGATATAATGCCACAGGTTTTAATGACCTTCTCTTTTAACCTAGTTGAATTCTGAAAGACAACTGAAATTTATAATCTAAACTGCCAGAATGAGGAAATGGTGACGTCCAAAAGGTGAAGCACTGGAAACATAGGAAGGGGATGGTCTTTTTAAGCACGATGAAGGAATTCAATGAGGTTAATGCTAAAGTGCCTTTTGTATGACCTTTCTTATGAGATCAGATTGCTTTTTGAAAATCTTACATTTTTCCTATTAAGATTAAAAGGAAGTAGTAAAATTATTTATGATGATGCGGAGTCCTACAAAAAGAAGAAAGAATTAAAAGCAAATGGGATAAGTTATCCTAAAGCTTAGTAAAAATGAGTTAGATATTGGAAGATGAAAATGGTAATGGTGTTTTACCCGTGCAAATTTTTTTCATTACATAAACATTTATTCCAAAGAAGCACTTATCGATTACACTTCCATATTCCCCAGCCAACATAAGAACAGTTTCCCAATAAAACTCCATTTTACTATAATAACAAAATGCAAACAACTCTTCTAATGGCCTGATGATCTTATTTTAGCTTGATTTAGACCATTTTCAAATGTATAAGCCCAGTTTACATCAATAAGTCAGGTTACATTAACCTTCCAGATAGGAGTTGTGCTAAAATCTATTTCAAGAGAAGTAAAAACCAACAAATGTGATCTATAATCCATTTAATAATGTAAAATGCTTGCTAGCAATGTGTACAAACAACATTAGCCCAAATCAGAATTCTTCTCAAAGCCCAGTGAAGGAATGGAATCAAGATATCCATAAGCAAGTTTAAAGTAGTTCTTTAAAGCTTTCCCAGCAAGTTTCAAAATAATAGCATAAGGGGAAGTTAGTCAAATTTAGGTCATTATTCTCTACTTTTATTCCTGCCATAAAGGATGTGATGTTGAAGGGACTGTCCATTTAGACAATTGCCTTGTCCTTGGCATAAATTCATCACTCAGTAAAGTGCTTTCCATGAGCATATAAGTTGAGAAAGGGACTTCCAGCTAAAGAAAAAACACTGTGAAGGAACATTGCTGAGGCAATACCGGGAATGAAGACTTTGGGATCTGAATTATATTCCAAAGCTACTTGTCACTAGAACTACTATGGCTGTAATTCCGCTCCACGAGATTAATCAGAGGATAATTGAAAATTTTTATTTAAATTTTGGTCTGAACAAGCCTGATCCCGTCTGATCTCAAAAGTTAAACAGGGTCAGGCCTGGTTAGTTTGGATGGAAGACCAGGTGCTGTAGGTGTATAAAATTAAAAAATAAGGGATTGTAAGCTGATAAGTTCTTTGCAATCCATGAGGTCGATCAAGGCATTTTTTGCCTAAAAAAATAATAATAACAAATAAATAAATTTCGAAGGGCTCTAAAATGATATATAATATTTTTCATTAAATCAGATGTTAATAAATACTTGTTTTTATCCCCCTCTAAATTTCAGTCTTTTCTGATGAAACACCAATCTAATGGAATCAATGCTAATTTTCCTCCCTTTTCTCTTTTTTAAGCCTTACTTAATGCTGATCTCTTCAAAATATATTTAAGAAGAATCACTAAATACATAAATTATGTTTAAAAAATAGTTGCTAAACAAGGGGTAAAGAGAGAACCATCCAAATGGGAAAAGATATTTGCATGCAACATCTCAAATAAGGGCCTAATATCTAAAATATAGAAAGAAATCATACAACTCAATAACAACAAAAAACCAAATGATCCAATCAAAAATGAGCAGAGGACCTGAACAGACATTTCTCCCTAGAGGACATACAAATGGCCAACAAATATATGAAAAGATGCTCAACATTACTAGCAATTAGGGAAATACAAATCAAAACCACAATGAGATACCATCTCACACCTGTAAGAATAGCTATAATCAACAGGACAAGTAATAACAAATGCTGGAGAGGATGTTGAGAAAAAGGAACCCTCATATACTGCTGGTGAGTCTGCAAATTGGTACAGCCACTATGGAAAACAGTATGGAGTTTCCTCAAAAAACTAAGAATTGATCTACCATATGATGCAGCAATCCTTCTTCTGGGTATTTACCCCAAAGATTTGAAAACTCATATCTGAAAAGATATTTGCACACCGATGTTCATAGCAGCATAATTCACAGTGGCCAGAATATGGAAGCAACTGAAGTGTCCTATGATAGATGATTGGCTAAAGAAGCTGTGGTGCATATATACAATGGAATATTACTCAGCCATAAGAAGAGATGAAATACTGCCATTTGCGACAACAATGATGGACCTCGAGATAATCATGCTAAGTAAAATAAGCCAGACGGAAAAAGTTGAAAATCACATGATATCACTTATAAGTGGGATATAAACCTAAAAGCAACAAATAAACAGGACAAACAAATAAAGACTCATGGAGATAGAATATAGACTAGTGGTTACTAGTGGGGTAGAGGAGGAGGGAGGAGGAAGACGGGGTAAAGGGGGTTGAATATAGGGTTTAGGGAGAGGGTGAAGTGGTTAAAGGGGGTCAAATATATGGTAGCTAAAGGAAACTGGACTTTGGGTGGTAAACACACAATAGAATATACAAATGTCAAATGATAACATACACTTGAAAATTATATAATTGTATTAACCAATGTTACCCCAATAAACTTAATTAAAAATAAATAAAAAATAAATACATACATTTATAAGTAAAAAAATAAATTAAAATAAATAAAGTAAAATAAAATAGTTGCTGAATGGAAGATCATTAGCAGAGATTTTTAAAAAATATGTTCTTGTATTTCTGAAGAAATAAAACAATCTGCAATACAGCTATAAAGGTTATTACATTATGTAATATACTATTCTTCGTAATGAAAAATATGAAAGTGAGAATGTACTACAAAATCAGGCTTTGTATAACAAACAGCACCTTACCTGAGACTTGCCCCTATTATGACGTTTATCATAATATTCAGTTAAAATGTAATTGGTGAAAGAATAAAGTTAGACTCCTTAACAATATCCTTTGTAAAAACAACTCAAAATGAATTACAGATCTAAAATTAAGGACAAAACTCTAAAACTCTTAGAAGTATAGGAGTAAAGTAACATGACCTTAGGCAAAGCCTTCTTAGATATGACAGCAAAAGCACAAGTAACAAAATAAAAAATAAATTGGATTTTATCAAAATTAAAAATGTTTGTTTCAAATGAAGTCGTCAAAAAACTAAAAAAACCCATAGAATAGAAGAAAATATTTGCAAATCATATATCTGATAAGTGATTTACAACTAAAATACATTTTAAAAAAACCCTCCTACACTTCAATAATAAAAAGTAATAAAAAAAACAAATAATAGTGTGTTGGTGAGGAGGTGATACAGTTGGAACCCAGACATTGTTGGTGTTTGTGTGTGAGAGTAAAATGATGTAGCCCCTTTGGGACAAGGTCTGGAAATTCCTCAAAATATTAAACCTAGAGTTACATATGATGCAGCAATTGCATTCCTAGGTATTAGATTCTCTCATCAACCAAACTTTAGTTAGACTCCTCTGAGCCCTCTTGTCAACCAGGCCTCTGTGTTGGCCTCCTGTGTCCATCCTCACTGAGCCCAGTTTTAGTAAGACTGTGTGTGCCATGTTAGTTTAGGGAGAATCATCCTACTTTTGATATCTGACCAAATTCCTCATCCTCCACCTTTTTCCAGTTCACTGTGATTTAATGAATTTATATACAAATGAAATTTAATATATTATACTGATGCAATCATGTTAGAAAAGTTCAGTTGCATAACCTATGCACATGGCTAGATAACACTCAACTAGTGAATCTGAGTACAGTGTAGTTTAGTTCCTGTTTTTGTTCAAAGAATTTGATGAATTATTGCTTGCATTATACTACTAAGGCTTAAAAATTATCTAGGAAAACAAAACAAAGCAAATAGACAAAACAAAAATCTTAATAGTTATTTCTTTCAACTTCATAAATTTTAAAAGGCAGAGAAAAATGATAATTAAGTTTCCATCTAGAATATGAACTATACAATTAACTGAATACAGCAATCATGAAATTCACATAAATTTAGAGGTACTGCCTAAGACAACCATTTATTTCACACAATTTTTTTCTTTTAGCTATACTGATATAATAGAAATTCAAGAATGAGAGTAACAAAACCTTTTTCCCAGACTCTTTGAATAAAATATGTGTTGATGTAGATGATTAGCTCAGAATTCTTAACAATAAACTTATCAAGAGGGTGACACATAACTTTCTTTAAAATGAAAATGTAATTGAAATGGCTTTTGTTGTTATTGTTGTTCAAGAGGAATATTTCCATATTAAAGCATCTCAAATCACTTGTTTGACTATTGATTCTACTTGGAAAAAAAAAATCTGAAGACAGGCAATCTGTGGGAGTTGGTTTTCAAAGCATGTGTACAGTATCCTTGACCATCTGTTTCTCTTTGTGTTAGTACATTCACGTATTATTGTTTTGTGTGCTGACTCAAATTTCACTTATAAACTTTAATGCATGAAACACACAGAGTGCAGAAAGCAAGATATGAATCTGGGGAATATACAGGTTCAAAAAAGGAGTGTACACTGCTGGAGAATAAGTTACATTTAAATTTTGGAACAAGAATGATTATGTGTCATATATTAAGAAATCTCATACCAAATCTCTAACAGTCTTGCTTAACTAATAAAAACACCTCTAAAATTTCTTGGTTGCTATCTCAATATTCATCCTTTCAAATAAAGAGGATAAATGAAATGCAACACCAAAAAGGCTACAAATCATTTCAATTCCAGAGCACCCTGGAAGAGCTGTCCTTCATTTCGTAGAGGCATAAAGAGAACCCTTTTTGTCTTTGGCCTAGCAAATGTGCATGAAAGCAAACTCAGGAACTCAGGACTGAGCCATATATCTGAGGAACATTAACTTATGGAATCTAAGGGAAAAAAAAGGAGCCAACATAGACCATCTGTAGAGGCTTTTAATTAAATAAAAAAATGTACTTAATAAGGTCCTTAAAATGGCTAGGTACATGAGAGACTTTGGTAAATAAAATCCTTAACCAGCTTACTAGAACCAGTGATTAGTCACTGAAGAAGGCGAAACAGGTGGATTTCTGGAGTGGAATGGAAGTAGAAGAAGCATAATAAATATTATAATTGTTTTGATCAAATTTAAATCATACTATTTAATTTATATTGAAATTCCAAAAGAAGTGCATGAAATTTCCTGGTTTTTCAAAAGGAGCAAGGTTTAAAAAGCCTTGAGGATGATCAATGGGTTCTATATAAATAAATTTTACAATATTAACATTAAACTTTCTAAGTCAGTGATGTTGAAATATAGTAATAAGCACAGAAATAAGAAGTACACTGATTGCCTTCTCTGATAATTTTCATTTTGGTTATTAAATTCTGTCTGTAGCATATGGAGTTCCCAAATTCTTAAGTGTTCAAGAATTCAGAGTTATTTAATCTTGATCAATTGCCAATTAGTTTGGTTTTACAAACCTTATTTTAAAGAAAGCTAAAAATACTCACTATGATTGTTCTTCCCACAAGAAGAATTATCAGGTTAGAGACAGACTCTGAAAGGGCAGAGTAGTGATTGAACTCTAAACATTAAGTATGGCCTTTTAGGCATGGCAACTGGTTATGATAAGAAAAATAAATTATATTGTATACAAATGGAATATCAATCTAAAAGTAAATATGCATTTTATATTATAGAATCAAAATCTGTCTTAGGTAGGTTTTTTTAATCATTTATTTCTAAAATAAAAGAATATTTAACTAATTTATAGCATGTAAAGAACTTTCTCAAAAACTGAATTGCCAGTGAAGCTCAATTTAAGTTGACTTTATAGCTCACTAAGGTCAAAAATATAATTATAATTTGCATAATTTATATAAAATTAATTTGGCAGAATAAACAAATCCTTGCCAGAATAGTACATTCCCTTCTCTTTTAACATTTCATCAGTACTTTCTGCTTTTCCAGAACTCTAGTTCTTCAAAGAGTATTCTGACTAGAGAGAAATGCAGGCAAACTGACATATGTACTGGTTAAAAACCCTCTTTTCATAATGTGATGGAAATTTGGTTGGTATAAAATGACCTAAAACTATTTTTCATATGTGGTTTTATAGACTAAAGAAATTGGGAACTACATTGCCATGTTAAGTGATGATCTCCCATTTTTTATTGTCATACAATCTGGCCAGTTTCCCTGCTCTCTATCTCTTGTCCCATGTTTAAGAACTAACTACATATTTCAATGTGTGAAAACACTGATCCTTTTCAGACAGAAGCTCCACATAAGTTTCAATTTCCAGTTGATTCATCAAAACAAAGCTGGTTCAGAAAGGGGAAAAATTACAAATTGCTTACATCTGTTCTACTGAAAACATTATTCATACTCTGCCAGTGATGATGGCTAAGCCATCTGGGGAATATGATAGGTGTTTGGGGAAAAAAAATCTGTCATAGTGCAATGAAGAAATGACACGTGTGAAAGTCTCAAGGTTCCTCATGGTTCAGTGATGGCTTTCAGGTATTTTGGGATAGACAACTTCTGATTACATACACACAAGCTAGAAACACTTACCTACTAAACAGTTTTACATAGTAAGCATGAACATATTTCTTAAATAAATTAATAAATTATTGGAATCAAGAGTTTCTGAGATAAACAAGTAAAACAAATTATTACAGGTTATGATTAGGAAATGGAACAATTCATTCTAATTAAATATGAAGTATAACTATATAATAAGTTATATGTCACATATTATATTTACATATACAATTATTCTTAATACATTAATATGTAGAAAAACATGTAAATAAATATATATATAATGCACATGTAAATATATATCTCTAGTTTGTCATGCAAATATGTAAATACACAAACATTCCATAAGTGTAATTATTTAAATATCAGAATGCATGGTTGACAATAGTGCCTTAAAATCCAAAATAGTTTGGGATAGCAATATTTCTTTTAACTGTGTTAGCTGAAGCAAAGTTTCTCTCATTTCCTTTTTTGCTGTAAGGAAAACATAGTCTGTTGTTTGACTATGCAGATCTGAATAATTCCTGATAAAACTCTGCCTAAGATAAGGCATTTTTTTAATGAGATTTATTTCAGCCAGTTTTATTCAAACATGCTTGAATTTGGTACTTGACCCTGTTTCTTACTTTTCAAAAACTTTTAATATGAAATGAGAAAAAAATTGCTCTAAAATTGATTTACTGCCACCTATTTGGACACACCTGAGGGACCATGTATGCTAATTTCCTACTAGGAAATGCTTATATAATCACTAATCTTATTCATTGACCTTCTCTTGGCATTAATGATACAAGTTAGAAAATTTCAAATTTTACTATACATTTTGGCGTTAGTGTTATAAATTGATAAAAAAGTTATAAAAGAATAAATTCAGATGCAAGGAATAGATATGAATAATTATTTTAAATCTGGATTATAGTAAGTCTCTTTTTTAAGCTTTTCACAGAAACACTTTGGGGGATCTAAAGCAAATTCATCTTCATTTAAGAAAGAGAAGGACAATACATATTTTAAATCTGTATGGCTGACAAATATTCCATGCCCCTCTCAGATATAGACTAAGAGAAATATTGAACCAGTTTGTCTCCATAAATTTTACAGCAATCAAAAATGAGAAGAGGTATGGGGTCACTTCCAGTGTGCATATTTAGTCTAGGCCATCCTGTTGAAAAAAAAAAATCACATTCAAATGTGACTGGAGCTGTGTATTTGTATTCATTTTACCATGAAAAGAGTTTGAATGCTTTCCTCTAGAGACTTATGTATCTCAGTGACAGCTGCATTGCCACAATATGCTGAAGTGGCTCATCTTGACAGGTCATATCCTGGATTTCACATTCTAAATGGCAGCTGGGATGCCAGAGAATTTTCTCGCAGTGGGTGGGCACATCCGTGGGCCCTTCCTGGTTTGAGACAAGCTGCACTGCACGTGTGTGGCTGCAGACCACCCTAAGAAGTCCAAGAGGTACCTATGTCACTGCCTAAATATCAGTGACATTTATGGCAGCAATCTCTACGGCTATATTAGAACGTATGAGGTGCCTTTTAAGTTCATAGATTTCATGTGTCCCATTGTAGTACTTTTCCCCGATGCCCCAAACATCAGCACTATGTACACTGTTGGTAAACAATGATTCACGTTTCAGGTTGAAATTTAAATCTACACATTATCTGTGTATATACAGATGTATAAACTGAAGTAAAAACAAAACACCTGAATTTACAGTTCTGGGACATCTCAGCAATCAGAGCAAATCTTACTGTAACAACAAAACACGAATCCACTCTCATTCACTGGAAAGTGGATTACCTGTCCTAAGTGAGTCCTTGCGTCCTTTCAGGAGTGAGTTTCCACTTCTCAAATTCATTACCAACTGCAGCTTGCACAAACCAACCACTGTGCAAAACCCAAATGAGCCAATAGGCAATAAATTAATATGTGCCAGTGTAAGGAGTGTTTCCCTCAGCCTTTCAGAGCTCCTCACTTGTGCCAGGCAAGCAGCTTTTCAGGGCGTTCTCCAGAGTGCCTGAGAGAGCAACTCTTTGCTATACTTTTTGCAAGCTTGAAGGTCCAGTTTTCACTCGCTGAGACCTCAAAAAGCAATACCTTTTGGAAAACCTCTCTGAAAGTGGCTCATCATGGAATTGAAATTTTTTTGTTAGATGGGAACATAGGTTGAGTTTAAGATTTTTAAGGACATCTTTGCAAAAGAACTTCTTTCAGCCCCAAAGCTTAGATTATGCCTTAGCTTTTCTCACTTGTGGGACACTAGAGTCATCTAGGGCCATATTTCATGATTAAACCTGCAGTTCGCCTGTTAAAATATTACTTCCTAATTGAGAAAGGGAAGAGTTCAGTTTTCTTTCCAAAAGCCCAGATTCCTCTGAAATGTTCTTAGCAAGTCTGAGACTGTGAAGAATTTTCATTAACTTAATTATTATAGTCAGGAGAAGAACAAAGCCATATCAAGTGACCTACTATGAAATGCCAATGAATTCCGATACAGACAGTATTTGGGCCCCACACAGTGCCATGATCCTCCAGTAGAGGATGTAGGAATAGAGATTTGCTAGTATAGAAATGTTTCCAAGTCATAAATCTTTACCTATGAACTGTGAATATCCTGCATGTAGAAATATTAGTGTATGCACTAACTCACATTTCTACTCATCCCACAGCCCTGCCGTGCTCTGCCTTCTCAGGATAATTACCAAAAGGACACCGGCGAACAGCAGAATCCTGCAAGCAGTTTAACCCAGGACTCTCTGCCAGCTCTGTCACTCTCCCTCTTCAAAGTGAAATCATCTTTAGGGCTGATGTCCTCTTCTTTGTCTTTTTTTTTTTTTCCTCTTATGGATTAGAAATTTAACCTAATCCATTTTCAAACAAAAGCATATAGATCCTCTTTGATCCATTTTCCTTGACTCTTCCCAATGAATACCCAAATGCTTTGATAAATATTTTCATTTACTTGCAGTTTTTATTTGCCTTAATTCTATTTTAAAGTTATAAAGAAAACATCTAAAAACAAAGAATGCTGACAGAGACAGATCTGTAATAGGGAAAGGAAAGTTGTAATTTGAACAGAAAGTGGACATAATAAGTTGTCAGAATTCTCATAATGTTTCTATTTAGCAACATTTTCTCATCTAAGTAAAACTGAATTTTCTAAAGTGTAATTAAATGAGAGAGATATAAAGTCTTATCTATTACTTATGCCACACTATTAAGAACACAATAGTGATATTTTTGCAATCTTTGGCCATGAATGTACAATATTAAAGATAAGGAGCTTGTGTGGCCCAGTCTGAGTTTAGCCTTTTATATAAATTACAAAAATATTGTATAATGAGACCTGTTCCAATGGGCAAACAAGTGAAAGCCTGCAGAGTTTACTAAAATGGATCACTGTGTAGTAGTTATGGACACATTGAAGCCAGACTGATGGGGTTCAAGGCTCAGTGCTACCACTCAACTGCGTGAGCTTATAAAAGGTATTTAACTTCATCATCAATAAAATGGGGATAACCTTTATTTTATAGGATTGTTATGAAGACTAAATAAGTTAAAATTTGTAAAGTGCTGCAAACAATGCCTGGCACATAGTTAGCACTATACTACTGTAGTTGAATAAAGCAGCCAATAAGAAAGCAAATTTTTAAAGCTTAATTCGTTTCTAAGCTAGAAACTGTGCATATGCAACAAATATCTACATAAGACAAATATTTTATTCTTCTGAATTCAGGATACCCATTTAAACACTCAGCCACCCTGTTTGAGACTGCCCATCTCTGTAAGTTATGATGGGGTATCTGTGGGAATCTCTCATCCTGTGCTTTCTCCAGATGTCACCCCGGAGTCCTCTTCGTACACACTCACATACACAACTCAGAGATGGAAGGTCCCGGGACTCTAAGAGCAGTCCTCTAAGCCTGGGATGGGTCATTGGCCAGGCCGGGGGAGCATGTGTGGTTTCAGCCTCAGGAGTAAAGACTCATTCCCCTCCCCACACACACAAGAAAAACTATTTTATATCTTATAATATCTATGGATAGTAATATATTGTAATATTGCTTGTGAGTTTAGGCATGCAGTTAAGGACAAAGATATCCTTTTGAATGGATACGTTATACTTGTCTATGTGTGTACATGTGTGTGCATATGTGTAGAGATATGCAAAAAGCATGTGTGTATATAAAACTAAAATTAATTTCAAAAAAGATACAAATTTTTTCTATGGTGAATTAAGTGGTCATATCTATTTATATAACCATACTTGTATATGACTTCAAATCTAAATATTTTTATTGTAATTACCTAGATGGTAACTGTAAGTACAGTGTTTTAATAACAAATTGCTAAAATATAGTATGATCAATATATTACTTCTTATAATTTAGACCCACATTCTCAAAATGAATCCTAGTGGGAGTATGAATAGACTTTTTTAAGTGTCCCTTGACAACTGTCTTTAATAGGATGAGTTGAAACCAAAGTTGTTGGTTTTACCAGTGGATCATTACAATATAATTATATTTACCTACATAAATTAATTTTGGAAAGAGTTCTCCTTTTTCATTTACCACTCAAGTCCTCCACCAACCACTCAATTATGAGGGTCTACTATTTGTTAGGTACTCTGTTGGGGACCAATGCAGAACAGGATAGATACAGTTTACCTTCCTGGGGAAACAAACAATCTCCATCCTATAACTGAGCACCCAGTGAGCCTTTTAGAAGCCAAGAAAGGGAATGTATGGAATGCCTTTGAGGTGCCCATATCAGGAAAAGCTCTAAAATGTGACTGTAAAAACACCAGGATTATATCATACAATATAAAACTCTTCCCAATTCTATAACTTACTACTTGGATTCTTGAACAAGTTTCTCACTCTTTATTAGCCTCAACTGCTCTCATCTTAAAAAGACCTGTAAAACCTATTTGTTATGAGGGTTAAATGAGAAAATAAATGCTCAATAAATGTAGTTATTCCTATTGCTATTGGTCTTCCTCTTGAGCAGAGACACCCAACTCATCTCTAGCATATCTTGCCTTCTCCATCCTGCTTCAGCATATTCATTTTCCTTTCATTCTCCACTACTTCTGCTCTACCACTTAACTTTACATTGGAGTTGGAGTCCAGTTCTTAGCTAGATGACATGCTCCTGGATGGTTTGACCCGATCATCTCTGAAGGGGCCTGAAACAAATCATTTTATTTTTAAAAATCTCCTCATTTGACTCTTGATCTAACTTTTCTACAGTTGTTGTTGTTGTTGTTTTGTTGTTGTTGTTGTTGTTTTTAAACACCTACAGCACCGAGTATTCCTAAGTAGTGCTTCTTTTCGTTTTTTGTTTTTTGTTTGTTTGTTTTTTTGTTTTTCTGTTTTGAGTGGGGGATGGATGGGTGATATGTGAGTTGAGACATAATAGAAATTTATATATCTCAGAATCTAGAATCATAACTTTGTTTAAAAGATTGCTTCTGTAAAAACTTAGAATTTACCTATGAGTTCTAAACAGAATCTAGGTTAGTTTAAACACAACACTATTTAACTTTGTCTAAGCATATACTAAATTATCGATTACAAATTTCACATTCGAATAAGTTAAATGTGTGTGTGTTTTTTTAAATTTATACTTAAAGCAAGAGTTTTGATACAAATCTGTCCATACTTTAGGTTTTATCTTTTTTTAAATCTTAATTCCAGGTGGGCCTAGTTTTTCCTTTTGGGGCTCTGCTGGGCACCACAGTTTTTGCAATTAGACATAAGATTAAATACAATATATCTGGGACATATGTCTGAGGGAAGCCTTCTAAAGTCTTAAAAAAATATTGAGGACATTTCAGTATCACAGATGTTTCATTATTGAAGATATTTTAATATCACAGATATTTCATTTTCAAGTATGCTTTAGAACACAGCAACTATAATAATAAAAAGAAAGACTTGCTATTTCCATCAATGAAATGAAGGAATTATTCTTATTTTCAAAGTGTGTCTCTCTTTCAGATACTGTAGGTTAGTGCACTAAAACCTATTGCAACATTTAAAAAATTCAATACACCTTTAGCTAACTTCTACATTTTTCTGCATCTTTCTCTTCTTGCTTTAGATCATCATTAACTTGAAAACACTTTAAGAAATTAGCTTCTAAAATATTCTTATAGGCTCCAGTTCCCAAACACAACACTAATTTTATAGCAGCACAGTTCTGATCTTGCCACTTCTTGCTCATGAACCTCTATTGATTCTCCATTTTCAAAATAATAAAGTTATTTGAATAATAAGTATCATTTGAGGTTTTCTAAAATCTTCCACTAGTCAAACTCTTTAGTAACTTCACTGTCCTTGCTTAGTTATTTATTTTTTGACTTTATTGATTTTGTGTTAAGCAAGTTTCATTTGCCCTGCTCCAACACCATCTTCCATTAGAGACATCCAATCCATCCTTTAGGGCCCAAAATGCCTATTTTTAATGATCTATCTCATAATTTACATAGATGAAAATAATTCTTCCTTTTGTTGCATGAATTCATTCATTTCATGTTTAATCAGGTGTTATACACTGTGCTATGAATTCAAAAGCAAATAAGGCAAACTCTCTACCCCCATATCACACAGGTGTTTGTTCAGTTATATTTGTTGGTAAGTTACTCTTGTTAGTTAACATATCACACATCACAGACAAAACTGAAAACCACAGAGATTAAACTAATTGCTCTTTACATCCCTGGGTCCTTGGAGGGAACTTTGCATGTAGAGAAATACAATAAATCTTTGTTGAAGTGAAGTGATTCCCTAGTCTGTTGTGGACTTATGACATGATATTTGGCACACAGGCTTTTTGGTGATTTATATTATTTCAGCTATTATAAGTTGCTCTCTAAAATATTTTTACTGGTTTTATTGGCCTCCAAAATGAATATGTAGTATAATAAATTAAAAATTTACTTTAATGCATTTCCATTGTAAAAGGCACTATGGAATTGAGAGGAAGAGTACAGATTCAAGCTGCTTGGCTTGGATTCTGGCTTGGCCTTTCATTAGTTGTATAAACTTGGCAAGTTACTTCACTAGTTCCCTCCACAATTTCCTCATGTGGAGAATAAAAGTAGTAACAGAACTAGCTTACAGGGTTGTTTACACACTATGAAAATAGCTTGTAATAAGACTGGCACATAGAAAGAATTACACGAGTGTTAGCTAATATTAAACAATAAAATGATTTCAAAAAGACATCTGTCTTTACACATGTCATTTTCTCTGCCTTAATCCTTTTTCTCTGCTTATTCTCACATTAACTAAAACAGATATTTCTCCAGCAGATCTTTTTTTTTTTTAATCAACCTGCCAGTTTCACTTCTTCAAGAAGTGACTCTCCCACAGTATACTTTCCTCCCCCATCAAAGCATTTGTTATAATTTCCTGGTACTGACATAATCATCCAAGTGAAGGTGAGAACTGTGTCTATTTAAGCCTAGTTTGCACCTCAGACCTAGCAAAATACCTGGCACATAGCTTATATTCAATAAAAGTTGAATGATAGATGAAGTTACTGAAGAAAATTAAAGTTTAGGAAGTCCTCTTAATCAAGTTAGTACTAATATAATAATAAAGGAGAGTGCTAAAAAATGAAATCTAAATAATATTATTGTATAAAATATGTATGTTATATAATATTTAGGTCTATTTTTAATAGAATTAGAAAAGCTAAAAGATGAAAGAATAATAATAGGAAATAAAACATGGAATCCTATAGTGATAAAAGGGGCAATTGTTAATTTGTGGGGCATGAGGTTCAGATCTATTAGCAAGTGGTTATTTTAGTAACTATAAAAAGTGATATTTCTCTCTTAGATTATTTGGTATATTAAGAAATATATTTGGTCTTTGTCTGCAGTTCTTGGCACGGAACTCCTAAAATGTTTAAAATTTTCTGAATGACAGGCATGTCTTTTGTTAATCACAGAGTCCCTTTCAATTCCACTTGAGTTTATACTAAAAAAGTGACTGAGGTTAGGGCCCCTATATACCTCAGGACTGGGACTAGTGATTAGAAAGGTCAACTAATTAGAAGGTGAGAACTTTCAGTCCCACCCCTGACCTCTAGAAAGAGAACACTGTAAAAGAATATTGTAAAAGACAATAGAGATTTACCAACAACCAATGTAGAGCTATTTCATCTGCCAAGTTTGGAATGAATGTATTTCCCCTTTGGGGGATGTATTAGACATGCCCATCCATTATTGATATTCACCAGTGTAAAAAGATAAACATCAGTTGACTTCAAATCAAACTAAGAGACAGATAGAAGTGGAGAGGAAGATAGAAGTGGAGAGGTAACTCAGACATCTGGAGTAGAGTATTCCCTAGTATAAGAGTAAGGCATAAGATGTAATTACTGGGTCTCCTACTGGTTTTTGTAGCCAAATATTTTATTTATTTCAATATAGTTTATTAGAAGCAACTGTATTAATTTAAATCAACCAGCAGAAAGGGGTGGGGATTGCCTGGAGAGAGGGAAATACAGGTATCCCCTGCTTTTTGGAAGTTTGCTTCACTTTAATGAAAGACTTACATTAGTACCTGTTTTCACTAACCAAAAGAAATTTGAAGAGGATTTTCAATTTTGTAAAAAAAAAAAAAAAAAAAAAAAGCAAAAAATTGCTTCAGCATTTGTTTTGCAGCAAGCATTACTGAAGCATCATGTACCACCGCTGACCCCCAGCAGCAAGAGTGGCACCAACAACTCCCTCCCCAGGAACTATATTCAACATCTCCCCATCAAGCTGCCATAGCATTGAATGGTATCTGTGAGCATCTGGGCTTTATGCTTATTTATTTCTTGCATTTGTTAGCAAGATGTGTCCTAAGGAAACTGTTTCTTTGCTTTATGCCCTTTTGGCTTACGAAAGGAACTCTCTATCTTGGGAAAGCAGGGGAAACCTGTACCTGGAGAGAGAAATGAGCTTTACTTAATTACCCACAGGGCAACTTAATACATCTGTTTTTTTCAGTGATGCATTTATTAGAGCTAAGCCTTACTTAGCACTTACAGTGTGCCAGGAGCTGTTCTATATGTTTTACATATACATCAAATTATCATCTTGGCAAAACTACAAGGTAGGTACTCTTAAAAACTTTGTTTTGCATATCAGATACCTGAAGCAGGATGAGAATAAAGAATTGGCTCAAAGTCATAGAGTTGGTAAGCTGTGGAACTGGGAATTGAAAAACAGTCTCCCTCCAGAGTCTATATCGTAAAAATTAGGTTCAGTTGAATTTCAGTAATGCTATTACTTTGGTCATGCCATTTTAGTTGGCATTACATTATTTTTACTTTAAAAATTAAATTGCTAAAAAATAAAATGTGACTGAGGGTCCAATACTTCATTGCATAACTTTCTTGGGTATTATTCTGAAAATACGTGTGTTGTATTAACCGACAAAATATACACACACTCACAGAGTGAAGTAAAAACCCTTCTACAATCTAATTTGGAAAAGAAGGTCAACATGCTTTTTTCTCAGTTAATATATGGTGCCTCCTACTTAATGTAATCTGAAATTTAACAACTTTCACTTTTCTATGGCAAATGTTAAATCTCATGTGGACTTTTCAATTTGTCGAATCTGTTATCATTCCATATCTCTGAGGGGGACAAACAATTTTTAGAAATAAAAAATAATTTAAAACAATCAACTTAAACTATAAATAATTAAAAAAACATTTCTAGAAAAGTATTTTATCATCTCCAGATTCTAGTTTTACTTAGATTTTGCAGAAATAACACTGATACTTGGAAAAGAATAAAATCCATCAGAGAAAATTGCTACTGTTTTGTGTTGACATTAAAATGGAATACTTTTGAGACATTCTTCCCAATTTCCAGGTAAAAATACTCCCATGCCAGTTATTATCGCTATTGATTTTACTCATAGGAGCTCTAAAGGAAGTCTAGGGATTTTTTTCATTAATGCTAAAATATACCTCCACCCCATCCCACCCCACACAACATCCTAGGGAAATAAGAGTCAATTCAGATTATTAGCTCTACTTTCCAACTGTAAAATCTGAGTCATCGTAAGTGTAAGAAGTGCTTTGCAGTGTCAGTGTTGAACTGATTTACAAAAAAATGAAAATAAAAGATAGATAAATGATAAATGATAAATAGGTAAATGATAGATGATAGCTGGATAGATGATAGATAGATGATGATAGATAGATAGATGATGATAAATAGATGGAGATAGATAGATAGATAGATAGTAGACAGATAAAGTAGATTCCCACAGTTTTATTTTTCATATGACACTCTTTCTCTTTGGAGAAAACACATAAAGCAAATTAATAAGACAGTTTATATCTTACACTTATGCATCTACTTCTACTCCCAAACTCTGTACAGAGGATAATTCCAGAATACTAGAGCACAAGATTTTTTAACTGTTATGTTCTTTTTTTTTCCTTTCATACACTACTTACCGCAAACTCAAAGTCCTAACCCATTTTGGGGTTTATAAGTCCTGTGTGCAACAGCAACCTTTTACTAGTATTTGAACGTTCATCTAGAAATCTTATCTTTGTTCTTCCTAAATCAAATGTTATATTTGCCTGTTTTCTTATTGCTTCTTTCACCCAGATAGGACAATTAATGAAAACCAATGGTGAAGATTCACTGTCTAACATTTAATTAATTCCATGGCACTGAGAAAATCATCTTCCTGCCAGAGGGGTAAAATATCTTAGATGCAATGGTTATGATGGAACCACGTTCAAACATGGGGATAAATATGAGGTTTTAGATGAAACATCTGCTATTTTATTTTGCCAGTACATCTCCATAAAAGCAGTTTTCTTGACAAAATCATTCTCTTCAAATATAAGATTAAAAATGCTAGAAAACAGAGTAAAGATGAACTATGTACAAACTCAAGTATTGTAAAAGGTTTGGTTCTAATTCCCTTTGCTGATAGATGCTTTTTTTTTATGGAATGAGGAAGAAACAATATTTCAGCTTCCTAGCAATATTTCAATTTCTTAGCCTAACATAACTGAAATAGAAAACCAAGTTACAGTAAAACATTACAAAATAAATTTTAAAAATTTCTGAAAATCTGAATTACTACTTTTCAACATACATCTTTTTTTCCATTTAGAAATGAATCTTAATCTGTATTAACAATTAGTTCAATTAGTTCAATAAAATACTGCATTAGAGTTCTGGAAATAGATACAGAATTGGATGCACATTAACTGGAACACACACACATATGCACATATCTAAAACATGTATAAATATATATTTATAATATTTTAATCATGTGTTATCCAGTATTAAAACTTATTTCTGTTCTCTGTATAAAAATTTACCAAAAGTGATTTTTTTCTTACTATATATTTAGTTATGACTAAAGGAAATTACTAAATATAATTTTAACATCCCAGATAAGTTATTATCATTTTACTTATATCATCTTGGTTTTTAGGATAAGTAGTTAAGAAATCACATTTTTCCAATTATATAGGTAAACATATTTCATATCTGTGAGAATAAATGTCAAAACTACCAAGTTCCCAGAGTAAAATGGAAAATTTTAAGTCATATCAAAATGCTTTCAAGTATTTATAATAGAGAAATCAGAATATAAGAATTTTGCCATATAATAACTATTACTAATAAGATTAGGAGTTCTTAAATTTTAGAAAAAAAGATGAACATGTTGGTAAATAATAATAGGTATAGAGTAATATTCATTTCTGACAAACATCTTAAAATTTGAATGTTATTCACTAGCATTTAGCCAAACCAAACTCAAAAGCAGTGTGAAGAATTTGAGTAATTTTCCTTTAGTCAATAACATTCAGTCTCCACTTCAGGGATTATTATAAAAAATATCCATTATGCATGCTTATATTTGATTAGTATAATAAACCAAAGAGAAGAATTATATAAAAGTTACTAGATTTTGCTTTGACATATATCACTGTAGTCACTGCATTTGCATTAGCCAATCTAAACTACGATGACATATAATAAAAAGAAAATATCTTAATAAATGAGATAGATATTTCTGATAGAGTTGCCAACATGATAGAAAGGGTAACATTTAATAAACTAGCATGTTAATGGTTTGAATTTCTCTGTAATATACACAAGAATCTTCCAGAATCATACCATTATTCTAGTGGGCGGAAGCTGGCTCTTAGTAATTCACAAAAGCAATTGTTAAATTTTCTTGATTTTTATAAGCTGGTTGACACCTCATTATTAGCTTAAAATTGGGCATGGTGGGAATATTTACACCTTGGAAATCAGCAAATACTATAATTCAGGTTTGTTTGCTTTCCCAGATTGCTGATTGTTAAACATTTATTAACACACATCGCCTGAAAAGAACCTCCACTGCCGAAATGCTACATAGTTTTCTGCAACTATTTCACAGTCAGCTTTTTAAACTAGCAAAAAGAGCATGACAGATGTGAGTTTGAAACCAAGGTACTGTTTATAAAGTCTTATTCAGTCACTTAACCTGTACAAATTTGCCTTAATGTCACTATTTTTAATGAGTCCTTTGATTAGATGATACTCAAAGTCTTCTCCTGTTCTAAGACTGTGTGAATCAATTACCATATATGTTTATACCTCATTCGCCTCATAAAAGGTAAAAAAATAAAACTAATAGTTAACAGCTAGATAAAGCAGAAAACCAGAATGAGGGACTCAGATTGACTGTCAGGATGGAAAAGACAAAAGAGTACGCGGATTGTGAATTGGATAACAATGTCTACGCTACAGAAGACAGAACAACTCGGTTCTAGCTCACAGTTATCAAGAAAAAATAAAAGTCTAGTATATCCAGAACTTCTGATTTTTTAAAGAATCAACAAAAATTGAAATTTTATTTGAAAGTTCATGGTTCTTAAATTCTGGCAGCAAGTTTTATTTTTAAATATCTGCATGGTTAAATAGGTCAGTAAACTGGCATCAAATTTTTACTCATGAGTTTGCTACCCCTATTCTACAATCAGGAAGAGGAACAGAAATAGCAATAGGGTGTTTCTACAAGAGAAATGAAAGAAATCAGGAATTTCAATGAAGACCTACACGGTATTACTTATACTGTGAAGAAATAAGTGCCAAATACTCACTGAAAACAACACATTTCAAAAATCTGTCTTGACCATAAATAATATCTAAATTATATTTTTTTCATTTCAGTCCAAACATGAGTAACTGATTCTGTTTCCAACACTATGAGGAACACTAGAGAAAAAAAAACTTGTTAAATTAAACATTAAATTAAAAGTCATAGTATTACAAGTCATTTGCTTATTTATCTCTAAGAATAAAGGTCTTAGTTTAATTTGAATTTAAAATAAAGACTTATAAGACTTGAGTCTAAAGACTCAAGTCTAAGTCATCAATGTTGTAGTTACTTAGAATATATTCTCTGGTACTTTTCTCAGGTATGTCCTCATGAATATTTGCTTTGCGCATAATAATAATAAATGTGTACAACAGAAAACAAAATTGTCACTAGGTAATTTCACCTAGTTGTGAAACAGTGACATTCTAATTCTAATATTGTGTTATTCACATTAAACTTCTCAACAAAATTATTTAAACCATGTAGACAAAGCTTGCTCTAAAAACAGATTGTTTTTTATTTCTATAAACTTTCACTAACTTAAAATGTTTAAGAATTGATATTTAGTTATGGTACAAATTGCACTTGTTCTCTGTCTAAATACATATTTTAAAGTTCCGTATTATGTTTCAAATTTCATTTAAAATAAAATATTTCAAATTTAGGTGGTTAGAGCTTTACAAATAATATGGCACACCATCAGTCAATTTTCTAGAAGAGATCCTGATTTTGCTCTGCAGATATCAGCTGAAAGCTTGAGTAGATAAATTTAAGTTTAATGAAATGCTTCAGAACCCTGCTGTTGAATTTGTTATTTCTTTTAGAATAAAAAAAAAAAAAATCATTTGAATTCAATGTTAGAATTACTTAAAAACTTGTGCCTGCAATTTGAGGTATAACCCTTAGCTATATAGACAGTTTATTTAGTTGTTTCCCCTTCTTGTCTATGAAAAATAATCTTTTTATCTCTGGCCAGGAAATACAAGTCAGAATACAGCTCAAGATCTGTGATAACTTATATAAATAGGAATTAATGCATTTTCTGAATATCATCCTGGCAAAGAGTACAAAGCTATATAAATTAATGTTTTATTATGTTGAAAAATAAACATCAAGAAGGAATGATAAAATAGCACAAATATTGTCATGCTAATATAAAGTTACATTCGTCCATAGAAATACTGATGGAAAGTGAGATGCTCCTGGGATCAGCAATTCTGGCTCTGAGTGTCTAGTCTTAGATGAGACCCTGGGCCTCAATAGCCTGCTCTGTAAAATGAGGGGTTTAACTAGATGTGTCAAAGATCACTGAAATCTCTTTGGTATGTATTAGATATGCATATTTTGTTTATGATGGGTCTAGATTTTTTTTAATCAGTTATAGATTTCCTCACACCTTTTTCAACATTTTCAAATATGTTTTACTTATTTTGGGGAGGATTATAGTGCTATTTTTAAAGATATTCAAAACAGAGGATACAGTTACTTGATGAACACATATAATACATTAGATTTTTCTTTATGGTAGAAGAAAGGGGATTTTCAGAGAAACTATAAAACCTGTTTTCAATGCACTAGTATAATGAAATAAAGAACAAGATATGAAAATGTCCCCTAATATCATCAGCCATCAGACTGGTTAGAAAGTCCCTAATCAAACCTGAGTGTTAAAAGGTTCAGAAGGTTGAGGGGGGATGCCAAATTCCCCAAACAGTTCATTTCATTATGAGTCACAATGCTTGTGCAATGCAGTCATTTCCTAACGCACTAACTTCTGGAGAGGAAACCACACCCTCCATCATCGCCTGACCAATAGGGGCAGCATGGCATTTAAATAGTTCAGTTTGCCTTTGAGTCTCTTTTCCAGTCAACTTACGTCTGCTCTTGTAACATTCTTGTTCCCGAGTTATTAAGGAGATAAGAAAACCAATCTCCAAAAAAAAGTTTTACATAGATGCAAAAATAAAAATAAAATAAAATAAAACAAAATGTGGATAGTTTGTCTAGGGTGTCACCTTTTTCTTTTGTAATTGCTTCTTCCTCTTCTATTTTCCAGGAAGCCCCCGCCCCGCCCCCTCCTAATCTACTGGCAATCACGGTATGCCTTCTTACTGCCATATTCAGGGTCTTATAGGCAGTGAGAAATATGAGGACTTAGTTCCTGTGCACACCAAGTTAAATGAGAAAACCAGAATAAGGGAAATGTCAATCTCACCACATGTTGTGGTGGAAAAAAAAGAGAGATCCACAAATCTATCTCAACGTAATTTTGTTCTTTACCTTTATTATTTCTAAACAGGTAGCTCATTTCAGTAGTTATATAACTGCTAAAATAATTTTTTTTATTATTATGGTGACATTGGTTAATGAAATCCAGTAAGATTCAGGTGTACAATTTAACAGTAAGGCATATACACACACACACACACACACACACACACACACACACACACACACACACATTGCATTGTGTGTTCATGCCCATAGTTAGATTTCGTTCTGTCACCATATATTTGACCCCTTTTACCATTTTAACAGTGTAAAGTCATTGTTTGGATCCTGAAATATTTTGTAAATTGGGACTCTGATTAATATTCTTCTCTTTCTTTTTTTAAATCAAGCAATAAAGCTTTGGAATCATTATATTTAGCTTTTTCAAAATAAAACTACTATGTAGTATATAGCTATAACTTGTGAATAGGCACTACTGTAAATTCTTGGTTTTTACTCTTAGCTGACCTTTAATTCTGCTTGAAAACTCTTGTGTGTATCTCTATTCAGTGACCCTGCTTACATATCCCACTGGAGGGATTCCAAATTTTGCTAACATTCTCATATTACCTTGTCCTTTCCTTATATAAACTCTGGACTGTTAGGGTGAGGATTGCATCACTTGAGGAATCCTCCACTGTGTTAACTTCTTTGCAGCTTCAGACCTAGACCAGCTCCTGGTACAGAATGCACTCTTAGAATGTTGTTGAAGGGAGTAAATGAACAGAAATACATCTATCTATTCATATGCTCTAAATGTGGAATTATGTGATTTAAAGTATTTTGCCACTTTAATATAAACTTTTTTAATGAAAAATTCTGTATTTTATTTTCTATCCAGTCTGATAGGCATGCTGTGCTTTGTGCATTACCGAAATATTTGTGTGAAACATATTCTGTGTTAATTATTTCCCATAAAATAATCAGCTTGCTAATTTTGAAAATAATAGCATTTCTGTTGTAGGCATCTGTTCCAGGAAAAAAGAAAAATATTTGCCAGCTGAATAAACTATGAAATGTGCTTAGTAGAACTGATTCTTCCTGGTATGACTCTTATTAATGGAGACCTGCCGATGGATTATTTGACTATAATACATATGAACTCTACAAAGTATCAAGTTCTTTTCTTTTCTTTTTTTAAATAATGATTATTAAGAAGTAAAAACAAAGATGAGAGTTTTGGGAAGGTGCCCACATTCCATCTGAACACTGCTTGCTCAATTTTTATTATTTTAAAATAGGTACTGTCAAACATTTATAATGACTGCAATTTTCTCAAGCACTACTGAGAAACAGATATTTTAATGTAAGATCAGCTTTGACATCTTGTTAAAATTTTATATGCCTATAAAATAGCTTCTTCAGGAAGTTTACAGAATTCTATTGAGAGGAGTAAGATCAACAATGGAATAAAATACAAAATCATAACTTTAGATGCAAGCAATACTTTAGATTCCCCGGAACAAGAAAAAGAAGAATTTAGTTCTTATTAGACTAAATTATGAAAAATATTAATGTAATATTGAATTCGTTCTATTTTAGATTATATAAGAATATCCAGATGTCACATGATTGTCTTAGCTATTTAATTTTGTCTAAGTTTGTAACTGACATAAGTTGGATGGCTAAAACATGGAAGTTGTAACTCTGAACTCAGTTGCTTGATGCTACAGCTTAATTAATGTTGGCAAATTTCCCTGAAATTGTTATAAAGGCCAAGGAAACTCAATCCACGTAATTCATTCAATGAAATCTATACAAGCTAAGTACCTAAGATTTCCTAATGACTGTATTAAACTATCACTTTGTTTACTTTTTTACAGAAGGAGAAATGGATTCTTTCACTGATTTTTCTATCTCTAGAGAGTCATCAAAGGGCAATATTTTCTTCAAGAGTATGCTTTAAAAGAGGAATTAGAGAATGAGTCAAACACTATGAACCATACTTTTTCATTGTGAAAACAATTGGATGTTGAAAATGAAAATGTATATTGCCTGAAACAAAACCAGTTTATTTTTTATAAGAAATCAATAATAAGATAGCAACTTCCAGCCCAATCTCTTTGCAACACATATCATTTGACCACCAACATGGTCATTGGATGATGAAAGTGGAAGATGAAAGTGGAATAGGGTAGAATTGAATGACTGAAACTGAGTTCTTAATATGCTAGCATTGAACTGATATTCTCTTTAGGAAAATTTAATCAAGGATTATAGCAAAATAATACCATTGGTGAGGTAATGAGGTCCTGTGTTGGAAACCCGTGTAAAAACAAAAAAGCTGTAGGCATTTACCCAATATAGAGCACTGACTTGTCACCCGCCGTTTTTTGGTATTGAACTTAAATGCGGTGACTAACTTTATGATTCAGTTTGATAAAGATGCACAGGGTAAGAGAAATGTGATATCAAAAATCAGCAGTACTGCTATTCCACATTTTTCACTTCTTAGTTCTCGGTCCCCAAAGTCTATATATATCAGGCCTACTTTCCTTTAATTCTCAAAATATATCTACCAATAAGTAAGAATCAGCTATCTTACTGTTTATTTAGGTTATTTTATTATCTCTCTTCTGAATGTTAGCTGGTTATTTCTCATTGAGACTAAAATCTGTTCAAATTCTATAGTAGTAAGGTCCTTTGAGGGATAAGGAATCTTTCATGGCACACATAAAACATTCTGCCATCTAGCAGAACTCCAATTTATCACCAAGTAGTAACAATAGTGTATCAGGAGGCTAAAGTTCTTAAGGTATGATGAAAACTATCCTTTCTTAAGAACTGAAAAAAATGCTTTAGGATTTTACTTTCCCTTAGGCCCTGATGTGACAGGCCCTGCATAACACCATTTAGAGGAAATGATTGTGACAATGAACACCGATCTGAAAAAAATGAATGTAAGAATTTTTAACCTATATAATGTGATCTGATTGGTTCTCAAAATAAACTATTGAACAATGTTTACCATATATACCAACAAACATATATTGTTACTATACTTGTTAAACAAGTATAGTCTTCAGAAAACCACACTGTACCACAAACGTCCTAACTTGAAGAGGGAGCAAGCTCACTTATCAATACATAAAAAGGAACACCATTCAGCATGTCAGTGGGGAACAGAGAAGGACCCTGGCTGTTTGGGCTGCACCTTGATGAGGGCGGCTGGCAGAGGTATCAGACTCAGACAGCAGTACTGTGGTTTTTCCTCCCTACCACTAACTATTGATTTTTACTAGGACTCTATAACTTTGATTGTTCTCTTATCTCTGTGAATATTCTTTTTGACTGATTTCATCCATAGAATGTGAAAATATAAATGTGTTAATTCTGAGAAGTCAATCCCAGAGCTATATGGCTCCAACTGGAACCTATAGGAAACAGAGCCTCCAGCCTGGCCCTGGGGGGCCAAATGTGCTTTCCTATTCTTATTTTTTATATAAACAAAGAACCAAAGGAAATTGATAAACAGACTTTTAAAATGTTTAATAGTCAAAGTCTTTATTCTAGTACAATATGCTTAGTTACTCATTCAGATATTCAAATGATTTGGAGGTAAGGCTGTCTAGTAGAGAGAAAAGGAAGAAGAGATAGTTCTTTTTTTTAAGTCTCTTGGCAATAGGAATCAGGGTGTGCTAGGACATGGTTTTGAAATATGGAATAGACTTGTTTCCTACATGAAAATTCTAGTGGGCAAGCCCTAAGTCTTTTGCCTTATTCTCTCTAATATATTACTGCTATATTGAAGTGACATTTCAAATATCTAAAGCCATAATTTGGAAGTTGTAGCCTGAGGCTGTGATCATCTGAGTGACCATATTAGAAGCTAGAGTTAGTTGATAGACTATGATCAATCATGAGGAAATTTTTAGTCTAAACTGTTGCTTTTAAGGTAAACCAGAGTTAAATAATCTTAAGGAGATAAGAAACTGTAAACTTTTAAAGATTTATGTGATATTTGTTTTAATAACCTCCCTGAGCAAACTCAATATCCAGCCACGCTCACTTCTTAAAAAAACCATTATTACATATTAATTTTTTTTATTTTAAATTCACAATTATTTTAATCTATATAAGAAATCTCTGAATGTGGTAATTGTTCAGTCACTTGAGCTTAAATTAGAATAGCTTTTTGCAGATTAATTCAATATATATTTTGCATATTGATTAGTGTTCTTCTTTTTTCCTGAAAGGTCAGAGAAACAAGGGAATTTCTCAGGTTATTTATGTACATACTACCACTCAGTACAAGATTTGGTCTTGAAAGTAGAAAGGCAATAACACAACTAAAAGTATGTAATGAATATAGCAAATGAAATAAATTCACGAATTTTTCCTGTAGCTCTTAAATATAGTTGTATAAACACTTTTTTTCTATATACTAAATTTCGGTCTCGGAATTTAAAAAAAATGATGAAAATCAATTTATTTCCTTGTGTACAGTGTTTAAAATTACCATTTTTCTTCTTGAAAGCACCATAATGAATTATTTTTTTTAAATTAGTAGATCCCCCTGTACACATATACACAGAGATTTTGAAAGCTAATTCTCACAATAATATTTAAGAGATAACACTAAGTTACTAAATTATGGAACTATGGCAACTTTCTCAAGTAGCCAGGATAAATTTGCAAATGTTCAGTTTGGATGTTTCCATGTGTCACACTTCATTATTATGATTTGTTTATTTTTTAATCAGAAGTTAATCTTATATTTTCATTCTAATAACACCTTAGGCAGGTAAAATTTAGTAAGTACTGGTTTTATAATTTTGTGGATACTGGGCACAAGTTGGTTCTTAACATATACCAGTTGATTAGTTAATAAATCTCTAACCTGGATAGACAAGCTATCCAGGTTCTAGCCTCATTATCTGAGATTCAAGCCATCCTTATTGACATGGTTTCCCACTGTTTCAACATAAACTAAAGGGTGAATGTGATTTCAAGTTATATCCAGATTGATTAAAAAAAAATTCTTTCTTCCATTCTACTTGCTGCCCTGCTTCTTTGATTGTTCTAAATAAGTAACCCCGATCCAAACTTCAACATGACTTCATTCTCCACCCCTTTACACCTGTGCCCCAGCCCTCACCATAATGAACATGGGGCTTTTGTGCTTCTCAGGTATATAAGCAATGAATACATCAAACTTTGCTCTCATGAAACTTAAAATATAAACAGACAGAGAACAAAAAGAATAGTAAACATACATTCTGAAGTCTGTTCTATTAGAGATATATCCCTTGAGAAGAGAATACAGAGAAAAGACACCCAGATCAATCTCAAAGAGACGAGAGTGAAGAATTGTGCCCAACTGGAACTTACCTTTAATTGAGACTTGAAGAAGGAGTAGAAATTATCCAGGTGGAAAAGAGAGAACAATGCATACCAAAGAGAAAAATCAGGATATGACAATGTCACCAAGTGCCACAAAGGCTTCCCCATTTCTCAAAAGACATTATAGATACTTTGCAGTCTTTTAGACTCGATGAGAGAGAATCAGAATTGGAAAGCACGTTGACAAAGGATACCCTGGCAGCTCTGTTTCCCACGGCTTTCTGTTTGAATCTTGTAGCTGTGAATGACTTCTCAGATACAACTTATTTATTTGTTTGTTTGTTTTTGCAAACCTAAGTAAATGTTTATTAAAATAAAAACAACTTACAGCCAATCTTAAAAGGTGAGACATTTTTACCTTTTCAGATATAACCTATTTACATTTTCATATTCCAGAAGGAAATATGAATGATGGGAGCTGGTAGGAAATAATATTGTGACTCAAAGAAAACAGAGTAAATATCAGGAAATGCTTCAGTGCTAGAAGGGAGGGTATCAGAGTTCCTAGTAAGCAAAGAAATACACCATCATGAAAATATCATGAGGTTTAAAAATACCTATTATGCAGTATCTCACTACTCAAAAAACATTAAAGAAGGATACATGTTTTACAAAGAAATATTACAGCTGTGTCGCTCACTGGTCAAAATAGAAACCATATGGAAATGTTTTTGGCATAAGACTACATTTAAAACAAGTAAGGCATTTTTTTTTTCCAAAAAGTATTTGGAGTGCATGTGCCCATTTTCAGTTGTTTTTTAAAACTGCTTTTCCTTATGTAACTCTGAGTTGATTCAATATTCCAAAATAATTCATTTAAATAACAGTGAGAAACTCAAATTTCCTGAAGTCTACTAATGGTCTATTTCAGTCTATACTTTTATTGGGGGTTCTATTGGAACCCTGGTCTGATTCAAATTCTACTGCAATCATGTGCCTTTCACAGAAATTTAGCTTGCAGAGGATCACCCTAATTCTACACAGCCTTTTATCTTTACACTTATTTAAAATGGACAAATTTTCTCACCTGAGAGATGAGTACAGTGACTAAAGTCTGAGAAATAGTATTTTTGTGTTAATCTTAAAACTGGAAAAAAATGTTGATGCTGAAAGATATGTGGAAATACAATCTGTTTATTTGTTAAGAGCCACATAAAAATCATACATTGTAACAAAGCAACTAATATATGCTTCTTTTAATAGTAAGACATACTTGACCAACGAAATATTTTACAACAGAGTGACAGCTACACAGATAAGAGGCAAGCTAGAGATGTCACTTGATTTGATATCTGTAAGGTTCTTATTCCTTTCTACATTTAATTTTACAACCTAGGGATTATGATCTCAATCATTTAATTGTGAATTAAATATAATCAATTAGTTTATGGGCTTCATGCCACAAGAAAACATCAGTGATCCAGCAAAACCCTGGGAAATTTAGGACGGTATATTAAGTGATATCCCATTGTTCAACTTAATTTTATTTAATGACAAAAAATGAAGAAATAAGTATACTGTTCATGAAATATGAATATTAATTAGAATATTATCTTATATTTTGAATAAGAGAAAATAATTCAAAAGTTATTTAGTCACTCACAGTAATAGTGTAAGAGAAACTTATCCTCTCAACATAAGATGAAATTGCTAGAAATAAATGCAAGACAGCACAACAAATATCAATAACATAAATATAAAGTGGGAGACTTTTGCTATATATTAAGCATGGCAAAAGCAACTTTTGAAAATCCCAAGTGACAATAAATTGAGTATGAATCAATGATGTATCATAATTATAAGGAAAGTCGATCAATTATTGATACTGTTTGACACAAAAGGTCTAGCAAAGCAACTGCCAAGAATAGGTTGTTTTATGTATATATATATATATATATATATATATATATATATATATATATATAAATATAAAAAATACATATATACACTATTATTATACTATGTAATATATTATATAATTCTATGTAATAGTGCATTATATTATATTTGTGAGTGTATATAAATTAATAGTATATTAAATATTGTTATATTTTGTGTGTATATATATCATATATGGATACTACTTTTATTTTTCATCTATGCAACATATACCACTCCAGATATAATTTTTCATAATGTGCATTTATAAATGGAGCTATGCTTTTTAAAAAACTTAATAATTGCAGAAATCCAAAGAAAGAATAAATTCAATAGACTAAATGGCCTCATAATAAACATATATGCCTATATCTTCTATATCTATTTATACATATACATACATACATATATGCCTATACATATTTGGCTGCAGATATACGTGTGTACATGTATCTTTTACTATCAACAGGAAACATTTATATAAGGTGGGTTAGTTAAATTATAGTCTTGAAGAATATGAAGAATATTGAAATTCCAAGAGAAATGACTTTAAAGCAGGAATATTTTAGTAAGTTACCTCCACTATCTCAATGATCCAAAGTTACACGAACTTCCTTTAGGTTACAGAGAAGACATTCCTGAGGACGTTTATGAAAACTAAGTACAAAAGTTTACTGTGGTGATTTGAATATTCACTTCAGTAAGAACAAGTGAAGAACCATTAAAACTCAACGCCCAAAAGAATCTATATGACTATTTATGTAAATATCCACATTTTAAAGGATGCAAATCTTATACTAAAGGAGGTAAATAGTCTTGTTTATAGTCAAAATAGGAGAGGGGTTTTTTTGACCTTCCTTTGAAATCAAAGTCCAAAATAATTATTGAAAAATTTCTAAGCAAGTATACTCATTTGAGATCAATGTAAAAACGCATTTTAAAGAGAATAAAAACATTTCCTCAGACTTTGCAAATTTGAGAAACACTGGTATAGATCATGAAGGGTATATCAAGCACTTCAAATGAAAAAGTTTTAATTCCAAAGAAATGAAATCGCCTATTTTATTCTCCGCTAAAAGATAAAGAACGAAAGTCTCAAGTAGGACTCATATATAAATTTTAAAAATCTATATGAACAGAATTTACATCTTCTTTAAAGCTTATTTTGGTGAAAATGTTTGTTTATAAAATTGTTGGATGACTAGAATTGTTAACTATGAAAGTAACATCACAGAACATATGTACTTTTATCAATCTCAATAATCACCAATAAATCTTTAATACAAATGTTTATCTTGAGTAATACAAAGTATCAGCTTATCAAATTAATGAGTAAAGTCATTGTTATATTAATATTAATATTGAAACAAATTAATAATTAGTATGTGGTGACAAAATAGAACAAATATATAAATTTTGTTACAAGTAGAATTAAAATAATAAAACTAATGGATCATATACATTCTGAAATAATTAACACTTATTTTGTTTTTTATTTAAATATTTTTAGTAATAGTTCATAATAATTGCTAGGGGTCGAAGCATTCAAATATAAACTTTGGATATTTTTTCAGAACTGATTAAAAACAAATATAATGTTTAAATCAATTAAGCTCTTAAATAGAAATATCTGAATAGAGATGAGCATTATAATAAGAAATAGAAGAATGGAAATGATAACTATAAGAGCAAACTCCCTAAAATGCAAAATAAAAAAAAATGTACAAGAGTACATATGATTCTAATCTAGAACTAACTATATATGATTAGTTTCATAAAATGTAATTTTAAAACATGCTCATTTATCTATCTATCCTGGGAGAAATCTTAAAAAATTATCTATGGTAGTTGGTAGTGAATCTATTTTTTCACACTGTTCATATTTTTCAACATATAGAAAAATAAGAAAATTAAGTATAACTATCTCACTCAAAAAATTAGGACTTAGCTGTTAATGAATCATATTATAGTAATTATAGAAATAAGATGTTTTTTGCCTAAAACTATTTTATAAAAATATATTTTATATGTTCTAAATATTATTTTTAAATTGTATATTAAATTATGTCATTGGGTTAATTTTTTTGGAAGTTTTTAGAAAAAAACCTTGATTTTTATATCTAGTCACATTTTACCAATTTCAACAAATCATTTTATAGTTTCAAAAATCCCTTCTTCGGTCTTAAAGTCTTATGAAAATTGTTCCAGTTCTCAAAAGAAAAATTAGAAAATAGCAATAAAAATATATAGACCTGAGTGGCTTCTGAAGAATATCAATGAAAAGCTTGCAATCCCAAACCAGTTTAATACATTTATGTATTCTCCTAAATGTGTAATTATTTATTTTTTATTTGTCCCTATTAGATAACACTTTCATTATTTTGTAAGATTGTTTTAAAATTGGAATCCAGAATCTCTTTGAGTTTTGTGATTTATAATTATATTTTCTGAGCCTTAAAAAAAAACCTACAAATGAATGAACGTTTAAAGTTAGTTAGCCATCATAATTTCCAGAAAAGTTTATATAATGTGATTTGACAATATGAAAACTACCTAAATAATTCTCATTGTGTTCAAGAACCTTCTGCTTTCTGTGTCACTTATACTTCTTGTAATTGCAGTACTTGGAAAGGCCTTCACATTTTAACCTTATGATTATGTGCACCCTAAAATGCATGTATTGGATGCTCTAAACCTTTCATAAGAGACAACAAACTCCAGTAATCAATAGAGGATATGAAACTCTCTAAAGTATTTCTCTGAATTGTGTATTAACCACACGGTTTCAAAGAGATGTAAAACAAGTACTTCAAGATCTTTGGGAACTTTGCTCTTGTTTTAGTATCTTGAGAATCTTGTTTAATCAGCAGTCACATCTCCTTATTTTTTTTTCAGAGTTTTAGTAGCTGCGTAGGATACAAACACTATGTTAGAAAGCTATACTGCATGCATTAATGTATTAATTTCATTAATTCCGCAGACAAAATTATCTTTCGCATATACTATGTGTACAAATTTCCAAAGTATTTCAAAGGTGGAAAGGCATCTCTACAGCTACTTTTTATATCTTGGGCCACAGTTTAGAACTTAATCACTTGACATTTCAAGGGGAAGATATGGACACATGAACGAGAAAGTAGCAAGGTAAATTCTTTCTGGAGAATTCAAAATAAGTCTTGTCAAAAACACCTAAAGCATAGTAATCAAAAGAAAGCATACCATTAACATCACAGGTGGTTGGAAGTTTTGTCTTGTTGCTCTTTGAAATAGAATATTTAGGAATTAGTGAAGTAGTTTAGATTTAATGATTATGGAAGAAAAGTGGATAAGATAAAACATAAAAGGAGAGTACTGATGAACTAATTTACAGGCTGTATATTTTCTATATTTAATATATATAGTTCTTTCTGGATTCTAATGATCTGAAAATGCTGTTTGAAACATGCCTCTTATTTTGTGTCTTGCTATTGGTAGTGAATAGAGATATATAAATCAGAATCAAAAGTAGAGAACAAAAGTACTAATTACAAAGATTATATAAAAAGGAAAAAGACCCAGAATAGTCAAGATAATACTGATGGAGAAGAACAAAGTCAGCAGACTGACACTCCTCAAGTTGTAGAATTACCATAAAGCTACAGTAATCAGGGCTATATGGTGTTGGTGAAGAACAGACAAATAGATTAACAGAACATGTGAGGAGCCCAGAAATAGATCCACATAAAAATAGTCAACTAATGTTTTAGAAAGAAGCAAACATAATACAATGGAGAAAAGATAGTTCAATAAATGGTGCTGGATATCTACATCCAAAAAAATGAATCTATACATAGACCTTATACCCTTCACAAAAAAATAACTCAAAATAGATCAGAGATGTAAATGTAGAATGCAAAACTATAAAACTCTTAGAAGAAAACACAGAAAAAAAACCTTATAACTTTGCGTTTGGTGATGACATTTTATATATAACACCAAAGGCATGATCCATAAAAGAAATAATTGACAATCGGGACTTTGTTAAAAATAAAAACTTATGCTCTGCAAAATACAACATCAAGAAAATGAGAAGACAAGCCACAGACTTGGAAAAAAATATTTGCAAATATACATCTGATAAAGAACAGTTATCCAAAACATATAAGAACTCTTAAAACTCAGCAAAAAGTAATAACCTCTCTAAAAAATGGGCCAAACACCTTAAAAAATACTTTGCTAGGGAAAGATACAGATGGCATATAAATATATTAAAAGACGCTCCACGTCATATGTCATCAGAGAAATGCAAATTAAAATAAATATAAAACATCACTACATACCTATTAGAATGGCCAAAATCCAGAACACTGAAAACACAAAACACTGGTGAGGATGTGGAAATAGAGGAATTTACATTCATCACTGGTGGGAATGTACAACAGTATGGCCTCTTTGGAGGACAGATTGGAAATTTCTTACAAAAGTATACAAACTCTTATTATAAGTTCCAGCAATTGTACTCCTTAGCATTTACCCAAATGAGTTGAAAACTAGGTCTACCCAACACTTGCACACAGATTTAATAGCAGCTTCATTCATAATTCCCAAAACTTGGAATCAATAGATGAATGAATAAATAAACTGGTACATCCAGATGACGGACCATTATTCAGCACTGAAAAATGAGCTACCAAGCTATAAAAAGACATGGAGGACTTTTTAAGGCATATTACTAAGTAAACAAAGCCAATGTGAAAAGTTAAATGTTGTATGATTCCAACTATATGACATTCTAGAGAAGGCAAGACTATGGTAACAGTAAATAGGTCAGTGCTTGTCATGAGTTAGTTAATGGGGAGGAAAGAATGAATTGGTTAAGCACAGAGGATTTTTAGGGCAGTTAAACTACTCTGTATGGTACTAGAATGGTGAATACATGTCATTATATGTCCGTCAAAGCCCATAGAATGTACAAACAAAAAATGAACTATAATTTAAACTATGGACTTTGGGTGATAATGTATCAGTGTAGATTCGTCAGTTGTAACAAATAGAATCTTAGTACGATTTTGAATCTTAATAAGCTATCACTGGAGTGTATCATGTATATGTATGTGTGTGTCACAGCATGTGCATTTGTAAGATAGGACAGAGTGGTATCTTTTTTTTTTCTATGAATCAACTGATAGTCAACATTAATATCTCAAAAAATAGGAAATGTTCTTAGTACAATTATAACATTGTATAGTTACTCTGTTAAGAACACATTATTTTTTCCAGTCAAATTGAAATTACCAAGAATCTTTATAACTTAAAAAAATACTTATTCTCCAAAGCACATATTTTATTCTACTTTGTTAAAACTTTGTGCTAAACTTCATTAGAATGAACGTTAAATAATCATGATGCAATTATAAGAATGCAACTTAATTTTGTGTAGAATAACACAATCCAAGAAACTGTCAGGAGGCTTAAACAAGGAAACGGTAAATCCTTGAAAGTATATCAATAACAAAACAAAATGAAAACACTTCAGCCCAGTCTCAATTACAGTATATGAAGCAAACGATTTTTAACTCTGGGCTTGGAAAACTTTTTCTTTTAGAATTTTTAGCCACTGTATTTAATTGTTCCCTTGAACCTGCCCTTCCTTTCCATGTCCACTGATTCTGCCCTACATCCTTATCATCTTATGAATAAATTAGTCAAAAGCCTAATTGGTCTTCATTCCACTAACACCTCACCTTGTCAATGCAGAGTCTGCAGTTACACGATTTACTCTCCTAAATTCACACAGTTAACTGTGCTTAATGCAGGATAAAATGAATTCTCTTCCCAACCAGATCATGAGTAATTTTTCCAGTTTTATATTACAATGCTCCACATGGACTCCATAATTCCACAGGTTTACTGTGTACTTCATCATTTCCTGCCTCAGTTTGCTCGAATGATGCAATAACATTTCCTTCTGTTCCTTCACTGTCCCTCTCTCTTACCCCTTTCTCCCTCCTTTCCTCAATGGCATACTCCCTTATCATTTGTTTATGCCCTAGCTGCTTGTGCTTGCCTCTGTTTCCACCATAAACCCTATGCATTCCTTTTCAGCACTGATCAATTCTTCTTCATTTTTGTATCCATAGCATCTGACACTTGGTAGATATTCAATAAGTACACATTATTGCTTATCTTATGTCATGTATTTTGCACACATATATATGACTGAATTTGGCTTTTTGATCATTTGGCACTTTTAAACAAGAATCTATTTATTAGGCTTTTCTTCTGATCTTGAGTTAATAAAAGGAAAATGTTGACTTAATTCATAAAAATAGCATCTGTAACTCTTGTGGGGAAGCATTAAGGAATAGTATCTGAGTCAGCCTTCTCTACCACTAGTAGGCCTCTTAACTACAGATGGGTCTTAATTGCTCCTTAAATACATTTGACATTTATGCTTCCATATTACCCACTAGCCATTTAGCACTTCTGTTGGTAGTTTTCTTACCCCAAATTTATCAGTTTTACTCTGAATTCTTCTTATTATTTAACACAGAAAATATAAAAAACAGCAGTTTGTTCATGACGGACATAAATAAGTGCCAAGTTCAAATATTTGCTTTTTCAAGAAAAGAGAATGAGGTAAAATATTATATAGCACATATACAAAATTCAAGTTGGTGAATAGCCGCTATAAAATAATGGAAACATATATCCATTGGGAGATTTTATGGAGGCTCCTTCCTGTCTAGGGGAAATGTTTAGTTATGTGTTCCATTGTGCCAAGGACAGACTGGTCCTTTCCAGACACTTACCCTCTGACAGCATGAATAAGTCTCAATGATGGATAGGCTGTTCGCACTTTCAGTTTATTCTTAAGGATTAATGCATTAACCCACTCCACGTGCTTCTCTCCTCCTTTGACCATGAAAGCAGGGATCCAAAGGACACTGTCATTCAGCATGGAAAGTCTATGCACAAATTTTTCTCTGTCACTCTCATTCCGAAAGCCTCCAAATGCTCTTTGTACAACTGATGGATTCATGGTAATAAAATCTGATTTAGTTCCCACATCTGCAGCAAACTCCACCACAGGGGCTAGATTACACCTAAAGAGGAAAAAATTAATGGACAAATGAAAAATAAATATGAAATATTCACTCCTAAAAAGGTGTGCATGAAGAGAATGGAGAACAGGCATTTTTTTTTAACCAGGTGGGAAAAAAAAAAAAACAGATAAGCTGGTAAAATTACATTTTTATTAAGTCACCACACATTCAGGAATATCGTCTTCAATAAAGATATACACTTCTGGTATAGAGATCAAATTGTCATTTATGTTAATTTAACCTATTGTCTAAGAATACTCTTTTCTGTTATCTTCATGAAACCATATGATATGAATTCCTAACAGGTGAATTTATGATGGTAAATTTAGCTGTTGTCATGAAGTAGGAAATCTAAACCACATGCTGTTCTTTCTGTAAGTAAGTAAAACACATGAGACTTGATATTCCAGTTCACACCACTTGTTAAGCTTAAGTCATTTCAACAACTTTATAAACATATGACAGTGGCTATTCTGTCTCCTGAAGTTGAGGGAAAACTATAATTCCTTATAGTATTTTCCACAGCCATATTTGTAATTACCTTCTAGAAGCCTAATTGAGAAATAAAAGTAAGAAAAATGGAGTTATCATACTTCATATTCTTTTTTGAGATGTCAAATAATGCAGAAAAGCTCTTCCTATAGGGTCAAATATCTTTCCGTTCCTTTTGAGGATGTCTTCAAAATGCTTGTTTTTCCTGCTAGCAGGCCACATGCCCTCTCTGGAGGAGGGACAGGATTGGTTGTCCTGTTCTCACCACTGAAGCTCCAGGACCTCTCAAAGTGCCCGGGCTTGATTTTATTCTTAGAATCTGATTTCATGCTTGTATTACAAGAACGCTTTGGAGAGCATCTTGAATTTTGTCTTTGACCAATTTGTGATGCTTTTTTGAATCTGCGACATTAATCTTTGGATTAAAAAATAGTCTTATATTTGAAAATATTTTAACTTGCCAAAAAAAAGGCAAATTTCAATTAGTTGATTAGTGGAAAAATTAGATTTTTGACAAACAAAAGTTTACTAATTTGGAAAAAAATTATTTGAATCTATTCAATCTATACTGTCATGAAAACATACACACATATACACACACATGCACAGAGGAGATTTCTTCTTTGCTTTTCCTTTCCTCATATCAGTCTTTCAAGGGGAGGGAAAATAAACCAATTTCCTTTTTCTGCATTTTGCTGGTTTGAATGCATTATAAGTTTCTCACATTTCTCTTCCTTGTGCATTTTGCCATGTTAATTAAGTTCTTATACAAGTTAAATTTAATTAAAAAGTAAAGTGTGTGCTCTGCTATTAAAAATATTGGCTCGTATATCCTTCCTTATCTCTTTTAATTAATACATCCTATTACTTCTTAGATCTCTAAAAACATTTAACTTCCACAACAAATATCTTTCATCTCACACAATTAAGCAATGTCTACGATGAGCTACTAAGAGAAAACAAATAAAAATTAGCACATCATTTTATTTAGAAATACTCTTTTCAAGTTATATGTATTTAATGACACCCACTATATTATATGAGAGCATTTTTTGTCTCTATCCATGATCCACTCATTATTTGAGATTAGATATTATTCATTCCCAACACTGTCAGAATATTTATGAATGGGATTGCCCTGGAAAAGAACAGCTACATGTGAACAGAAGCCAGAATGAACATCTTAGCAGTGGAACTCACAGAAGATTGAGGACAAGATAATTTTCAAAATTCTAAAATGCACTCCATATCAGCTTTAAAAAATAGTTTAAAATTCTAACCAAGCTGATTATAAGATGAATTTAGATACTGTGGGAGCATGTATTCTGGACTTTTTTATTACAGACTCTTCTCCTTCCTCAGGTAAAAAATAGACAACACTTGTTAACATTGTGGTTAATATGCCCTCGTCAGGGGGGCTGGCTTCAGATGTATCGTTCTACTATAACAATTCCTCAGCACTTCTTTTCAGAGGATTTCCACTGTAGAAAAACAATATCTGCACTTCATTTTCTCCATACTTATAAAAATAATCCAAGCCAATACAGTTAAAGAGAACGAAAATAACATTCCACTGAATGTTTTCAGGAAAAAAAATTGATTAATTACTTTATACTTTCATTATTTTTTCTTATAACATATTTAAAGGCTCCCCCACCTCAATGTTTACTAACACCCACTCTTTTAGGATTGACTCAGCATGTTTCTAAAATATTATTGCCTGGCCATGTGTCATTAAGAGCTAAAGAGATTTTCATCAATAAATTTGAGTAATAAAAGATGTTTCATCCTGGAAGCAAAAGGAAATTAACAGAATAAAAATATTTCTGGAGACTAGGGATGACCCAGAAGACAAGCCATCATATTTGATGCAATCAGAGAATGCTAAATGGCTGTGGTTCTAACTAAAAGAAACCAGGAGGTCAAAGAGTAATTAATCCACATGAGATTTATTGTAAAGTTTTTATGAGCTAAACATAGTCCAACCAGGCTTTGTAAGTGACAGAGATAGTGGTACTGAAAATAGCATGACAGAAGGACACATTGTAAAATATAACCTGTGCTGGCTCCAGGAGTCCAGTTGTTCATTTTCCTTGCAGTGACTGTCTAATTTTTCATTGGAAGGAAGGAAAGATTAACATCATATCGACATGTTGCCAGTAAATTAACTACTCTGTGATTGAGTCAGATATTTAGTCATATAATTAGCTGACTGCCACATAATCAGGGCAAGCATTAAGAAGCCAAAATAACGGAGCAGCTGTGTTGCACTCCAGCAATTCAGTAGACTTGTAAACTTCATAGCAATAGTAGTAGCAATACAGCTGATTGAGCAAGATTATGAATAGATTTGCAATCACACATTTTTAATCTTCCTTTCTTTAAATCTTCTTTGGGATTATAACATTCAAAAGTAGCAAGAATTTGTAGCAAGCATTTATGAAATAACGTGTTATTTGACATGTTATTCTTAATCTCATAAAATTGAAGAGTGGCCAATTTTTAAATGATGGATTTTTGTGAGTCAAAATTACTGAGTGCTTAGAATATTTAATATACCTAAGCTCTATTTCTTTAGCCAAATTAAATTCTTTGTATTGTCCAACTATTTCTGACATATTAAAAACCTGAAAACATATACAAAAAATCAGGTATGTTGACCAAACTTCTGCCCAGTTTTCAAGTTGTTTGTGTTCATTTTCCATCATTGATGAAAATTTTGCAGAAATGCAACTAAAACCTCTTGTTCTCTAGACTTCTATAACTTCTTCTGTGATCTCACACTACACAGGATTGCCTTTCAACATTTCTTTTTATGCAGAATTGAAGGTATTTTTGTTCTTCGAGGCTATACAATTTTTAAAATTAATTTTAATATTAATTCATTTAATTTTTTAAGGAAAGACATGCTTTTATCATGTATAACACCTCAAGATCACAGAATTCTCTGGGAAGACATATCTTTTAGATTTGTCAATATTCTATGCATTTCCCTTAAGTTATAGCTCAACAGTTTAAGCAACAAGAAAATCTTTCAATAGCTCAACAGCTTTGTCTTGAGAGTTCGTTGAATAGATATTACACTGCATGCACAAAACTCTTTTTTTCTGGCTATCTTACTATTTATGCTATCTTACAATAATATAATCTGGCCAAAACATAATCTTGACAGTTATTATCAGTAATATCAATAAGATAATGGTCATTCACTTAGCTATGTGTTTATTCATCCCACGGTACGTGTTATATATTTGTGCTAGCCACAGGACTAGTCATCCACGATACTGAGGTAAAACAGCGTGTACTGTGACAGAAGATATTGTTAATTCTTTACACATGTAACATAGATTAAGTGAGAAGAAAACAATATTAAGTGGATTTCAGACTGAACTATTTTTTATGACCATTAGTTAATGTCCAGACACGTTCCAAACACATAATTAGCATCCTTTTTCTCCTTTAACCAATCCCAATGTACATTTTTCTGTACTAGCACTAAAATCCCTCAGCCCAAATCATCATTACCAATGCAACCACATTTTTCAAACAGCTGTGAAAATGGAGAGAGCTTCTTCTCTTTTCTGCTTCCAGAGGAAGCTCATGGTTCCTATTTATTCCCATCCTGCTTCTGAGCTTGAAGAACCAAGAGAACAAAAAATCTCTGATACATGAGTATTTTAGGTTTTGTGGTTATCCTCTCAAAATTGCTAGGGGAAGCTGAAATATGAAATATAACAGTCTCTCTGACTTTCTTGAGGTGAGGATAAGTAGTAGGCCCCAAATGGATATGAAACCAATAATTTTTGCAATACTTTGAGGTGAGGAGTAGTATTACCCCCACTGAAAGAGATGAGGAACTAAGGTCAAAGTAGTTAAGAAATATGTCCAAGGACATAGTGTGTATAAAAGAAAAGCATGGCTACTTTAGAATGATTCCAGGACAGAATATTTAATTGACACTATTTACACATATAATTTTTTTTTGCAGAATTGGAGGCAATGTCTCTATGTTCATTCTTCACCCCAACTTTCCTGTAAGAGAAGGAGTTTTAGATTTTGGCCTCAGACTCCCAGGACTTAAGCATGTTATATAAGGGCACTGAGCCATGAACTTACCCAAAACCTGAGCAGTTATTAAACAAAAGGTTTTAAGTACATTAAGTATGAAAACAATATTAATACCTCAGATCTCTTGAGGGAAAGGATTTTCAAAATGCCGGTAAAAGGATTAACTATTTAATTGATGAGACTTTTTGAAATATGAGGCATAGAACTAACAGTTGATTAATATGTGATAAACCATATAAATTGACGATATATTATATAGTAAAAAAAAGGGTAAGAAATAGAGATGAAACATCGTGTTAAAGATTTAGATTTTCAGTATACTGGATGGACACAAAAATACACACATCATATTTTATGCTTGCTGATAATGTAATAAAAAAATCCTAAACTTCATGGAAATAAATACTAATGACACATATCATGAAAAACTGATTAAACAAAAGAGGAAATTTTTCACAAATCCAGATTTGTTTATATTACTGGCAAGGCTGAGAAGAACAGTGTCATATTATTTCTAGGGAAATCACAGAATGAAAAAAAAATCAAACTCATTCTAAAAGACAAAGACCTAAATACTGAGAAATATTTTAGACTATGTCATTCCCACACTCAGTCAAAACCAAAATGAAGTCATTGGGCAAATTTGCTACAATTGCACAGTTGTTATTTAATGACAGTTATTTGGGGGGAAGGTGAAGGGAGAAGGTATGCCAAAGAATGGGTATATTGTGCTTAATTCAAATAAAATGTTAAATATCCACCTAATAATATCCAACTTTAGCTTACAGTTTAAGAAATAAAAGGTATTCAGCTTCGTTTCTGCCTTCAGCCACTTTTTTCAATAGCAGCAATATGGGCATTGGCATTCACATCTCAACATATGTGACCTTAGATGAGTTACTTAATCTCTCTGATATCCAACTTTTTCTGTAAATGAGGTTATTAACACTGATTGGAATGTTGGTAGTAAATATTAATTTATACTCATCTTTTTTACATGCTCTTTCCTTTTACAGCCTATTGTGAGAGGCAAAAGAAATGCAGGCAAGCAAATTAAAGAGCATGTAAAATAGGAAGAACTGACAACAACAGTGTAAAAAAAAAGATTTTTATAGCATATTTAATAAAGCATTTTGTCCAGAATTTAGGCACCCCCCCAAACTAACTGGAGCTTGAATCGTTGATTCAATGGTTGATTGCAAATGTCTTGAGTATTAGACAGATAAAATCTGACTGCACAGGCAATGTCAAAACTTTAGAACCTCATAGACATGGCCAGTGTACTTAGGAAAAATATAACATAAGTGTGCAAGAGAATAGGCTCTACATTTAGAACTTTGAAAGTTCATATATAAGGTAGTGAAGGTCTTTTATTATAATATTAAGAAGAAGAATAGCTAGGTTTTGTTGAGCACTTACCATGTGCCAAAACTGTTTTATTTCCTTTGCATGTAAATTATATGCAACTCTCATAATAATCCCATGAGACAGGCACTATAATATGTTTCCCCATTGATGAAGAAACAGTTGCAGTGAATTGTATAAGTTTTACACAGCTTGCAAGTGGTAGAGGCAGGTTTTAAGCTCTTAAAAATTGCATACCAGTTAATCCCTGTGAGTGAAAAGGAAGAACTAGACCACAGAACAAATTTAGAGAACTTGACCACAAATTTAGTTGCAGCTGAATGTGATACAGCTATGGCTTTTATCATCTCATTGATTTTATTGATTCGCGTGTCTGATTGGAAGGTCTTGTTGGCTAAAGTGGAAGTTTCATCCTTCCTCACTCCCCAAAGGTGAGGATTGAGGATGGGAGAAGATGACAATCTCTGAATATGGAAGGTCAGTTCTAGGAAGGGATCTATAAAAAGTTGTGTTCCTCTGAAAAATCTCCAAAGCAAATAGACATGGAAAGGAAGAAAAAGAAAAGGTTGATTCTGGGATTCCTACCAGTGGGGTATGGAAGAAGAGCCAGGTAATTAAAAACAGGTTGTTGGATAGAATGGGGTTTGGGGAACTGGGTGAAAAAGATGAAGGGATTAAGAAGTACAAATTGATCGTAACAAAATAGTCAAGGGGATGTAAAGTACAGCACAGGGAATATAGTCAATAATACTCTAATACCATGTATAGTGCCAGGTACTAGACTAATGGGGGTGGGAATCTCTTCATAAATTATATAAATGTCTAACTACTACGCTGTACACCTGTGATTCCACATTTTTAATCAAACTCAAACTTAGCATTTATCATCCTTCTCCTTGGAGCCCACTGAATTTTGAGTGGTGTGATTACTTACAAGTCATCACTTATTTTTCAAGAAAAATAAGAAATGGATGAAGGAATAAAAGGAATATTAAAAGAAGTAAAAGGGAAAAAGCAACACATCAGAAGGAATAATAACTTACAAATATATTTTTCTCAATTAAAAATAAAGTCTTATAGCCCCTGGTGGTCAGTACATGATTGTGTGCACTAAGCAATTAGAAGGTAAGAGCTTTAACTGCTGTTCTCTATCTGTGGGTTGACAACATATTTGTAAAAGTTCCTAAACTTCATGAGCTTTGTTAAAAACTTACTGCTACACTATATAAAATTTCAAAGTAATTTAAATATGATCTGTTCATTTCACAATTAAAGACTTGCATGTGTTTTTTCCCCCACAGCAGTTAATATGGACATATACATATATACGCAAGAATAATATCTATTTGAATTATTATAAATCCATGTTCCTTGAAACTGCATATAGAATGAATACTAAAAATATCTTCTAAATCCTTTTTTTGTAATTGAAAAATGTAGGATCATTTTAATTTTCTGAATAAAGTATAAAGAGAAATTTCTGGAAGCTGTTGAGATATTCCCTGTTCATTGTCTTGGTAAAAATCCATGACGATATATTAAAGACAAGAGGGTGGGAAACCAAGCAAGAACTCTTAGAACACATTTTCACGCACTCTTGTCAAAATCAGAGAACTGGACTTCTTCATTGTTTGGTGGTTGCTTGAACAGTTGCTACTGTTTTATAGAGGAAAGAACTATTTAACATGAGTTCATCTTCCTAAAAATTAATTTCTGCATTAAAAAGAAACAAATAGAATTCATGAAATATTATGGCTGATATTTTAATCACCCATGCCAGAAAGCCAAGGCAGAGAAATCATAACTTTTCTCTTTGCAATTCATGGTGTTAATAAACTAGTTACCACAGGTTCATTACAGTGTCTGCAGGAAACATATCTGAGTTTTCTAACTTTTAGTGATTACATCATTAAACTTGTCACAGTACCATTGTCTTGACATTTTATTTTATTGTTTAAGAAAATAAACTAAAAACATGTTCATTGGTCATTATAAATTAGAAATATATTTTTTCTTTTTACTTTTTTTGAAAGTACAGTCCAATGTTGAGAGATGATTTCTAACTTAGTGCATATGATTTATTCAACACTTGGTCTCAGAAAGACAGTTGGTATAACGATCAGAAAATTTTAGGCATTCTGATACCGGTCAAGCATTGAGAAAAGTATCATGTCATAAGAAGATAACAGCGAATGTTTTATTTTCTGATATCACAAGGTATGCCAAGGCAACTTCTCATTCATTACATCATATTTATTCTATGTGGATCTTTCTTATGCTCTATCTTAGTAGAAAGTCACATTTTGACTCTGCTGAAAGGCCTCGATCCATAAATTTTTTAACTTTCATATCTTATTACAAAGCCCTAAAAATTCTCTCAGAAAATTTCTCCTGAATATATTCTCTGTCCATTGAACTATATCTATTTTCTTAGTTTAGCCACCACCATGTTTTTTTGAATTATCATTGCAATAATTTCTTAATTAATTATTTTGAAGCTATTAGTTAGATACATTAGTGGATTGTTAATTAAATTTGGGGTCATTGATTAGCAACTTTTAACAAATAAAAAAGAACAGAATGGATTATAATAGAAAATGTAAAATTTCCTTGCATATAATTTTATAAAATTTTGTTCCAGATTTATGTGTTTGTAATAATAGTAGCAGTAGAAGCAATAGTAGAAGTATATTATGATGTAAGGTGTATTTCTTACCATGCCTCTTTATTAAACAGTATTGCTCTAATCAGTTCTTTAACGCAAGGACTCCAACTTTATCATTCTGTTTCAAGGTTAGTATTATCTTATTAAAATGTACATTTGATCATGTTACTATCCTAACCAAAAATCTTCAGTAATATTGATCAAGGGCTTCATAGCTTGTACCTACTCTTACTTTCAGAACGTTCTCTATCTACATCCATTGCCTGTTTTAGTTCTGAATGGCATCAGACTATACTCTTCGTACTTTTCTGTGTCCCTTTGTTTATGACGATGTCTTTGCCTAAAGTGACCTCCCTCATCAAGACACTCTAGCCTTTAACCTAAAAAAAGTCATAAGTATTCTTAAAACTCAAAGGAGAATATCCATTGCAAGGCTTTACATCTTTCCTTTGGCAGAACTAACTGCTTCCATTGTAGTGTTCTAAAATATTTACTTATATCTTTATTCTACCATGCATGAAATTCTGTCATATTTAGTTGCTTGTATAGGGTTGATGTATATCTTTAATGGAATTAGTAGAGCCAACCATAATAATAATGAGACTTACTCTGTATATACATGTGAAATGAGAATTATTCACAATGGTATTTGATGAGCAGTCTTCTAGAGCACTGCTGATGCTCTAAACCAGGTCCTGAAAAAATACAGGCCCTTGGACCAGATGTTAACAGAACTCTGAAAAATGGGTAACTTTGTTTATACATTTCCCTATTTAAAGGGAACAGCCTCTCCTAGGCCTGTCATGATTAATGCAAGAGAAAAAAAAAAGCTACCACCTGGATTGGACCTCCAGGCTGTCAGTTTGTGAGCTCTGCATTAAATCTTCTGATTTCCTGTTCAATATTTATTTTTAACATGTTGGTTCAGTTAAACTTGTTAAAGATGTTCCATTGGAAAGTTGATATAGTGTGTGTTTTGGGAGATAAGCTAAGGAAAACAAAAGGTACCAATAAATATGTTAAGCCGAAAACTGCATTTTAACTGCAGTTGTTAGAATGTTTAACTCTCAGAAGTTTTGCTAACTAAATTAGATCAAAACTGAAAAAAAAGTTGTCCTTTTAAGTTGGAATTATTTACACTTCAACAAGAAATATACCTATTTTAAGTGGCTAGTGTTTTCTGTAAGCAGAACTATCATTACTCAAAACGAGTTTGGAAACTAGAGAAGTTCTAAAGGATGATTTTTAAAAAAGTACCCTAATTTTTAAAAATACTCATAAGTCAAAATTTATGCATAAAAAAAATTGGTACATAAGGATGAAAAGCGGGAAAAAAACTACAGTGTTTAGCATTCTTCCAATTGTTAGGATCCCTCCCCACTTAATTTTATTAAAGCATAACAGTTTCAGTTTGTGGTTTGTAAAAAATGAAACTCTCAGTTCCCTCTTAACCAAGACAGTGTCTTGCTTTCTGTTGAACTTCATATAAAATATTGAGCTATGCTTAAAAGTCTATTTTATGTTAAAATTGTCCAAGACTTAGAAATCTTCTCACGAATAATTAAAAATAGATCATAAATATCTTTAATCTAAAAGGAACCAAATTAAGCATTCCAAATATTAATTGTTCTCTTAAATTACATATAGAAGATCATACCTGGAGAATTTGAAAAATTAAAGTGAAGGGCAAGGCATGGATATATACATGTTACAAAACTGAGTAGGATTATTAATGAACTCAATCATCAAGGTCTAAAGAGCATGAAAAGCATATCCACACAAGACTCTGATAAGATGGTAAGCACAAAGAAGGGCAAGAATATCCATAAAAATATGAATCATTGAAAAGAAAATATTTTTCCTGTCCCAAATGGAACTGCTTTAAACCTTAGCTTCATTCGTTTTATAATTAATTCCTTCTGTCTCTCTGGTGGCAATGCTCTGTTCCTAGATCTATTATTATTATTGTCACTGTACTATTTCGTTACTCTTGTCTACATGTCTGTCTCCTCCAATAGACTGCAAATCCCAAACAGAATAGACTACATAATTTATCTTTATATCCCTCATACCTCCTGAAGTCCCTCAGAACTTGGCATCTAGTAGTTGCTTGATAATTGTTTGTTGAAGGAAGAAATACTTGTTGAATAATGTTACAACAGATTAATAAAACTACTGCTTCCATTTTTAAACTTCCAATAAATGGTTTTTTGAATTTTTTAATAATCATATTTAGGAACTATACATTGAATACCAAAAGTCATACTGGTAGTCAAAAATAATTATGGGATTCTAATTTGGAACATTCTTCCTAAACAATTAATGTATCATAGTAGAAAAATCACTCCCAGTATTTAATAGGATTATCATGCTTTTGAATCAAGATTGTATTTTTCAGTCTGATCATTAATATAATTCACTAAACATTATAAGAGCTAAATGTTACTACCTTATACCCAATACCACACATATCTAAGTTAGTCAAAGAACATGCATATAATTGAGTATCAGTAATTATATTTTACAAATAAGGTGAAGGAGCTTCAGTTTATAAATCTCCAGAGCTAGGATTTGAACCCAACTTTGAATCTGAAACAAAATGAATCCAAAATTTATTGCGTAATACTGCAGTTTCAAATGATTTTATTATCTGAAATACATATTCTCTCTCTCTCTCTCTCTCTCTCTCCCTCACACACACACACACATGCACACACACACACACACACACACACACACACACACACACACACACTTGGCACTAATGAGAGAATACTCAAAACTACAGACTATAAAACTCTAAGTTAAATTTTTATGTTTGTTAAAACAATATATTTCATGCTTAATTTCACCGGGGAGTGTTAGAGCTGGAACATGAGCCTCACTCTTTTAACTCCTACTGTATCACCCTTCCCATCTATACTCCAGATTTTAAACATAATTTTTAAAATTAAAATTATTTTTATTCCCAATTTAAATTCACTGCATGAGGAAATACACACACATACACACACACACACATGTGCGCACACACACGCACACATGCAAGCACACACACACACACACACACCAGTACCAAAAACAAGTTAAGCTAGTCTTCAAACATAAAACATTGTAAGTCTCCCTCTAAAAGAAAATCTACATTAACATCTGATACCATACTGACTGCCATTGTTCTAAAAAGAAGTTTCAAGTAATGACATAAGTCAAATAATATACGGAAAAGATTGATTTCTGTGGTTCTAGGGATTTCAGTGGTTGTCAGTGAAGTAGATATGGGAAGCGGGAGGTCTTATCTCCCAGAAAAATGTCAGAGTCCTTTCCCCAAAACTATACTAAATGATGTTGATGTAAAATAATTTCTCTCCCTTTTGATAATACTTGTATTTACTGGTTCTTCTTTACATATTTTATAATACTGTGACTTTCCAAGCCCCTGACCTCATAACTTGTATTAGTTATAATAATCTGTATAAATCATTAAAAATTATCCTTGTTTTTCTTTGGCAAGGAAGTGATAACTCTCCTGATTTTCAGTCTTAACATTTTCTTGCATATATCAGAAGGAAAGACAATACTCCTGGACCAAAGGAAACAAACAGCCAGAATGGGAGATGCAGTATTAAATGGAAAATGTTATTTCTACAAGGTGAACGATGAGAAGGAAATTTATTCATAAACCATGTCAACCAGAAAAAAAAATTCAAACAACAGTGTAAGTTGACAGGACCTATTCCAAAGTTATCTACTGAAACTTAAGAAAATAGAATCACGAAGTTTCGAATATTGAAAGGAATTCATGATTCCATCGAGTTCAACTATCTCATTTGGCATATTGGGAAACTAAAACCCTAAGTGGTTTATGTTACTTGTTCAAAGTTACACAGCTATACTTAGCAGCAATGCCAGCAGGAGGATCTAGGTTTCTGAACTATCAAATAATATCATTTCAATCACACTTCATGGGAGAATACATACTACTTAGCTACAATGGCCATATAACTGCAAATATTTACATTTTATGTAACCAATTTTCTCATCATGAATATTAATCCTAATATATCAGAAGGAAGAAAGATTTACATTTCTTGAATAACTAATCTGCACTTAGGCTTATACCCTTTCACACATGTTATCTAATTTTATTTCTACAACAACAAGAAAAATATACAGATTATTTTCTTCATATTAAATGTGAAGTAACTGGGGCTTAGAGAAGTAAACAAACCATTTAAGATTGAATATACATATTAAATGGAAGAGTTGGACCTTGAAATCAGATCTACCCGATTTAAAAAGATTTATCTTGTTTGATTAAGGTGTTAGCTCCCTTGAGAGAAAAGGTCATGTCTCCTGCACACTTATCATCTTTAGAATATTTTGACATACTTTTGGCATATAATAAGTACTTAACAAAAGAAAGAAATCTCACAGATGATCCATAGACCACAACTGAAGAAACTACTCAACACTATAAAATCAGCTTTTTAAAAATTATTTTATATTTCTTTGATTTTTTAATTTCTTTCTAGCATTATTGAGATAGAATTGACATATTACATTGTGTAAATTTAAGCTGTACAACATGAGTATTTGATATATTGTGAAGTGATTGCCAGGACAAGGTTAGTTAAGACACCCATCACCTTACATAGTTACCTTTTTTGTGGGAGTGTGGTTTTATTTGTTGTTCAATTGGTTTTGTGAGTCTAGACTTTGAAGAATGATTAGTACCTTGTGGAAATATGAGACATTAAAATGACGTTTTTTCTTCTGTCTTTTATTATATGTCATCAGAATTTGAAATCTATAATTGAAACAATCTCTCACTGATCTTCATGTTTCAGAGTAAAAATGAACTAAAAACCTATCAGTCTAGTGTAGTACTAACTGTTATTTCTAATTGAAAAAGATGTTTTCGATCTTTGAATAGGAGGGAATAAAAAGCTCTGTTATTGCTTCCTTCTCCAATTTACGGTGTACATTCAGGAAAGTCATTCAAAACTCTGTGTTCTACAGAAAAATGTAGTTAACCTAAGCCTAACTACCTCAGAGGAACCAATGGAAAACAATTCGGATTCTTCAAGATTCATTTTCTGTCATTCAAAACATGTTACATTTTAAAATATAGCATATTTATGTTATCATTTGCACTTTCCATTATAAAATTCATATTGTTCTTTGATTTTCCTAATTTTCCTTCTACTTCTATTCCCATTGTCACTACCTTACTTTGCCATTCATTATCTCCACCTATAGACTCTTTTCAGTATTACCCTTTTTGTCTCCCTCTAATTTATCTATCACCCAGAAATCTTCCTGAAATTTAAATTTGATCAGGTCATACCTCTACTGATTGGCTCCACAGACTACCTGCAAAATTAATTCCACCCTCCTTACAAAGGTGAAATAGACCCAGCATTACCTGTCTCTCAGCCTCCCTCTCCAGCCTCACCTGCTTCCTCTGATCTATACAACCTTTTATTCCAGTATGCTGAAACTACTCATGGACCTGGGAAAGCCACTCATTCTCATTTCTAAGTCTTTATGTACATTGTAGATTCAGTTTGGACTAGGTGTCACTCTCTTTTCTCTTTTCTATACTTATCTCCTCAGTCTTCATGTGCTACTTCTCTCAGAAAGTCATCCTTGGTCATCCACTTATGTCTCTCTGCCTCTTCCCCAGTGTCTAATTCTCTGCATCCCTCTAATAAAAACAATCTGCACATATTAGTTCATACTTTATCTCCTTCACTAGGCTGTCATCGTCTCAATGTAGAGACTTATTCTTCATTTCTGTATCTCCACTTTCTGATAAATGGGCGAGTAAAAGAGTGAAGAAGTTAATGAATAAAGTATAAGAAGGATCAAAGCTATATTATGCATCGCTTAAAACAGTAAATACTGAAAAGTTTGTGTTTGTCTTTGGAGTACATACTTTAGGCTTATGTCCATTTACAGATGAGTCCGATAGCTGAAAAATAACAAATACTTTAAGCCCAAAACAGGAGTTATATTTTAAAATCTATAGAAGGACTAATCAACTGCCCATTTGCTAATGCTCATTTGATGTCAAGGAAGGATCTCTATAATATTTTGATTCATTAATATGAATCATACCATCTAAGCTTGGTTTATCATCTTACTCTGTCCTATGACTTGGATTTTATCATATTTTGCCTCCTCTGGTATCTTTCTTATTGAGAGCCTTTCTCTATCTTATCTTTGACTTATTTATTAACATGGTCCTTCCATCTGCAAATATGCTCATGCTCTATACCTATAAGTATGTTCCTCTCCTCCCTATAGCAATAGCAAAAATCAAACAAACAAACAAACAAGAACAAACAAATAAATCAGCAAACCAACAAACTCTAAGGGCCTTTCTTGGACTACAGAATACTATGTAAATTCTTAACATGGTATAATGATCCTTCATCATTTAAGCCTTGCCATTTCCCCTGCCACATTGCTGCTCATTATGAACATAATAGTAGAGTGGTCCCAAACTCTTGTCTTATCCTAAGGCCTTAGAAAGCATTTGTCTTTGCACTTACTGGTCCCGTTGCCTTAGATTCCTCTTTTCCATTTGTTGAATGACTAATCATCAGATGTATGATGATTTACTTGTCCTTTCTTGTTGTATAATTTTTATTGAATTAAACATATCGGGGTAACATTTGTTAATATATTATAAAAGTTTCAAGTGTACAATTCTAAACTACATCATGGGGAAATTGCACTGCATGCTTACCAACCAAAGTTTAGTCTCCTTCTGTCACCATATGATTGTAAAATGCCTTTCTACTTAAACAATTGTTCACATTTGGATATATTCCTAGAACTGAAAATATTGAGTATGGATATACACAATTTTTAAGTATTGCTAAACATCAAACTGATTTTTGGAAAAGTTTTATCAATTTACATTTTAGAAAGCAGGAGTGCCAATATCATTTCAACTGTGTACTAAATATTAAGAATTAAAAAACAATTCTTACTAGATTGATAGATGAGTAATTGTATCTGTTTATATTATTTTTAGAAAATGGAATATTTTAAAAAATGTTTTAAAATATAAAAGTTTATCAGTCATTGTCATTTCTATTTTTTAAAAATTATCTCTTGTAAATAAAATCTTTTTATCCAAAGCGACATGATTAAAAAAAAAAAAAAAGCTAAAGCCTTACCTCACAACACAATCCATAACACATTCTATTTTTAGTTTTAAGGTAAAATTTTAAAATCATGCATAATTGGAATAAAATAGAAATTCTGATTTCTACCCAGAATATATAATTTATGGTTAAAATAAAAAGAAATCACAAAAATAATTACTTTAAAAATGACAAAATTTCATAGATCAAAAATATAAATAAAATGTTAAATAAAAATAAGTTAGAATTCCCTGGATGGATCTCTACCAAAAACTTAGTTGTTTGAAGTAAAAACATTTGAGTTAATGACAAACATATTCTCTGTGAGAGGGGCTGGGGAAGACCATTTTATGAGCACATCGAAAACCAGGCATTTTTTTTCCCTAAGAGTCTATTTTGCTGTGGAAGAGTTAGCATTCATAGACGGTCAAGAGAATAATCGAAAGTTTGCCATAAATTACCCACCAGTGTTGAATGAAAAACTGAGTTATAAAAACTCATTGTATCAGTCAAAGCAAGTCAATTCCTCCATCTTTTTCTTTTGTGAAACATATCATTCCTTCTCTTAGGAAGCTAGATCATCGCAAAGTAAAACATTTTTATCTTATTACTTCAGTTTCATGAATACATATATATCTTCGTTACAATTATTTCTAATTTTATGTACTCAGATTTTATAGATACTCATCTATTCAAGCAGTGTTACTGTGTCTGCACTTCATTTTATCTAGTGTTAATCAATGTCATCTATATACATATTTGATAAATCAGGGGAAAGTTTGTCTTTTTGTTTGTATCAGAGAATGAGAATTCGAATTTCTAGTCAATGGCCATTGCTATCAGAATGTGGTGACAAATTTAATTTTTAACTACATTTAATTCGAACAAGATGTGCTTTAGTATCATTCATCATTAGTTTTGTTTTATATTTTATGCATTTCTTTACTATATTTTTACATAAGAATTATTGTGCTCTAGTCATGATGGCCTGTGGTTGGCATTCATAAAGTTTTGTTGTATATATAAACCAATGTAGTAAGTTGTTAATACCTTTGAGATAATAATTTAATGCTTATCTTTTAACATATTATTTTCATTTTAAATGACCATAAGAATAATATCAAACAAATGTGTTTCAATGGGTAGGATTGTAATTAATGTGGCCCCTGGATGGAAGAAGAACTTTAGGGAATTATTTGTGCAGGCCTCTAAATTTACTGGTCATATAAGTACTGGTATAAAAAAGTGCTTCACAATTTTAAAACTCACATATATTTTTTTCCTTCTTTTTGTTAGGAATATAAGTTTAGTCAATTGAATATTTGGAATGTCTTTTTATTAGTTAATAAAATAAAGCTATTATTAGATCTAAAATTGCACTTCTCTTTACTTAACAACGCCATAGACATAGATGTTACTTGAAGAAAAAAAATGCTTATCCTAGAGAGTTAAAAAGAGAATGTTGGAGATAAAATTATACATCTTACAGAATATTCTTTTGTGTAGATCCTGGCCTGTGCCTACCCTATGGATGCAAAAGCACTTAAAAGGAAATCACAGTTTCCTCCACTTTCAAGGTAGCACATTCAGAGAATTCAAAACATCTATCAATATTTGAAGAAGTAGGTCTAAAAAACAACATTAAAATAATATTTATTAATTTTTTTTGCCATTTGCGACCACATGGATGGAACTTGAGGGCATTATGCTAAGTGAAAAAAGTCAGACAAAGAAAGACAAATGCTACATAATATCACCCATAGTGGAATCTAAAAAAGCCAAACTCGTAGAAATGGGGAGTAGAATGGTGGTTACCAGAGGTTGGAAGGTGGGAAAAATTAGTAGATGTTGGTCACAGGGTACAAACTTCCAGTTCTAAGATGAATAAGTTCTGGGGACCTAACACATAGCATAGCAATTATAGTTAACAATACTGTATTACATGCTCGAAAGTTGCTAAGAGAGTCATCTTAAATTTTCTCATCAGAAAATAGAAATGGTAGTTACGTGACCTGATGAAGGTGTTCATATTGCAAAGTATAAGTGTATCAAATCAATAAAGGCAGAGCTTATAATCTAATTAATGTTGAATGAGAATTTATCTGAAAATAATGCTTTGGTTTATAAAAGTAGAGGTCAATTTGAATATAATACCTGGATGAATCTGATCATTGCAGGATCGCTGAACTAATTAGTGTCCGCGACAAGCAAACCAGGCATAACTTATCTCTCTCTTAACAAACCTACTATTTTATAAGAAAAGTGGGAAACAAACAAACTAGGGATCCAGGCTATACCTGCAAACAACCAACCAAAACTATCTATATAGCTATGCAGATACACACAAAATATATCTCCAAAAAGGTGAGAAATTTGAAAGATTCTATAGATTACTAAAATTTTTAACAACTTTAATCAGTTTGATACAGATGGGAATTATTTTAAGGAACGGTGCTTTGATTAAGTTTTAAATAAAAAATCTTTCTTGATGTTTTAGCGTAGAAGAGACACATGTACAAAAACAAAGGGCCATACATACACATATTTGGAACAGGAAAAGGTTTCTGGCACACAGACAGTGAGCCAGAATATCATGACTAAGACAAGAGGTTTAGAAAGGATGACACATCACTGAAGACCAGAATTTCCCAAGTAGCTGTTATACAATAAATTTTTTTTCCCGTAAAGATTAATTATTTCTAATGATAAGTGGACTCCTAATAAAGTTTTTCTTGAAAAATCAGAAACCCAATCCTGAGCTACATTTCCCTAATACACACTTTAATCTAGAATATTCCAACTTCTATTTTTGGAAAATAGTAACAATAGAGGGAAAATAAAAAAAAAAAACATATATATATAGTGGTAATTTTCATGCCTTCATTAAGATGATTATCCTCATCTTTTTATACTTCTTAGTTAGATCATAACACAGTTATAGACCTGTAGGATTGATCATTATTGCATTCTTATTAAATAACTTTTAAAAATAATCACAGCTTAGGAAAGTATAAAGAATCTCTTGAAAGTTCTATTCCCAAGAATACTCTACAATTGGCAAATGCTCCAAAACCAGTAAGTGACTTGCAACAAGTAGATAAATAAGTTGAGATCTAATATGTTATGGAGATCTAACCAGAGTGATTATAGTCAATAATGATGTACTCTAAACTTCAAAGTTATAAAATACTAGATTTTACTGTTCTCACCATAAAAAAAGAAGCAATAATTATGTGACCTGATAGAGGTGAGAGACAACATTAAAGTCTTAATTTCAGAGCCTGAGGTGGGACTGAACCTCAATCGTTATAAAGATCCTAATGCTACAGCTCAGAGGGATGCAGGAAGGAGAAATCAGTCACATTTGGATCCTGTATTCCTTCAGTATTAGTCAGCTTTTAAAATTATCTTTACATTGCAACAATTTCCATTATGCTCTAAAATCTTTACTTCTTTATTTTACCTGTCCTCTGAGTTTAGTCTCTTTGGAAATTCTAGAAGCTTTATGGTTTTTTTTTTTTTCCACAACCATACCTCACATAGATTTCAATGTTTGAAGGTCATTACTTCCACATCCATTGTCATTCTCTCATTAAATATTTTTATCTCCTTTTGGATATAATTTTGTTTGTATATCTACATGTTAACAGTCCAATCAATTTAAGAGGTCAGGTTTGTAAAGTATCAACCGATATCAAATGAATATGACCCTGCATCTGACTGAGAAAAGGTAAAATGATAAGGTAAAATGTTTGTAGTTATATTCATTGTTGTCAATTATATTCACCCAATAATGTTCCATTATGATTTTTCTTGGCTATTAATGTTTTATAAATAATTAATGCATTTTTACCACTTTATAGGTATTATAATTAATAGCTATAATAATTAATGATATTTATTTTTAAGACTATATATCAAAAAGATTTTTTCAAGATCTATACTTTGATAGGCTGGATTCCAGCATATTCAAGACTTCAGGTTGTCAACATGGCTAATTAGCATCTTTTCTACTTATCTTTATATTGCACTATTTCTTATTTCAATATACATACTTTATTCATTCAGCAAATTTTTCTAAAGAACTAAATAAAACAAGCTAAAAAATCTATCCAGATATATGAATTGGGATTAAAAATTGCTAATAGTTGTGATGCCATCATGATCCCATTTCTACTGTTGTGTTTTTTTCAGTTAATTAGTTAATTAAGCACATGACTCATCAAATATATGTTAACTATCAATGAAAAACAAACAGATATGTCTAATTATGTGCAATAACTCAAAAACTAAAAAATACTAACATACATAAATATCATGTATAAAGAATAATGAAGACAATTTGGCCCAATATATCAAATATCAACTTGTTAAATTATATTCTTAGAATCTGCTAAATAATTATCATTAAAAAGTAAAATTACCTTACATCTATTGCATCATTTCATATTAATGTTTATAATGTTTATGAATAAAATAATAGAATTTGTTTAATATAAAGATAATTAGAAATATAATTAAGTGAATTAATTCATGCACTAATATAAATAATTAATTGTTTATATTTGTGAATAAATTAATGTTAAATAATGAATATGAAGAAGAAATATTAAGAAAAATTATTTTCCTATGCAGTATTAAAAATAATAAAATTGCCATTTGACAAAAAATGCTGGTGTGAATCTTTTCTTTCAATGACAAAATAATTTTAATTTTATATTTCAGGGCAAATGTAAATTTGGATGCTTCACAGAAAGCATATTGGCTTGAGCTTTCAATAATCCCTAATATTGTTAGATTGAAACATTTATGTCAGTTTTATACTCTTAAATTAAACATCTTTGAAGAAATTACAATCTTTAGGAACAGTAGAAAGCTTACCTTATTACAAAATTGTGACTATCAATCTCCTTTCCACATTCACTATCTAGCAGGATGCCAGAATTTCCAACAACTGCACAGGTCTTAAATCTGCGATTTTTCATTGGTGAAACTTCAGGTAAGAGGCTATGCAGATCCTGAGAAATATTTAGTGTCCGGCGCCTGTCAAGCACATAGTGTATGACATCACCAGGCTTAAAACTGCTCTTGACCACTGAGACATCTCGTTCCGCATCTAGGAAACGCAGAATGTTCTTCCTGTAGTTGAAATAGAAACAAAGCTTTCCATTAATGATAACATATTCAAGAACTTGTGATATCATTTACAAAGTACCAAATAATAAAATGTAAATTGGTAAATTATTAATTTTAAATTGTAATGTGGTAAGTAAACCAATTAAGTAGTTTTCATAGGGCATAGAGTATATTTTTAAAAAATCATTTGCAGTTTCTCAATTTATACCATTTGTGAAGTGAACATGGCCCCCATCTACCAAGATATATAGAAAAATTAGTTTATTAAATAAATTACAATTGCCATGACTTGACTTTTTATAACTAGATATTCTGCTAGATTTAATTTTCTACAATCACCTATTTTGTTTAATGTCTTCTAGTTAAGATGAGTAGAATTAACTTAAAATTGTTTGGAATTATACCTTAGTTAACTCTATAAAAATGATTAAACTTTTCAACAAATTTAGATATACAGTTTAAATCACGTGCATATTATAATTATTTGAAGAAGAGATAAAACTATAACACTATCTTCATATGAAAGTTTCCTTCCAAGTTCAAAAATCCAGAAAGCAAGTTCAGTACATTAGAGGAAAAGAGGAACAGAGAGAACACTGAACTTCTTCACTTCTTTTAGTATTTGATCTTCTAAATTTTAATTGAGTACATAGGTTCTCAACAAGAACATTTTCAAGCTTTCAAACATAGGTGCACTGGCTATGGTCATGTCAGTTAATTTTCTTAAGTGGTATATGAGTAGATCCTGTGCATGACTATGAGAGAAATAAACTTTCAACTTGTTTGATCCTTGTATTTTAAGGTCTCTTTTTTTATGGAAGCTTAGTCTATCCCACAACTAATAAAGAAATTGATAACATATATGAGAAGCTACATAAACATATATGCATATACTAAGTTAGGTGATGGAAAATGAGATGATAGATACAGCTGGCTGGAAAGCTGGTGACCCTTGGCATGATATAGCAAATCTCCTGATGCAATTATTGTCTGCAATAATATGGAAGTCATGCGCTATATCTAATAAGCCTGTTAATATTGGAGAATTGGTTAAAAAGTGTTTTCATGTTTTATGTTTGCTGCACAAAATAGCTAAGTTGCAAGATGAGATGGAAGGGAATATCTCTGGCAATGACCTGTAATCTAAACTCTGTGAGGGTCTAGTAATTGGGACCTCCCAAATGTTTCTAATATTCCAATGAGCAACAGGTGCAACTATAAATCAGAGCCATCCCAGCAGCAAGAGGGATATTGCCTTCCCACCAAAGTATATCTATTCAAATGACTTTAGAGTAGCTGTCATTAAATTGAGGGAAAGGAGGGTTAGGCCTGAATAAGAGAGGACAGACAGAACACTGAAGAGCTGTGTTCAGAAGAAATCTTCAGGTGGGCTTATTTATACCAGGAACTAACTACAAGGAAGTAGCCCGGGAGCCTAAATAAATTTTTGAAAGAATTATATTGCCAAAAAAAAAAAACAAAAAAACTATGAACCTGTCCTACAAAGTCTAGTGATTGCTTGATCTTTAAGCTACCAAACATAACATTTAGAAACAATCTGAGAAAGTTCTTTTTGGTTGAAAGTTGGATATTATTTGCTAAAGTGCTCTTACTGCGAGCTTGTATTTTCAGAGTGCTAAAAACAATGCCATTATTATGACATTCAAGATATGACAGACATATTTTTCCTTTAGTGGTATTATTCTTTAAGCTACATCACAATTTGTACATTTTATTACTAAGCACAAAATATGACCTTCTCCCATCATCCACCGAAAGGGCAATTCTCCAAATCACACTTGTGAGCCAGAAGCATGACTAGCAAGGAGGAATGGAAAATAACAGATCTTTTTGTTTTCTTTACTTTGGTTTGCATTAAATATGTCCCAGTTTAATATGTGGTCTAATTAGAAAACCAGGTTATTTAAAAATTTATTTGGCCAGATTTTACAAGGGATATGTCCGTCAGCTTTCTAAAAAAGGATATATTGAAAAAAATTTCTCAAAAATTCAAAATATCAGGTTCATAAAGAGTGGACTTTGTATAGGAAAACCTGTATAAATACCCTATAAATAAAATTTAAAAATTAATAGAAATACTATCAGGCACCATAACAGTTCATCTTAACAACGTAGAGAATGTATAAGAAGAGAATCACTGGTGAAATCAGTAACTGTAGGTCATTTGAACTGCAGAAAATTCAGAAGTCTTTCATCACGTTAAGCAAACAAATATGATTCTTAACAAAAGTTAACTAGCACCAAGAGCAGAAATCCATAGAAACTTTTGTACATACTTATTAACAACTATCTATTTGTTTAGGGGAAAAAATTTAGTACCTGACACCTGTATTTCAACAAAAACTTTTCATTTCCTGTAGAACGACAAGGCTGGCTTTAAATAAAGATTGCACGGATGTGGTCAAATCACCAAACTAGATGGTATTTTCCTTTGAACATAATTTGAAGGGGTTGCAATGGATATTTAAAGATATAATTCACAATTAGTGACATGTTTGCAAGCATGAAGTACACAGATTCCAGGTCCAGATTTGAAAGAAGACTCTTTAGCTTGGAAATCCAAAATGGAAAATCCCTATACTTATGAAAATAGTTAACATGTGCATGTATGTCAACTGATTACAAGAGGAACTTTCCAATAACAGCTCCTCTGCTGTGTTAGAAAGTTAACAGCAAAAATATTTTCAAACGTTAAGTCTTCTAAGTTCCTGAGTATCATAGGACATCTTTAATTTATTCACTCAGGGAAAACTGTTATAAAAAAGTGGACTATTAGAGTTCAGAAAAGTTTTGAAAGACATTATATTGTCCTATGTGCTTAATGAGAACAATAATTAAGTGCAGATGATACTTTTGTATGTGTTCTCCTATTTTTTAAATAGGAGCAGTAAAAACAGTAAAAGTGCCTTCCAAGACAGAATAAAAAATATCAGAAAAAAAATATCAATTCATATAGACTAATCAAAGTATTAAAATATAAGGTTTTAGGCAAAATTCAAAATGATTGTTAATGTAGTATTTGCTTTTTTTAAACTGAAAGAGTGAAGGAGGAAACCTTGAATGTCTCCAGTATGTTCTTTTTCTTACATTGAACCAAACATTTAGTTACTCTTTTAGGGCTTAAATCCACACATGAAAAATTATCTGAGCTAAGATTCTTCATGTAGGATGCAAGAAAGATTGAAAATAATGACTATTAGTGAATAATATTGTGACTTCAATGCTTAATATTTTTGGGGGGGAAACAGTTAAGCAAAGGTTAGTTCTTTTTTTTTTCTCCCTAGCAGGCTGTAGGCATTTTTTAGATTACTGATGTAAAGGACTATAGAAAGTTCTGTGAATTTACTAAGTCTAGTTGTTGTTCAGACTTTAGAAAGAAGAAAACTAATGCTTAAGTATAATTACCTAAAAGTCATTGGAAGCATGAAAAACTCTTGTACATACATTGAACTGAAATAACACTTTAAGTATCACCAAGGAGAACAGACATGCTTTTGCTCAGAAGATAACTGATATGAATGAAAAGAGCAAGTTAAACAAATTACTTCAGAATGAGAGAGATAGAAAGAAAGCTCAGTTTAACTTTTGGGCTCTACAGAAACATGAATCAAGAAAAGCTAGTGTTTAATATGCAGGCTGAACTGGTATAGTAAGCCCTCCTCATTTAATGTCATGGATAAATTCTAGGAAACTGCAATTTTAAGTGAAAGGACATATAACAAGACTGATTTGGCCACAGGCTAATTGATATAAACAAGAGTTAAGTTCCTACAATATATATCTGGTCACAAAACGTCACCAAACTTCTGAAGACCCAAAACACTTCAAATATTAAACACTGAAATAAACGTGAGCTACACATACATTTAAGAAAGGTGAATAAAAACAAGTAAGAGAATTATTTTCTAACCCACTTATTCCAATTCAGGATCATAGGTGGCCAGACCATATCCTGGCAGCTCAGGAGGCAAAGTAGGCACCCACTCTAGACAGGACACCCTCCCATCACGGGGTGCTCTCACACCCACACCCACACTCACTCAGTGTAGACTCACGAGTTCACCTATTGTGCATGTCTCTGTTGTGGGAGGAAACCAGAGGACCCAGAGAAAAATCTACATAGACATAGGGAGAACATGCAAACTCCACACAAGCAATGGTCTCAGACAGGTATAGATTTTTTTTCATCATCAATGTTATAACAAAACTACATTGAATGGAAACCACGTTATTTAAGGTCCTTCTGTACAAGTTTTCCTAATACGTAGTTAAGTTATTACCAAGTTTTTAAAGCAGGGGGTTGCGTTTCCTGTGTGTAACTTAAAAGAACAATAACAACAACAAAAAAAGATTCCTTATATGTCTTTAACTGTCATTTTACAAGCATAATGTAACTTTTTAAACCCCATTTAGATAAGAATGCACCTAAATCAGCAACTGTTTTCAAGATAAAGATGACTGAAAGAATTCAAAAATATGTTTCACTTTTAGTGAGACTAAAAGTCTTAGTCATAAAGATATTATTTTTGTTAGGCAATGCTGGCTTAAACTGAAAGGTTTATTTAGACTGACTGTTAAACTGACAAAAATAGATTCTATACAGAAACTTTTCAACTGAATTTTCAACTAGAACTTCCCTTTCAACATTGCCCATCATTCGAAATAACAGCTGTAGAGTCTCAGAGACTTAATTTACTAAACATTGTTTTCACTTGTGAAATGTTAAATATAGCTAACCTATCACCAGGTGCCACTCTTTCTTCTCTGTAGGTTTCCTGTCAACAATAAGCATACGTGCTGTAGCAACTGAAATTTAATCTAGATGACATTGTTGACACCACCAGCAAGTATTGTGAGAAAAATCTTACAGTTGGAATGCATCAAAGTTGAGAAGCAAATTAGGTTGACATACATATTAGGAATCAGTTTTTAAAAACTTTTGACAAAATTCCAGACAAAAGTCATCACTGAATTTAATTGTTACTACATGGTTTACTAAAAAGAAAAAAGTTTTAAGAATGCCAAGTGTTTTGTTATGCCTACAAAAAAACTGAGAAAACACATGATTTTTTTTTCTTTGTCTCAAAGATTATTTTCATGAGGCACCATAAGTCAGGATCTTAAAAAACATAACCTGTAGCTTATTAGGACTTCTGAGCTGAGGGTCCTCACTGTTACCTCACTGAAAGATATTCTAGTATCAAAATAAATATCCTAGAAACAACCAAATGAAAACACAAAGGTATCTCAAAATGCTTGAAGGAAAGCATTTTTTAGTTTAATTTACACCTCAGATGGCCATTTCATATTTGGCTCAGCATTTGGTAATATTGGATCAATAACATCTTACATGTATTTTGTTATTTTAGAACAAAAATGCTGTATACTTCATAGATGCTTTAATCGTATACATTTTTAGTATTAACATATAGTCTTCCGATAAGTTTGTTTCTTAATAAGAGCTCTGGTTTTACAGGCAGACTTGCCTAGCTTTGTAGCTTGACTCTGCCACTAAGAAGCTGTGTGACCAAAGATGTGCTCTACTGGTCACTTACTAAACAAAATAAGTAGAAAAAGTGTTTGTGGATCTTTTATAAAGTAAATAAATGCAGGCAACAGCAAGATTTTTTTACAGGTAAGCACATATAAATTTGAAATATGCTTAACCTGCCAGCCTTATCTGTTTAAGAACTCTGATATGTAATGATACTAAGAGTTGAAAATATTTTTTCTGACTAATTATGATGTGCTTACTCTGTTCTGATGAGTATTTGAGCTCATGCATTTTCATACATCCATGTTAGGTATTGTTAATTCATTAGGTTCTATTCAACATACGGAAAAAAAAAAAAAAGACAAGAAACAACCCAAGATGGAAAGAAAAAGTCAAGTCACAAGTGTTAGGCATGACCAAATAATGTCTCAGTACAATGTTTACAGATTTACTCACAACATCTGATGAATCTTAAAAGTGTCATTTCTTAACTTACAATAATAAAGAACAAACTAGTACCAATAAAATCAAGTCTTTAACCAAGCTAATTATTTTAATTGTGAAGTTAGCTCTAGAATGCATACACTTCCCTAAATTACAGTGAATCTTCAAAGTGCAATGAATTAATACATAAAACCATATCTCTTAGACAACTCCCCAGAGGTATAGTTGTTCAATGAATATATATAAATCAATTCTTGATATGCTTATCAAAATAGCAGAGTATATACAGGGCTGAAAGAATTAGTAAAAAAGTAAATCATGTCTATAAATGTAGGAAAAAACAATTTATCTTCAGTGACTATTTCACATTTTAATGCAAATAGATAAATAATTTATTAGAAATGTCACAAGAGCATTATAATTTTAATGAGATTTTTTAAGTGAGAGAGATGTAAGCATGGTTCAATCATGTAAGATCAAAAATGATTAGTTGTAATGGCTTAATCAAAAACTTCAAAGAAGAATTTTGAAAATACTTGTAAAATATGCCCATACCCACTCACAGACAAAGTAATACGATTCTTTATAAATGCTATTGATGTGGAGGAAAAGCAAAGAAAAAAATATAATAAAAAATATGAATAACTTAACTTAGAAAAACATAACTTAGAAAAACAGCATAACTTAGAAAAACAAAAGCTAAGCTAACAATCAACTATTTCTGTATTCTAAATTTTTCACTACAGGTGTCAAACTGATTAATATTAGTTACTAATGCTATAGGCAATTATAATTTCAATGAACTGTTTGCACATTGTGCAATAATAGTTTTAAAAATTGTTATTTTCTTGTAAAGAAGTGACAACTTTGTATGTATTATTCAATATTTGCTCACTGTTTTATTGTTTACTTCTTTATCTCTTAAGGGGAACCTTATGAAAAGAATACTAATGCTTCATACACATTATCAGCTGTTATAACTAAAAATAGATCACCATTAAAGATATGAATACAACCCTCATTAATTTGTAAAGTTGCAATAATGAACTGCTTAATACCTTTAGTTTGAATACCTTAAAAATAGCAAAACATACTTCTGTAGTTTAATGCACATCTAAAGTATTTATTCTTGTATAGATACTAGGAAGACATAGCCAGATACATTAATTAAACTATTTCCAGTTAGTTATTTAATTTACTTAATAGATTTTACTTTATATGACATATTATTTAGCATGTCTAGATATATTAAACTATTACAATTTATTTCATTTTACCTTCTTCCATTTCTTCCCTTTACCTGATCTGTATAGCTTTACCTAATCAGCTTACTTCCTGCCAATCATTCAATTTTAAAGTTTACTTTTAGATTCCTATTTCTCTTTCCAGTCACTTCCAAAGTTTTAAAACAAAGTAGTCTAACCATCCCTACATTTCCCTGACATATCTCTTGAAAGATACTCTTTCAATACGTAGTGAGTGCATTTGCAGCAATAAATTCTATGAATTGCTATGCATACTTTAAAAGATGAGGGTTGTAGATTCTTCCTTCAAGTTTCTTACACTCTAAATTATTTATGGGTATGATCTAAGAAGTGATTAGTAGTAACCTAAAGAGATCAGCAGCTTATCCTCTTATAAAATCTCTGTGTTAATATCCAATCATTGAATAATTAGCATTTTGCCAATGCTAGAAAAATGCAATAATTTTATTATGTAAAGGATAGTTATTCTCTTGAATTATTAAAGAGCTCTGATTTACCAAAATGCTCAGATTTAAACATACCAACCAATACAACAATGTAACTATAGGGAAAAATTATTTCCTTTCTTCCTTCATAATTAGGAGGGTCTGGCCCTACTTTTCTTACTAGTAATAAAAGTAAAATTGAAGAAGGTAGATATAATGGGTATATGGAGGCACTGAGTTTGATTTCAAGAGCTTGTTTAGCTACAATGCTAACATCTTACAAAGAACAAGTTAGTACTCTAGAAAGCTTATTTTCTGTTTTTTATCTATTTAGGATAAAATTATTAAGACTTTTATTACAGAAGCTCACATACTCATTGAGAGAGTAAGTTAAATTTATTTGTAATTGTATTTGTAAACTGTATTTGTAATTGTCAGCAAAATAAAGTTAAATAGGCTCTATTGTCATCTAGTGTGAGAAAACACAAAATCAGTATGAAGACTTAGTAGGGAAGTTAAAGCTAACTCTCAAAATATATGTCTATCCTGAGTAATTGAGTGAAGAAAAGTATGTAAATATTAGTACTCTACTAAATATCTTATTTCATTAGTTATAAAGACAGTATATTCAAAATTCAGACATTCATCCTTAAATTTCTGACTGTATGATTTGGTTTTTATGGTTTCATATTCTTCAGTGAATAACATTTAGTAGAACTTGTTCACTCTTTTATTAAAGTATTCATAGTTAAACTATAAATCAAGCATTCAGTATAAGTTTGCCAAGCCTAACGTATTCAAAAACATGATGTGAAATGTATTCTGCCTTATTAAAGAAACTCACCTTATCTCCAGGACCAAAGAGGAATTGATTTTCCAACCTTCTACAGAGTGCTGGAAAATTGAAGAGCCAGCCTTTCGAATGATCTTATCGGAACTATTGACAAGTGATCGACTCAAACACAGTTCACCATCTCTGAAACAAAATAAAAATGCCAGCTTTGTGAAAATAAGAAGCATTTTGTCTAAGTAGCATAATACATAACTTGATTTAGATTTCTAAATTTCTAAATAACAAATTGTAGGTAGAATTGTTTCTACATGTTAGAAGAAGAGGTATGAGCACGATGAAAGGTATTATAAAGATTAACTGAATATGAATTCATCAAGACAATTATTTATACTTATTCTTTTTGAAATAAAACCATTTTCATATAAAGGAAAAGCCGTTGACAGCAAAGGAAATCATCAACAAAACGCAAGGCCATCTACCAAATGGGAAAAGATATTTGCAAATTATACATCCAATAAAAGGTTAATATCCAAAATATATAAAGAACTCATACAACTCAATAACAACAAAAAAATCTGATTAAAAAAATAGGCAGAACATCTGAATGACATTTCCCAAAAAAGAAATACAGATGGCCAACAGACACATGAATAGATAGATGGTCAACATCACTAATTATTAGGAAAATGCAAATCAGAATCACGACATCATCTCACACCTGCTAGAATGGCTATTATCAAAAAGAAAAGAAATAACAAGTGTTGGAGATGATGTGGTAAAAAGAAACCCCGCATGCACTGTTGGTGGGATTATAAATTGGTTCAGTCTATATGGAAAATAATATGGAAGTTCTTCAAAAAATTAAGAATAGCAGTCTATTAAAAAATTTAAGAATAGAACTACCATATTATCTAGCTATTCCACTTCTGGTATTTATTCAAGGACTCTGAAAACACTAATTTAAAAAGATATATGCATCCCTATGTCCATTATTTAAAATAGACAAGATATTAAAACAACCTAAGTGTTTATCAACAGATGAATAGCTAAAGACATGATATATAAAGACACACATACAATAGAATACTACTCAGCCATAAAAGAGATGAAATTTTGCCATTTGCAACAACATGGATGGACCACGAAGGTATTATGCTAGGTGAAATAAGTTAGATTGAGAAAGACAAATACTATATGAAATTAAAAAATCAAAATGAACAAACGAAACAAAATAAAAACAAACTCATCAATTAGACAACAGGCTGGTGGTCACCAGAGTGGAAGGGTGGGGGGAATAGGGTGAAATGCATAAAAGGGGTTAATTTTATGATGGTGAGTATGTTATAGTGTACACAGATGTTAAATTATAATGTTGTACACCTGAAACTTACATATTGTTATAAACTAATATAAGCCCTCATAAACCAATATAAACAAATGTTACCTAGATAAAAAAAAAAAAAATCTTGAAAGAAAAAGGCTTTCATAGTATTAAAAGAAAAAAAATTATCATCAAAGTTCTGTTCCCCTTTAGCCAATCCCTCCCCACTGTGTTTAGACAATAGGACAGGATGTTTGGCCAATTCTTCTGCATCTGTATAATTGTGATTCCCAAGACTGTAATTTTATTTTCACAGAAGGCATATAAACATAAGGGAAAAATCTTTTGTTTTGGAGTAAGAAGACCTTGGAATATCAGGTGATCTGGACATGGTGGTGATTCTATCACTTGTTAGGCTATATGACCTTGGATAATATTTTTTTTCTAGGCTACTGAGGCCTTATTTTACCTTGAAAATTGCAATAACCATTATCTAATTTACAATGACTTTGTGAGGATTAAGTAGGACTCTGTATGTGAAAGTAATTTATAAAGCACTATTGAAGTGCTAATTTCTAAAATTACATTGAGTCTCAAAACAAGAGACTCTTTCCTAATAATTGGTGGTGGGGGGAAGACAGAGATTGTAGTGGGGAGAAAACTCATTGAGTAGCCATTATTACTGGTATTTTCTATTACATCAAAAGAATTAACTGTGCTACTCCCTCCAATCAATATTAGTGTCAGGCAAGTATGCCATGTATCATGGTAGTAGCAGGGGTACTGGAGATAATGATAATAGTGAAAGGTACCTTTGATAGCATTTATGCTATTAGGACATTTATAGCTGAACCAGTTCATTATTCAATAGACTAATTTCTTGGTACTTTACAAGTGTAAACCCAGACTCAGAGAATTGAAAAGCCACCTGTGTATGGCATACTTTTCAGTATCTGCATTTATTTCTTTACATATTACTTTTTAATGTTAAAATCTCAAAAACATAACTAAAAAGTAATATAACTATTTGCTCAGTCACAAAATCTAAATCTGTGTTTATTACGTAGGCAATCCTCTCCTACTATCAATGGAAACACTGCATGTGTAACAGCTGTTAGATGAATTCTCTAATTGGAGGCTTGTAGTTTGATATTTTTGTCCGTATTCTTTTTTAAACATGTAGTTCCAATTTGAAGCAACTCAAAGCATCATTTGCAACTACTCCTGTGAAATTTAGAACTCTGTAAAAATTAATATTTAAACTATTCTACTTGTGAAAATGATACATTTGCATGTCTATGCATGGCTAGTAAGAATCATTTTATAGAGGTCATTTAGGATGCAAGGAAACATGGGGAGCAATTTAACAGTCAGTGGCCCAGAAGTCATTTTTATAATACATGTCTAATGATAATACCTACATATTAATGAAAATGTGGATATACAAAGAAGTTATCCTTCACACTTTTGAACATATGCCTTTAAGAGTATGGCACAAACTCACTGTTTCTAGCGGTAGGGATCTTTCCAGCTTACCATTATCATCTTTTTTCTTAACCACAGATTGCTATGGTTATAATAATTAATTCCAATACCAACGAACTTTTATAGGAGAAATAAAAATATACATAGGTTGGCATTTTTAAATATCTGTGGAAGATTGCTTTACTGATGTAGATGCTTTTGACACAGCAAAATGATGGTTATGATGTACCTATCTGTATGGAGCCTTTTCAGAATCTCTAAGATTAAAAAAAATGTGATTTATATTAATGAAATGCTACTATGTTACTCTGCTCTTTGAATTGTTTTCATTGAACTGGCTGGTGACAAGCCAAATTTCAGACTTTTATCACTGGAAAGAAGTTTGAATAAAAAACAGCTACAACCAGTCACACTTCTTGAAGTCAATGAAATTCCTACATGAGAAGGCCAGGCTTAGTGCAATCTGAGGCTCTGGAGCAAATTTCTTTGTATAAAGTTAAATGGGTCCCAAAGGAGTTTTCATTTGTGACCTTGGTAATGTTCTGTCTTAAAAAAGCCTTTTCCTTCCCATGAATGCAAGGCATGAAGAATGTTGCCGCCCACTACAGTTTCTTATTCCAGATCGGACATGATTGCTAAACAGCTGCACTGAAAACATTTCTTGCATAGGGCTATATACAGGAAGATTCAATATGCACTTCTAAAGGGAAAATTATAAAACACATCAAGGAAATAATGCAGCATAAAGCAGTATATGTTATACAGTATTCCTGCTTATGTGGAGCTTAAAACCTACTCAGATAGAATCAATGCCATACTAGAAACAAACTAATCATTAGCTATGTTACTATATTTACCGATATTTTTTCTATTTGAAATTTGAGTTGTGAGGCATCACTATAATTTACTCTATTAATTCTGCAGTACATAACAAATATGATTAATTTTGTTTCATGAAATTAGGTCCCTGAAGCCTTGCATTCAACTCCACTGAAAACTCTCCATGACTTGATTTTGGAATGAATGTGTTTCCTTTGGACTAGGTTAAATTTCCTCCTTAATATAAAATTTTTAAAGTCAATTTTAAAAAAAGAACTTGCATCAAACTAAGTCTGAACACAAACAGCAGGCAGTTTTGTATCTTCATTACATAAGTGTCAAACAACTAAAAATAAAGATGAAGGATATACTACCTTAATTTACTGTTTTATCGTTTTTATCAGAATTCCAAATATAACATATAGAGTAAAGTACATTTTCTGGGTTTCATAATTTACAAGAGTATGTTCTACACTAGAACAAACTGGAAGGAACTTTGCTGACAATGGTGATACTCTAAGTATGAATGCTTATCTCTACAATCAATACTGTCATAAGTCTCAGAAATAATACTGATGAGACAACCTAAGGTACACAATCAAATTCAAAGATCTCAAATGATAAGAAAAGTAATTTGAAATCTCATTTGTGGTCAACCAGAAAAGTGGTATATGGCAAATTTTAAGGAAAAACAATTAAGAAATATTTGTATAATATTACAGTTTGTTACACTCTCAAATATATTATCTCATTAAATGAGCATACCCACATATTATTATCTGTAAGACCCTTAGGTTAGCACATTTCCAATGACACCCAAAGAGTACATAGAGCCAGTGAAATCATGGGCCACTTGTGAGGCAAGCGACACTTTTCCCATTAAGAAAAGATTTATGTCAAAAATAAACCACTTCATACCCTCAATGCCCTTTGAGTTCAACCTTATTAACTAGTCATCATGCCAGATAATTAATAGGTTTTCATGAAAGGAAATATCAGTTTTAAATGTTCCGTAATTACTTGACCTATTCTCATATAGTCCCTTAGTTAAAAAAAAAAAAAATGCTGTTAGTACTCCTGTGGACATATGAGAATGTGGATGGGTGGAAGGAAAGTTGTGCTGGTGTTCTTTTTCCTTCTGTAGGGAATGACTGCTTAACATTGTATATAAGAGTAATACTGCACTGACTCTAGATGGGACCTTCAGTTGAGAGAGGGAGAGGTCCAATAGACAAAGAAATTGCCTGCCTATTGCAAAATGATAGCAGGGAAGCTAAATATGAATCTAGGGGGATGTTTTAAGATATGAGTAATATGGAAAACCCTTAATTGAATCTACTGCCCACTGGCAAGACACGCAGTGCCCCCGCCCCCACCCCAAGGGTCTTGCCTCGCTTAAATATTGGCCTGGGCTCTGGAGTCAAACCTCCATTCCAGTTCACTCATCTCAAAACAAGCCCCTCCACCTGACTTGGATGAAGTGTCAATGAAATGATTGTTTAATGAGTCAATTCTTCCACCAGAAGCAGTATTTGGGAGTTAAAACGAAATCATGAACTAATGTCACAAGCTTTTTCCGTTGAACGTTTTATTCTGAGGGAAAGGGTGCTCAGGGGGATTGGCTGTCCTCTCATTGCTCGCGGCCGCGCCAACTCCACGGTCTTAAGGATGAGCCGGTGGCGACCGCGGCAGCCAGGACACTGCGGGGCACCAGTAGAAACGCGACGCCAGCAGCGGGCTCTCTGCCTCTCCACGCACACCCGTACTAGTGTGTTTTAATTTAGGAGGAGGAGCCCGGTTGCCGGCTGATCAGGAAAAGTGATTTTTTTAAGGGGGCTTGATTTCTGCAGAAGGCTTCCCCGTCTCTTTACTCATTCTTCCATCCTCACCGCCAGCCCTCGGGGATAGACGCGTGGCGCACCTCTCTTCCCGGTGATTAACTCAAGCGCCTGCTCTAGGTTTTCTCTGGGGAGCAGGGAAGAAATTGCAGCTAAGCCCGAAAAGGGTGCAAGCGAAACCCAGCCCTGCCAGCCCAAACGTCGCGCCTGTGACTGCACCGCCTCTTTTTGCCCGGCACCCTGGGTGCCACCCACCAGCGGCGTCCAGGAAAGGGCCACAGGAGGAATGTTACTCCTCTAATGTGGAGCGTCCCGGGTCTGTTATTTTCCCCCGGAGGGACTCGAGGTGCGCGCCTCCCTGCGGAAGGTTTAGGGAGGCCCGGAAAGGGATCCTGGGCAGCATGTGGCGCCTCTCTCGTCCCGCCCACTCCTGTTCTCTAGGGTCGCGAGCGGTGGGCCCGAACCCTCAGAGTCCTGCAGAAGCTTGGCCGCTTTGTCTGGGCTCAGGCTTGTCTTCGGAGCCCATCAGCCAGGATGAGAACAAAGAGCCTCAACCCCTATGCCCCAACCTCCGCCTCTCCCCCACGCGCCGGTTCATCACCTTCCTAAAGACGCCTTTGTCTGCTCAGCAAGCAGAGGTCTGCCAGGGATGCCCACACCCTTGCCCAAAGTCCTTCTTTTCTGACAATTGAGCTAGGCTGTATTTGCAACCCTGTGTAAACGACCTCATTCAGTTTGGCATTCCTGCCCCCCTCCCAGACCATTTATAGATTCGTTGATGCATAAAGACCATCCAGTCTATTCCTTATTAGCTTTCACATTCTCTTCCAGTTTCTTTAGACTGTACTTCTGGCTATCTTAGTTTATATAAAATAGCAATTCCTTCTGTAAGGATAAGCCTGCCTCTTGCTGACTTAAATGCTCATTTCTTAGGGAGGAGCAGGAATATTAAGAAATGGAGTGCAGGAAGTTCGTGTGTGTGTGTGTGTGTGTGTGTGTGTGTGTGTGTGTGTACGCGCGCGCAACCACACACACACACGCGCGCGCGCATTTTAGCAGTCCTTATGCCCAACCCCCCCACAGCCCCGGCAAGGGTTCTATGTTCGCTTTAACAAACGGCAAGGAAAATAAAAATCAAACGGGCATCTCTGTCAGTGCGGAGTTTTCGATAGCAAACGGCTCCGGATGAGGGAGGATTTCCGAAACAGGACTTTGAACACAGTTGACAACCAGGTTCACATCCTCAGAAAACGCTTCCAAGCAATGTAAGCAACACAAAGTTGCAGCCACCTCCTGGGTAAACTTCAAAGACACAGAGGCCAGGGGGAGGGAGGAAGGAAGTGTGGTATTTAGATAACTTACTTGGGGTAGGGAAAGAGTCTGAACTCATCAAGACAAATTTAAAAAAAAAAAAAAAAAAAGCAGAAATATAGTCTGCGGAAAACTACAGTCCCCCAGGTTCTAAAACTGTATCCATGATGCCCATGCCTTTTACCCACGGAAGAGTAAATAAGGAAGTATCTAGAGTTTAAAATACCCAAATCTAACCTACACCAAATAAGAGTAAAGAAACGGTGGAGACACATTTTCTGATTTCTGGGCTTTAACTTCAGCCTTTCAAAAAGCCAGCTTTCTCTAGCATCTCCTAGAGTGATAGGGTAGAGAAAGAAGGAAAGGCAACCAGATGGTCAATAGAGACATCCCATTTGAGTTCTGCCCACGGATTAAAAGGACAAGGGCACACGTTCTTTGTTGACACTTCTGCAGTGACTTCCCCTTTTACGTGCAAGCCCCCAGCGCCAAAACAACTGTCACTACCACCAAACAGGGGCAAGTTGAACTCTTACTGGGAACACACCGTAGAGAAGCACACACACCTTAACAACTGCCTTTGTTATTTAATTCATGAAACTAAATACACACAAGCTCACACGAACACACATACTATCCCAACACTCTCGCTATCATCTATATTCACATTTCATTTATGGCTTGACTTTTGTCATATCCTGAAATGAAGCTTTGCATTTACCCGATGAGTTGTGTCTCCTGGTGCTCCTCAGTTCTTGCTATTTCTTTTGTCTTATAAAAGATCAGGAGCAGACTTATCGTGCAGATCGTCCACCTCTTCCTAATGGAGCGCATCTTGGTTACCCAGGAAAGTCCTGATTGTCCCAGCTCTCGCACCTTCTCTGGATATAAAAGCTCCGTTTAGGAAATATAGTCGCAGGGGCGGGGGGGCGGAATCTGTAAAATGCGAGGAGAGCGTGGAGCCGGGATCGCAAGAGCAGGTCGCGAGGGTCCTCTGAGGCAGAGCTCCTGTTGGTGCTCAAGCGCTGCCCAGCGCTTTCCCTCTCGGTTCGCGCCAGCTCTGCTGGGTCGCTCCTCGTCGCCAACCTAGGTTTCAGGTTTCTTTGAGGACGAGACACCTTGTGCATCAGAGGTGGCGGCCGCTTCTGCAGCTGGGTTCGGGGGCGTCACTAGCCCTTCCCTTTTCCTAGCAGGGAAATGATGAGCAAAACCAGCCAATCACCGGACTGAGGAGGCGGAGGCTGCTGTTGCCTTGCGTTGCTGGCGGCTGCTTGGAGAGTAACGTTGCCGGCTTAGAGGAAGCCGGCAAGCTCACACACACACACACACACACACACACACACACACACACACACCCCAACACTCCTACACCCCGGGGAAAGCTCAGCACTCCAGGAGGAAGTCAGGCAGCTCTTCCAGAACACCAAAGCGTCAGCTCCCTGAATTGAGAAGCGCCGAGACAGTCTGTCCCCAATCAGCGTGGAGAGGACACTTGTGTTGCGGGTAGATCAGAGAAATTCTTCAGATAGAGCGAGGGTGCATTACAAGAAGGGTCGCTTCTTCCAAGCGCCTTTGCTAAACACACGCACGCGCACACACGCATCCGCGCGCCCTCCCAAGTAAAGTGAATGGGGAGAGGAAGGACCAAGGAGGAGAAGGACGTTTTACATTCCGTGCACAGTTCAATCTGGAAATCATGAACTGATTAACCTATCGCCCACTCAGGGTGGGTGGGGGATGACAACCCCGACTCAAAATCCTGTAGGAAAGAAGTGATGACAGAGGTATCATTAGACACTTTATGGATGCTTATGTGACTCGTTGCCATTTAAAAACTCCTCAAGCAAAAGTCAAGGAAACTCCAATCCCACTTAAACTTTACTGAGGAGAAACGGGATTCTGAGAAAAAGTAGTCACCAAGGACCTTCTTTTTAAATGCAAGCTTACTCACGCCAAGGAAAAAAAAAAAGGAAGGAAGGAAGGAAGGAAGGAAGGAAGGAAGGAAGGAAGGAAGGAAGGAAGGAAGGAAGGAAAGAAGGAAGAAAAAAGAAAGAGGACAAGCTCTTCTTCAGAAGTCTCAATGACATGCATTTATCCTCTGATTTTCACCTTCTCCTTCCTCCCACTGTTTCTTCACTTCTACTGCATTATATAGCAGGAGCATTTTTCCAGTTCTGGGTTCCAATCTTTAGTATGAGTTCTTCTCCACGGCTCTTTGATCCCCGCCCCCACCCAGAGAGAAGCTTGCTGCTGGGGTACGTCCCACGCCTTGGTTTGGCTCTTCAGCGCTAGGCTGGTGGAAATGAATCCAAGTCACGCTTGGCGTGAGACAATGCCTAGAAGCCAGGATTTCCACCAGGTACAGGTGCTAGTCCCAAATTCTTCGTCGCCGACCCCTCCATCCCCGCACCGCCCCATTTCTCAATTGAATTCCTAGTTCCTTCAGATTGCGCAGTGGCTCCACCCTTCATCCCTTCTTGGCCGCTGGGGTTTACACCCACACAAGCCCGGAAATGGTGAGGCCCACCACCAATTCTTCGCTGGAGAGGTCTAAAAAAGGGAGTTCTGAGTTACTAGTCCCATGACAGCTTAAAATAACGATAACAGCCAGCTTCCTTGTTTAAAAAAAAAAATCGAGGTCCCCGCTAATGTTTAATATTCTTCGCCTAAGATTTAGGAAGTTAGTTAAAAACCTCTCAGTTCTGGAGCCTTGTATTCACAGCAGGGCGAACTAAGGGGTTGGGTCTAAAATGCTCAAAGGAGCAAGTAATGATGAGCCTTTATTGACACAACAAGTGGCCCACTGGGAGCCTTTCAAGTTTATTGATGTCTAGGCAAATCTCACTCGCTTTAATGCATCTCTATCACACTGACTTCTCAACTTGCAGAAAGTGCAAAAGCAAAACAGCTTATTTAAGTTAAAAAGGAACCTGGACAGGGAAGAGGTGGACAATGCATGGTTAGGATGCTAAATTCTCCAGGTTATCTTTTGATTTTTAAATAATAAACACATATATTTTGGGTTTTAAATAAAACACCACTTGCTGGTGGTGATGCAGTAATATGCATCACTTAATTAAATTTAACCAGCATTTCTTGAGCAATTACTATAGGTCAGGCAATTTGAAGGCATGGAAACACAGTGGTGAATAAAATATAGCATCTAACCAGACTCAAAGTTCACTCACTGGGAGAGGGGGTAGATTGTAAAAGAAATAGCTGTGATATGGCACCACAAACTAACAGTAGCAGTTGAAGCATCTACCTGGATCTGGGGTAAGTTACTGGGAAGAAACAGAGGAAATGTTTAAGTCTTTGGGAGCAAGGAAGCTGAACTTCCTTTGGGGAGAGCACACAAACTGGGGTTTGCAAAGCTACGGAGAGGCAGGCAGAGACAGGACAGATCATCTCAAGCAGAGGATGTGTGACTTCAGAGAGGAATAAAATGGTGGCGCTTAGGGGAACTTTGAAGTAGTTCAAGTACAATTATAACAGGAAGTGAGAAATAAGAGTAATGGGACAAAAGTTTCAGGGTGATATAATATTCTACAGGTCAACAATGTCAAACCGTCTCTTCTAATGGGAAAGTTGCCATAAGAAAATCTTCAAGAGGAAAGTGGGTTTAATTCCTGTATTAAGCTTTAAGTTAAATTAGGGGAAACTGTTCATTTGGCCTAAACAGAACATAACAAACCCACCAACGGCAAAATGAAAGCACACTAAGATCTAGTTCTGGAAACACATAAGACATTTTAACACCTAAAAGGGAAGAAGTGAACTTCCCAATTGTATAATGCGGCTGTTTCTAAATTTGTTAAGCATAACACCTTTTATATTGAGGTGAACACTTCTAAATGACTGATAATAGTTCAGTGACACTCAAGAGATTTCCTGTCTCAAATTTGAACAATTTAGTGTTTAGAGTGTATTTTAGTGTCATCTGTTTAATATTTTTAGATCCATAACAATTTGCCAAGTTAATAAAAAACATACAGGCCAACACTTGAGCCAAATCGAGGACTGTCTGGTTCTTCTCAATATGCAATTAGGTGCAAGAACAATAAATATACATATTGGATAATAAGTCTCATCCACACAAAGTCCTTTGGACTCACTGCCTTTCATTAGAATATCATTTTGATGATCCTGAGAAATTAAAGCTGTTCCTAAATTTCCATTCTATCTTTGGATTGTAAGTTCTTCAATAAAGAGAACACATTTGTCTTTATTCAGCACAATTCTGCAATTACACAGTACCCTGCAAATAAATAATGCAAGTAATGGCAGCTGCTTTTAAAATGCTACTTTATCTTTAACTTAATGTAAATCATATTTTAATTGCTGGCTGTGCCCTCAACTTTAGCTAGAGATATATGGATAGACAGTTGGAGTCTCAGTGGGTTTTTTAACGGTCCAAAGACAGTTTTTAATAGACTATTTTTTAGAGCAGTTTTTAGGTTTACAGCAATATTGAACAGAAAGTACAGAGACTTCCCATAAACCCTCACCTCCAAACATCCACAGCCTCCCTCACAATCAACATCCCATGCCAGAATAGTACATTTGTTATAATCAATGAAACTGCCTTGACATATCATTGTCACCCACAGTCCATAGTTTACATGATAAGGATTCACTCTTGATATGGTATATTTTATGAGCTCTGACAGATGTATAAGGACATATATACACCATTATAGTGTCATAAGGAGTAGTTTCACTGCACTAAAAATCATCTGTGCTCATCTTATTCATCCCTCCCTCCCCACCAACCCATAGTGGACATTGATCTGTAATGTCTCCATAGTTTTGCCTTTTCCAGAAGTATTTAGCCCTTTTATATTGGTTTCTTTTACTTAGTAATATGCTTTAAAGATTCCTTCATATTTTTTCATGGCTTAAAAGCTCGTTTTTTTTTTCAACACAATAATGTTTCATGGTCTGGATATACCACATTTTTTATCGAAATGCCTGCTGAAGGACCTCTTGGTTACTTCTAAGTTGTAGCAATCATAAAATTACTATAAACATCCACATGCAGTTTTTTCTCTCTCTGTGTGTGTGTGTGTGTGTGTGGACATAAGTTTTCAATTTATTTGGGTAAATACCAAAAAGTGTAACTTCTGGTAGGTTTGATAGTAAGACTATGGTTAGCTTTGTAAAAAACCAGAATTGTCTTCTAAGTGGTTGATTTTTCCATTCCACCAGCAAAGAATGAGAGTTCATGTTGCTCCACATGCTCACCAACATTTGCTATTTTCAGTATTTTGTATTTTTACCATTCTAATAGGAGTTAAATGATTTTTTGTTGTTTAATTTGCATTTTCCTGATGACATGTGGTATGGAACATCTTTTCATATGCTTATTTGCCATCTGTATGTCTTCTTGGTGTGATATCTGTTCAGATATTTTGCCCAGTTTTAAATCAGTTTTTTTTTTCAGTTTTTTTTTTCATTTTCTTATGGTTGACTTTAAAAGTTCTTTGTATATTTTGAACAAAAGTCATTGATCACATATTTTATAAATATTTTCTTCCAGTCTACAGCTTATCTTCTCATCCTCTTGACAGTGTGTTTCACAGAGCAAATGTGTTTAATGTAATTAAGTCCAGCTTATCAATTATTCTTATATTCATTATATCTTTGATGCTAAATCTAAAAAGTCATTGTCAAACTCAAGCTTATTTATATTTTTTTATGTTATCTTCTGGGAATTTTATAATTTTGCATTTTATATTTAGGTCTACTATCTATTTTGAGTTAATTTTTGTGAACAGTGAAGGTATATGTCTAGATTTTTTTTATTATTTGCTTGTGGATGTCTAGTTGTTTATGAATCATTTGTTAAAAAGACTATCTTTTCTGCACTGTGCTGCCATTGATCCTTTGTCAAAGATTAGTTGATTATACTTCTGTGTGTCTATTCTTTCACCGATATCACATTGTCTTGATTACTGTAGCTTTATAGTAAGTCTTGAAGTCTGGAAGTTTCAGTCCTCAGACTTTGTTCTCCTTCAATATCATGTTGCCTATTTTGCATCTTTTGCCTCTGAATACACTCTTTAGAATAAATTTGCGAATATCCTCAAAATAATTTGCTGGAATTTTGATTGGAATTGTACTAAATCTGTAGATCAAGTTGTAAAGAATTGACATCTTGACAATATTGAGTCTTCCTATCCATGGACATGGATTACCTCTTCATTTACTTAGTTATGCTTTGATTCTTTTAATCAGAATTGGTTAGTTTTCATCATACAGATCTTGTACAAGTTGAGTTAGATTTATATCTAAGTATTTTACTTTTTTGAATGTTAAAATAAATGGTACTTTTTTTTTCATTTCAAATTTCAGTTGTTCCTTGCTAGTACCCATAACAGTTTAATAATGAAAATGTTGGTATTATTAGTCAAGAATCTCCAGAAAAACAAAATCAATAAGATGTGTGTACGTACAAAAAGAAAGAGATTTATTTTAAGGAATTGACTGTGTGACTGTGGAAGCTGGGGCATTCCAATTTTCCGGGGTGAGATGATAGCCTGCAGACCTGGGAAGATAAGAGTTAATGTTGCAGCTCAAGTCTGAGGATATCTGGAGGCAGAAATCCCTCTTCCTTAGGAAACCTCAATCTCTTTTTTCTTAAGGCCTTCAGCTTATTGGATGAGGCCCACTCACATTATGAAAGATAATTTGCTTTACTCATAGTTCATTGGTTTAAATGTTACTCTCATCTAAAAATACCTTTACAGTAACATCTAGATTGGTGTTTAACAAATATCTGGATACCACGAACTAATCAAGTTGGTACATAAAGTCATCGCAGATGGATTGGTTGGAGTTTTTGTTAATGACCTTACAATATAGTGAGAATTATTCATGCAAAGCCTTTTACCTATGAACTAATGATCAGGGGAAAAAAGAAGCATATTAATGAGAATAATGAGAATATTCAACTAGGTAGCTCACTCTCTTATTTTTTTTTTTGTACAAAATAACTAGTTTTTAAAAATTTATTCTAAATTAATTTATTTTGCCATGTAAATATCATAAAAGTTTCACTGATTATTTTTTTGTGTGTATATATGTAGTACTTCTGTTACTTTCAGGTTTTTTTTTATCCATAATAAGCAAACTAATAAGCTTACAACAGAAAGATGATTTTGACTCTAGGTACAATATATAATTATAAATCTAATATAATTTATGAAACAACAGGAAAAGTCCCATCATTGCCATTCTCAGTTCTTCCCCATTATCTAATCCATGCCACTTACATTATTGTTTACATTTATTACTTGATCTCTATTTAAACATGAATGTCTTTAGAAGAGACAATTCTTATGCACTGTTAGTCAAATAGTCTTCAAGTTGTAATATCCATTTGAAATGTATGAGACATCTTTTAACTACTGCTAGTCAAATATACTCCAATTTTGAATGGGGACTTCAATTGCTTGTAGTCTACATTTTGATTGTTTATAATCCCTATCTCCTTTAGTCCTGTAATCCCAGGTCTTACTGTTTTATTTCCTGCTGCAGAGATCCCTGAAACACATATACTCTCCCTCACATGTTTTTGGAAGTCCTAGATGTCCTACCTTATTACCTAGTGATATTTTTTCTGTGTTTTGCTTTTGCTGTGTTTCCATGCTCAATGGTGATGGGATAAACTGTCTGGTAGGAAGAGAGTAACCATTAGGCTAATTATTACCTCAAACTGCTCTCCTATCAAATAGTGGTCACTTCTAAGGCAATTTTCTGTGTCACTATCTAGGGAGTTTATTCTTTAGGGCTGTAATTTTTTAATTTTAATGTATTGAAATTTTAGTAATGTCAACTTTTATTGAGAAAATAACTAAATAAAGCCCTTATGAACCAAAGTTTTGAATGCAATGTCTAGAGATGCTTAATCTGTCAGCAGGAGAAAGTTACTGTGGGAAAATGAATCAATAAATACTTATTGGAGGGAGCCTGTAGGAATAAAGGAAAAATAATGAGTCGAATTTGCATCTGACCTGTGCCTCATAATATAAATAATTGATTTGTCTTCTGCATTACCACAATCATATTTGTCCACATTCCACCAGAAAACTTTATGTAAATACCTATGGCTAACATAGGTACTGTGGCTAAACACACACTTTCAAAGTCACAACTTATGTAAATTATGAGTTTATATTGTTACAATTGTGCTCCTATTATTAGGAAAACAAAGAAATAAATTTTAAAATTTATTGAGAAGATATAAAATAGCTGGGGATTTTAAATGCTCCTGTGTGAACTAAATGCAGAACTATTAATCTTTTGACCACATGTGTTAGATGGAGACATGAAGAAAGTAGATGGGATTTGCCCACTAATAATCTTTTTTACACAGGAGTAAATTTATAGGGAATTCTCAGGAGTGAATGAATTATTACAATATTTCTGATATGTAGAATTCCAGTGGAGACTAACCTAGAATCCATGAAGATTTTGAATGTGTGTCCTTGGTATTACAGATAACCTGTCACATCTGTTGAGGTGAGTAGGGGTGTTCAGGCTGTTGACAATTCTTGCCCATGGATGTGAAGATCTCTTTGAAGATGACAGCAAGCATCAAAATTAGGCTTATATCATCAGTTCTCTGATGACAAATGGTAGACCAAGTGCAAAAAGACACTTCAAAGTACCAGTTGAGTCAAGTACTCACTCAATCCCATAGTATAGCTATTCACAACTTATAGTCCAGAAGTTAAAGATGGGACTAAAATCTCACAGGAGACTTTGGAAACCATGTACTATCACCTTTTCACTGTACAGCTTAAAAAATGAAATGAAGAGTTATCTAGTGATTTGCATATGGTATTCATTCATTTATTCATTAGTATTTCTTGAGCCAAAAAATATTTCATGTGTACATTCTATTTGCCAGACAATGTACTTGGTACTAAAGATTCAGCAGAATAGAACACAAACAAATGTCCTCCTCTTGAGGAGTTTAGTTTCTTGAGGAGTATAGATATAGAAATATATAAAATAAAAAAAAATGAAATAATTACATATTGTGATTAGTGCTGTGAAGGACTCAACAGGGCAGTGTAATGGAGTGTGATAAAGAAGTTCTTTGAATAAGATAGTCAGGGAAGGGCTCTCTGAGGAGGTGACATCTGAAGCAAGACTTGCGGAATAAGAAGGAGCTAGCAATGCACAGAACTGGACAAGAGCATTATAAGCTGAGAGAATGGCAAGTGCAAAGCAAAGGCTGGGAAAGTAAAAGACAGCTAGGCAAAAATGTCAGGAAGTAAAGAATACAATGAAAGTCATTATATTGTGCATAATCAATTAAGCAAACTAGAGGACCACATAAGAAGATATTTGTTGAAAGTAAATTTCTAAAATATTTATACCAAAACCTAGGAAAGCAAAATTATTTAGGACATGTAATATTTTTAGGCAGTGCTACTTGTCTATTTGAGGCTTAAGCTTGTGAATTAAAACAGAGACTTGTCAGCATGATTATATGAGTATTTCCATTTGAGTTGAATTAGAGAGGTTTTAGACACAGAATGTATACACTTGAGTTCAATTAGGGTTGAGGTTTATTTCAGACAAGTATGGGAGAGGGAGAGAAAACAAAGTTGAAAGTGATTTAAAAATTCATGAAAATAATGAACTACCTAATCTAAAATAGTAAAAAGAGAAGTGAAAACAGAAGGAGACACATGTATACAACCAAAAAGGAAGAATTCTCAGTATAATGAAGCAATTTTAAGGGGCTACCAGAGAAAGTAAGTTGAAAAGGTGATAAATGGTACATAGAGAATGAAATACTTATAATTTGGATTTCAGAGCAAAATAAGTTAATGTTGGTACAAAATACAAAATTTCTATGGGAATTGAATACTAATGAAAGACTAAATTGAGGTGAAACCGAATTTTGTTAGATTTGAGAAAGACAAGGAATGGAAAGAGACTGGAATTTTGGAATGGCATTGTCCACATGATTAGTTGAAGTCAATAAGCATCATGGACAGAAGTAAGTATGGATTATGTGAGTTGAGCAGAACTTTAATTACTGGGAATGAATAGGTGGTCTACAGATGACAGCATGAGGGATGACAGATGAAGATACCAATGATGGCCTAAGATCCAAAGGAGATGGAGAGATGTTTTGTATATGTAATGGGAATCTAGAAGGATATTTTTCTTGTTCCTGATCTTTACTTACATGACATGACAAGGAAAAATAGCCCTTACTTTACAAGGGCTTACTGGAGAAGCAGAGATCTCTCCTCAAATGCTCAGAAGTGATCATTTGAGAAGATTAGTTAACTTAATCTTAAGTTATTACAACCAAAAGACAAAGAAATTTGTGTTTTAGCAACTCTGGATTGCAGATGCCTTCTTACTTAAAACTTTTAATTTTGTATTTATGTGACTTTGAAATAATTTTAATCTTATTTTTACTTTTGTTTAAACAGTGTATTTATCACTCATATTTGACACATCATCTAAAATAGGTTCAAATTTGCAATTTGAATTTGCTGTAAGATATTTTGTTTTGATTATTTCCTAATCCAGCAAATGAATATCATTAGCTTTATTAATTAAAACCAACCCCACAGATCACAGTGTCTTGCAACAAAACACATTTACCTCTTGTTCGTGATAGATGTCAGTGGCTGTGGGTCAGTTTCAGTGGGTCTGCTCTACACGTCATTTGCATTTTTCTGGAATTCCAGATTCCAGACTCCAGAAGTGGGCCTTATTTGGGACACTCAGAAACAGAGCTGGCAGGAACTCTTGACACCTCCTAAAGTTTTCTTCTTTCAGATATTTCTGTACCTTTCCTCACATTTCTTTGGCTAAAGCTTGTATTGTGGCCAAGCCCCAAATCAATGAGACAGTAATGTAGCATTAACTTCAGGAGGGCTCTTTATGCCTCATGTCTATGAGTGAGGCTGGGTGAAGCCTTTACTAGGAAGTGAAGAGAGCAAAAATTTAATGGCAAAAATAAGGTCTACCACTGGAAAATAGCACTGATACCTCACACAAGACATAAAGTTACAGTAGATCAATGATTAAGAGATTCATACTCAGGAGATGAATCCACACTGGGAAGACAGACAGATATCTGCTATGGCTAGAAATCTGCAGAGTCCAAAGGGGTAGGAGATTTAAAGACAGCATAAATATCAAGAATATTTCTCTAAAA